>CM053030.1:512102189-512407189 GCA_028564925.1 Lithobates sylvaticus
CCCACAGTCCTCCTAGACTACACACTCACCAGCCCACCCGGCTGACTTCTCCTGGAGACCTCCTGGATGTGATCGCTTGCTCCTGCTGTCCTCACTTTCTCCCGCACCTCTGGATGGGACTTCTCTGAGTGTTGTAAGAGGATACCTCCAGCACCCGAGCCCCAGGCCTGAGGTCATCCCCCCCCCCCAGACTAGGGGGGCCCTCAAGGGCAACCGACAGCCTCCTCAGCACTCCATCTCTAGCTCCACCCTAACTCCACTGCCCCTGCTGTCCTGACCTAGAGTATTTAAGAGGTGCTCTCCCCCTGCCAGCCCACTTGGCCGGGGATTGGCTGGGTCCCTCATCAATACTCCAGGCAGCTCCTCTTAACCTCCCTCCCATTCTTCTGAAAGCTTCTCCAAGGTTCCAGAAAGCAGGGAGAGGTAACAGAGGTATTGCCTGCTGAGTCAATCACCCTGACCCAGATTCAACCCAGCCTGGCTCTCAGCCAAGCTAACAATTTACCTACACTACAACTAACAGTAGCACACTTAGCTAGAGGGTGCTATATATATATATATATATATATCTATATATATATATATATATATATATAAAATATATACAAATGGGGAACACTGAAAATCAGGGTATAACTGGAGGTGCAGGGAACATATGGGGGGGGGGACCAAAACTGACATTAGGAACAGCGGGGAGTGGGAACAGGGCAGCAGGGTTCAGAGTATAGCTACAAGGCAAAAAGCACGATCGAGAACAGAAACAAGATAAATGGCTAGAATTATCTGGCAGCAAAGCAAAAGACTGACGCGAGAGTCACTAGTAGAGAAGGAACTAAATACCCTCCCAGCAGCCATCATCAGTTGGAGACTGATTACTGCAAACTGCTGGGAGACACCCGCTGGTGGACATCAGAACTACCACCTCCCACTTTAGGAAGCACAGTGACACCAGCAGGTGATCCAGGACCTGACACTCATTCACTCGGCGGTGTATATTACAGTTTGACCTTCTGAGCTTGAACCCATTTTTCACAACAGGGGAGGAAGAAGAAAATAGAAAACATGAAAAAGAAGCCTTAAGCTCCACCTGCTGGCTGGATAAAACATTACAAAATATTCATATCCAATATTTCATATCTGGATGAAGATACTTTTTTTTTTTTTAATGTTTTTTTTTTCTCTCTACATATAAAGATAAATAAGACAAGAAAATATTTCCATAAAATGCGCGCTCCCATTTCACTGTTTTCTTTATATTTTTCTGTAAAACGCGAGGCGGGATACAGATTCTAAGCACGTTTTTTGGCAGACATCTGTTGAACACATGCTGCCGCCGTGCACAATTTAACTGCTTGTCCCATAAAACGGACAAGAGAAAGCAGATCCAGCCCGCAGAGACCGGGAGGAACAATCTGCCCCTCGTCACGGTGAGAGAGACGCTGCGGCGGGACATCTGCGCCGTTCTGCCGTATCGCCGTGAGGTGATCTGGGTCGTGTAAAACGGCACCATGTCAACACATTTGGGGCGGGTCTGCGGAGCGACACCTCTGTCCCCTGAGCACAGCAACACACTTCGCTCCAGAGACACCCAAACAAAAGGGGCCGCCATGATGTCATCTTATTATTACGACTGCACAAGGCAGACACTAAACACATGTTTGTGTGAGAGAAGCCAGTTGTCTGTAGTGCCGCCTTATAATAATGCGTTATCAAAATGATGTCATCAATAATTATTAGTGTATATACTTCTATCAGCAAAACAGCTGGATTAAGGCCGAACGTGGGGGCAAACTGCTACACACAAGTCTGCCAAAGGATTTGCATTTGTGTCCATCCAGTCCTGAGATTTACACAGCTCTGCCACACAGCACAGACATGTCTGGCAGGGAAGGGGACCTGGTCTTTCTCTGCTGCAGTTTCACCTAAACTTACAGGTCCCCCTCACCTAACCTAGCCTGTGACTGGACAGTAAAAAGGAGAAGCTGTAGACTGATGAGCTCACCTCTCTGTCACTCTGCTCTTTCCTCCTATCAGCATGTTGTGATTGGTTCCTTGTGCTGCTTCCCTCTTCCCCTTGTGTAAGCTCTGCTGTACAGTAGACAGCAAGAGGCTGATAGCAAGTCAAATTCAGGTACAGTGGAACCTTGGATTACGAGCATAATCCGTCCCAGGAGAATGCTTGTAATCCAAAGCACTCGCATATCAAAGCGAGTTTCCCCATAGAAGTCAATGGAAACGAAGCTAATTCGTTCTGCATTGACTTCTATTGCATGCAATACCGCATGTGGCCAGAGGTGGGGGGCACCGGAGAGCCTCTGAAATACTAGGGGACAGCTTGGCTGAACTCGGAAAGCCTCGGAAAAGCTCGGAAACACCAGGGAACGGAGTGTTTCCGAGTATTTCCGAGTGATTCCGAGTATTTCCGAACAGCTCCGAACTGTTCCGAGTGTCACCGGCGCCCCCGCACCTCTGGCCAAATGTGGTACTGCACACCCCATTTGCTTGAATTCTGCTCGTTTTGCGAGAAAACACTTGCAAACCGAGTCAGAATTTAAAAAAAACACTCTTTAAGCGCGTTACTCGTAAACCAAGGTTCCACTGTACATAAAAATAAAATAAAAATTAATCTCATGATGTATTAACCACTTGACCTCTGGAAGGTTTACCCCCCTTCCTGACCGAGGCCATTTTTTGGAAGACGGCACTGCGTTACTTTCACTATTTGCGCGGTCATGCGACGCTGTACCCAAATAACATTGATGTACTTTTTTTCCCACACATAGAGCTTTCTTTTGGTGGCATTTAATCACCTCTGCAGTTTTTATTTTTTGCACTAGAAACAAAATAAGACTGACAATTTTGAAAAAAAAAAAAAAAAATATATATATATATATTATATATATATATTATATATATATTTTTTTTTTTTTTTTTTTTTTACTTTCTGCAACAAAAAAGTAAAAAATTGAATTTCTTCATAATCGTAGGTCAGTATGTATTCTGCTACATATTTTGGGGAAAAAAATCTCAGTAAGTGTATATTGATTGGTTTGCGCAAAAGTTATAGTGTCTACAAACTATGGGATTTATTTTTTGTTTTTTTAATTATACATTTTTTTTTAATTATAATTTTTTTTTTTACTAGTAATGACGGCGATCAACGACTTATAGCGGGACTGCAATATTGCGGAGGAAAAAAATCGGACACTAATGCTGGCCATACTCTATACGAAAAATCGGCCTAAATTCAGTCATTTAGCCAGTTCGTTCGTTTTTCGGCCAGTTAATGGGCACAAAAATCGATAATCGTTGGGACGTTTTTGAGCCACAAAAACGAAGGACAAGTTTGAAAATTTTCTGCCAAACGAACGATAAATTGAAAGGTTAATGTGTTTCCCGTCCGAACTGTCTGCACTAGGTATATGTAAAAAAACGAACAAAAAATGCATTCATTTATGTCCTCTGAACGATTTATCGCTCATTACATGATGGCTCTATCGTTTGCGCTCACGGCCGAATGTTCGTTTTTTCGAAAATGGGTTCGGCCGATTTGTCGTATAGTGTATTGCCAGCATAACTGACACTTTTTGGGGACCAGTGACACCAATACCGTGATCAGTGCTAAAAAATATGCACTGTCACTTTACTAATGACAGTGGCTGGGAAGGGGATAACATCAGGGGCGAAAAACGGGTTAACTGTGTGCCTAGCCAGTGTTTATGTACTGTGTGGGGGAGGTGCGTTTACTAAGGGAAGACATGGATCCTAGTCACTGCTTTGCAGGAACACAGGATCAAAGCCTTCCCCACTGACAGAACAGCAATCTGCCATGTTTACCTCCGCCTCTCAGCTGAATCTTCAGCGGGTGCTGGCGGACATCGAGTCCACGGTACCCGTGGATCAGCTCACATTGTGTATAATGACAGCGGGTTGCCGACGGTGTGCAAATTCCCGCCCCAGACCCGGTAGTTCGGAATCATGTACTAGGTACATTATCCTGCGCAGCAGAGGCGCATTGCCGCTGTATATGTAAGTTATAAAAAATTTATTGGAACTACAGTGAATTAAAAAAACACAATAGAGCCCAATCCTGGCTGGAGGACGTCCAGCACAGCGTTCATTTTGGCGTCCAATTTTGATTTCGTTTTAGTCATTTGTCTAAAATGCCATTTTAGTTTTAGTAGTATTTAGTCTATTAAAATCTTGGTAATGGGTTTAGGTCAATTGTAAAGCATTATGTAAGTATTTCTCTAGAATTTCCAAACGTATTTTATAATAATCGCGTGAAGTTTGTCGCCCCAAAAGGAGCTCCTGAACTTTTTTTTTTTTTTGGGCTATAAGCTTCATGTGATGCGGTTTGCTGCGTTTGCAGCGCGATTTATTGCGTGACAATCGCGGCACAACCGCACCGTGTTTTTAAGGTGTCATTAAAATTAATGGCCTCTGAAATTTGCGCTGTGCGATTTGTAATTTTACCAGAGCGGTTTCAAATCACGGGCAGGATCGATTCATAACGCCCCGGGTGTGAAGGCAGCCGAAGGGTCATTGTTTAGGGTGATCCAGAGAGAGCAGAAATGTGGCGCGCACGCCATGCGCCAACAAACATTGGGCGTGGCCAAACAGTTAATGGTGGGAGGGGCTTAAAGGGCATGGTTAAACATAACCCAGGCTTCCTTGTATCTATAAAATATGCTTTAACCACATAAGGACCGGAAGGATTTGCCCCCTTAACCACATAAGCCCCGGACCATTTGGCTGGCAAAAGACCAGAGCAGTTTTTGCGATTCGGCACTGCATCGCTTTAACTGACAATTGCGCGGTCGTGCGACGTGGCTCACAAACAAAATTGACGTCCTTTTTTTCCCACAAATAGAGCTTTCTATTGGTGGTATTTGATCACCTTTGTGGTTTTTATTTTTTGCACAATAAACCAAAAAATAGCAAAAATTTTGGAAAAAAAACGCATTATTTTTTACTTTTTGCTATAATAAATATCCCCCAAAAATATATAAATAAAATATATATATTAAAAAAAGATTTTTTTACTCAGATTAGGTCGATATGTATTCTTCTACATATTTTTGGTAAAAAAAATCGCAATAAGCGTTTATTGATTGGTTTGCGCAAACGTTATAGCGTCTACAAATAGGGGATAGATTTATGGCATTTTTAGTAATAATTTTTTTTTATTAGTAATGGCGGCGATCAGTGATTTTAATCATAACTGCGACATTATGGTGGACAGATCGAACACTTTTGGCACGATTTTGGGACCATTCACATTTATACAGCGATCAGTGCAATTAAAAATGCATTGATTACTGTGTAAATGTGACTGGCAGTGAAGGGGTTAACCACTAGGTGGCGCTGTAGGGGTTAAAGTGTGTCCTAGGGAGTGATCCTAACTGTGGGGTGGAGGGGCTTTGTGTGACACGTCACTGATCACTGCTCCCGATTACAGGGAGCTGTGATCAGTGTCACTAGGCCGAACGGGGAAATGCTTGTTTACATCAGCACTTACCAGTTCTTCCTCTCCGTGAGACGATCGCGGGTATCCCTTCGGACATCAAGTCCACGGGACCCGCGATCGCACTCACGAAGCTCTGCCCACAACCCGCCTCTTAAAGGGCAACATACAGGGCGATGATTCTGCCTGCACGTGCCCTTCTGCTGATGTATATCGGCGTGAGGCGGTCAGGAAGCGGTTAATGACCAGGCCATTTTTTGCGATATGGCACTGCGTCACTTTAACTGACAATTGCGCGATCGTGCGGTGCTGTAGCCAAACAAAATTGAAGTCCTTTTTTTCCCCACAAATAGAGCTTTCTTTTGGTGGTATTTGATCACCTCTGCGTTTTTCTATTTTGTGCGCTTTAAACAAAAAAAGGAAGATTTTGAAAAAAATATATATTTTGTTACTTTTTGCTATAATAAATATCCCCTAAAAAATGTAAAAAAATTTAAATAAATTTCTTTATCAGTTTAGGCCAATATGTATTTTGCTACATATTTTTGGTAAAAAATTAAATAAAAAATTGTAATAAGCGTTTATTGATTAATTTGCACAAAATTTATAACGTCTACAAAATAGAGGATATATTTATGGCATTTTTATTATTATTTATATTTATATTATTTATATTTTTTTACTAGTAATGGCGGTGATCTGCGATTTTCAGCGGGACATTGCGGCGGACAGACCTCACACTTTTGACACTTTTTTGGGACCAGTGATATTTATACAGCAATCAGAGCTAAAAATAGCCACTGATTACTGTATAAATGTCACCGGCAGGGAAGGGGTTAACACTAGGGGGCGATCAAGGGGTTAAGTGTGTTCCCTGGGAGGTGTTGCTAACTGTATGGGGGCTGGGCTGACTGGAGGAGGAGAGAGATCGCTGTTCCTAATCACTAGGAACAGACGGATCTCTCTCTCCTCCCCTGACAGAACGGGAATCTGTTGGTTTACAATGATAGATCCCTGTTCTGCCTGTCTCTGAAGCGATCGTGGGTGGCCGCCGGTGGACATCGAGTCCACCAGACCCACTGGTTGGCTTCCACGCTCGTGAATGGCCACGTGTGTGCCCACAAATTGCCGTGTACGCGCCCGACGTACAATGATGGCGATTCGCGCAGGGGAGCCAACTTGCCGCAGTACGATTGCAGCAGGTGGTCGGTAACTAGTTAATTGTTGTGTCACAAGCAAGAGTCTCACAGACACACATAAACCTCAGCACAATCATTAACATAAATAACAAAAAAAAAATCACTTCTTTTACATATGATTTTGTGTACACTGAAAATAGACAGAAGAGCTAACACTTTGTCCGAGCAGACCTTATAGAAAAACTTTAATAAAATAGACAGGGACTGCTTAATTAGCAGCAACTGTTCAGACGTTGATCCGTTTGATGAGAAGTATATAATGTACAATGCAGTGAATATAGTGCAGGAGTGTGCAAGGCAGAGTGCAGGGGTCAGGGGTGTGCAATGAACAGAGTGCAAGGTTTTGGCGTATTTTAAACAAGAGTTTAGTGTCACTTTATTGCAGCTTTATAATCAATAATACAAAATCATGCCCCCAACACATTTCGTCCCGCCCCTCGGAGCATAATCATGAACCCCCGAGGGGCAGAGCAAACCGCATAGGGGGCGTGGCTTCGCTGAGGTTGCCACATGTCACTACTAGCGGGTTTGCTTTGATGTGCGGCTACAGGAATATCTACCTCAACATACATTGGTGCCTGGAGCCGGGGCGAGCTCCTTCCCCAGCCAGCACTCACAGCAGTGGACTGAGGGCTAGCGCCCCTTTCTGAGCCCGAGCGGCTCGCATACAAGGTTTCTTTGGTTTACCTGAATCTGACTTGGTATTAGTCTTGATAGCAGCAGAGCTCAGACTGGAAAACGGAGAAGCAGCACACTGAGCCAGTGCTGTGCATTACACATGCATATAGAAGGAGAGAGCAGAGTGACAGAGAGATGAGCTTATCAGTCTGATGCTTCTCCTTTACTGTCCAATCACAGGCTGGGGGAGGGACAAGAATTGTTACTATTACTGAACTTCAGCAGAGAGAATGAAAAATACATCGGAGGCCCCCCGTACAGCCTACCTGACCAAGATCTGGTTACTAAAATTTGTTATGAAGATAAAATCAAAGAAAACCCGTCAGAATGGAAATATGGCGCCCGTCACCAGGGCCGTCTCTAATATTGACAGGACCCTGGGCAAACATTTTCTTGCATGCAATTTCACTCTCCGCATGCTTTGAGACATACAATAAGTAGCAACTAGACTCAAAATCAGTTTACTGAATCGGATCAGGCAGTGATTGTGATTGGTTGCCAGAGGTTACAGTGTATCATTACCGCTCACTGACTGGCTGCTAGAGGCTACAGCACACATTATGGCTCACTGTTTATTTTCTAGAGGTTTCAGCACATGACTTCTGCTTGTTGATTGGTTCCCAGAGATTACTGTACATCAATACTGCTCACTGAGTGATTGCTAGGGGTTACTGGACATCTATACCACTCACTAGTTGGTTGCTAGAGGTCACTGTACATTATTACTGCTCACTGAATGGTTCCTAGAGGTTACTGCATATCCTTACCGCTCAATAATTGGTTGCAAGAGGTTAGTGCACAGCACTACTGCTCACTGATTGGTTGCTAAAGGTTCCAGCACATCATCTCCTCACTGCCTGCACACCATGGGCTGAGGAGGTGAGGGGACCCATCAACAGACAGAAAACTCCTAGGGATCCTAGGACTCCTGGGATCAGTAGCAATTCTGGGGGATTGATGGGATCAGTGAAGGTGGGACATCATAGTTCCATTGTATCACTGCCCCGAGACAAGCATGCAGGTCCGGGGTCCTGTATCTCAATACATAGGGAAGCAAGGATGACAATGACATTCAATGCTGCATTTACATGTTAACCACATACAGACCGGACCAATTTGCAGCCAAAGGACCAGGCCCCTTTTTGCGATTCGGCACTGCGTCGCTTTAACTGACAATTGCGCGGTCGTGCGACGTGGCTCCCAAACAAAATTGGCGTCCTTTTTTTCCCACAAATAGAGCTTTCTTTTGGTGGTATTTGATCGCCCTGCGGTTTTTATTTTTTCCGCTATAAACAAAAAAGAGCGACAATTTTGAAAAAAATTAAATATTTTTTGCTATAATAAATATCCCCAAAAAATATATAAAAAAAATTTTTTCCTCAGTTTAGGCCGATACGAATTCTTCTACATATTTTTGGTAAAAAAAAAAAATCGCAATTAGCGATTATTGATTGGTTTGCGCAAAAGTTTATAGCGTTTACAAAATAGGGGATAGTTTTATAGCATTTTTATTAATATTTTTTTTTTACTAGTAATGGCGGCAATCAGCAATTTTTATTGTGACTGCGACATTATGGCGGACACATCGGACATTTTTGACACATTTTTGGGACCATTGTAATTTATACAGCAATCAATGCTATTTAAATGCATTGATTCCTGTATAAATGACACTGGCAGTGAAGGGGTTAACCAGGGGCGGCAGTGTAGGGGTTAAGTATGCCTAGGGGTGTGTTTATTACTGTGGGGGGGCGTGGCTGTCAGCTAGTGAATGCTGATCTCTGCTCCAATCACAGGGAGCAGAGATCGGCGTCACTAGTTGCTAGGCAGAACGGGGAGATGCTGTTTAATTCCGCATCTCCCCGTTCAGCCTTCCCGTGAGATGATCGCGGGTGTCCCCGCGGCGATCGAGTCCGCGGGACCCACGACCGGCGCGCTCCCGATGGCACGGCAGGCATTTAAAAGGGACGTATATATACGCCCTCCTGCCTGCCGTTCTGCCAACGTATATCGTCGTGCACCGGTCGGGAAGCGGTTAAAATAGACATGGTAACAGTTCATTCTGCAATGGAGCCACATATCTGCTAATGTGGCTCAACTGCATCTGCTGCATCTATAACTCTTCATCATCATTACCAAGCATTGGCGAGAATAGCGGCATCACAGAGAAAGGGCATAATAAAGTGAATGTGACATTCGTTGGGACAATGATAATCTATTCTAAAGAGGAAATACATCAATTCACAAGCCGACCTCAATGCTCTGTCTAATTGGGCGACTATGTGGCAGATGAGGTTTAATGTTGATAAATGTAAAGTTCTGCACTTGGGGGCTAAGAATATGCATCATACATACTAGGCGGAGTACAACTGGGGGGATCCGTAGTGGAGAAGGATCTGGGGGTTTTGGTAGATCATAAGCTCAATAATAACATTCAATGCCAAGCTGCAGTTTCCAAAGTCCTTTCTTGTAGTAAGAGAGGTATGGACTCCAGAGAGAGATAATTTTGCCCCCCTGTACAAATCATTAGTAAGACCTCATCTGGAATATGCAGTTCAGTTTTGGGCACCAGTTCTCAAAAAGGATATCAGGGAACTGGAGAAAGTGCAGAGAAGGGCAACCAAACTGATAAGAGGCTGGAGGAGCTCAGCTATGAGGAAAGATTAGAGGAACTGAATTTATTCTCTCTTGATAAGAGGAGATAAAGGGGGGATATGATCACCATGTATAAATATATAAGGGGTCCATATAGTGAACTTGGTGTTGAGTTGTTCACTTTACAGTCAACAAAGAGGACAAGGGGGGCACTCTTTACGTCTGGAGGAAAAGAGATTTCATCCCAAATAAGGAAAGGTTTCTTCACAGTAAGAGCTGTGAAAATGTGGAATAGACTCCCTGCAGAGGTGGTTCTGGCTAACTCAGTAGATTGCTTTTAAGAAAGGCCTGGATACTTTCCTAAATGTACATAATATAACTGGGTACCAACATTTATAGGTAAAGTTGATCCGGGGAAAATCCGATTGCCTCTCAGGGGATCAGGAAGGATTATTTTTTCCCTGCTTTAGCAAATTGGATCATGCTCTGCTGGGTTTTTTGCCTTCCTCTGGATCAACTGTGGGTATAGAATTGGGTATATGGGATTGTATGTAATTTTTTTTTTTTTTTTTTTGTGGTTGAACTGGATGGACTTTTTTCAACCTGACTAACTATGTAACTGAAAAAACACAGAAAATCAGAGGTGCAACTGCGCCACCTTGTGGCAGGTTTTCAGAAGGCTTTTTAGGAGGCTGCATATCAAATTGAAGACCGAGCCTTTTCTGGCATGTTTTGTTTCAAGTTTAAATCAGTATTTTTTTGCTAGAAAGTTTCATCTACCTCCCCCAACCTTTATATATCTATCTCTCTCTCTATATTTTTTTTTGTGTAAAAAAAAATATATATATATATATATATATATAAATAAAGCTTGGGGGAGGTAGAGGAAATTTTCTAGCAAAAAATACTGATTTAAACAAAACATGCCAGAAAAGGCTCGGTCTTCAATTGGATATGCAGCCTCCTAAAAAGCCTTCTGAAAACCTGCCACAAGGTGGCGCAGTTGCACCACTGATTTTCTGTGTTTTTTCAAAAAAAAATGTATTACAAAAAGGAATAAAATGGTGATTGTTGCAATTTATGTCACACGGTATTTGCACAGCGGTTTTTCAAGCGCATTTAAAAAAAAAAATACACTTTAACCACTTGCTTACTGGGGACTACTGCCCAGACCAATTTTCAGCTTTCGGCACTGACGCACTTTGAATGACAATTGCGCGGTCATACAACACTGTACCCAAATGAAATTTTTATCATTTTTTTCCCACAAATAGAGCTTTCTTTTGGTGGTATTTAATGACAGCTGGGGTTTTTATTTTTTGCTAAACAAACAAAAAAAGATGGAAAATTTTGAAAAAAAAAATCATGTTTAATAGTTTGATATAAAATTTTGCAAACAGGTAATTTTTCTGCTTAATTGATATGCGCTGATGAGGCGGCACTGGTGGGCACTGATAGTCTGCACTGGTGGGCACTAATAGGCTGCACTGATGGGCACTGATAAGGTGGCACTGATGGGGACAGATAAGTCGGTACTGATGGGCACAGATAAGATGGCACTAATGGGTCCTGATGGGTGGCACGGATGGGTGGCACGGATTGGTGGCACGGATGGGCACTGATAGATGGCACTGATAGTTGGCACTGATGGGCACTGGTAGGTGACACTGATGGGCACTGGTAGGTGACACTGATGTGCAGATCTGTTCAGGCAATTTTTATGGGCACTGACAGATGGCACTGTGGGCACTGGCAGACGGCACTGTGGGCACAGACAGATGGCATTTTGGGCACTGACAGATGGCACTGTGGGCACTGACAGGTGGAGCTGGTGGGCACTGGTAGGCGGCACTTGTATAGGGCACATGGCAGTGATCAGGACTAATGTCCCTCTCACTGCCGCCGGTGATCAGCTTTTTTTTTTCCTAGGAGGAAAAAAAGCTGATTACCGGCTCTGTTGATATCACATGATCAGCTGTCATTGGCTGACAGCTGACCATGTGGTAAGGTGTCGGGATCGACCCCTTACTCGGATCTGTGATCCAGCGAATCTCACAGACTCGCTGATCACAGAGCGCGCTGCTCACGCCCTTCAGGGGGCGCGCAGGCCGCTTGTGCATGGGACGACGTCATAGGACGTAGTCCCGGCAATATAGATTCGCGCTGTAGCCGTCATTCGGCTATAGCGTGGATCTCAGGTGGTTAAAACAAGGAAAACAATTAAATAAAACACAATATATACCCCAATGTTTTTGTAAAATATTAAAGATGATGTTACGCCGAGTAAATAGATACCCAATATGTCACACTTTAAAATTGCGCCCGCTCGTGGAATGGCGACAAACTATTATACTTAAAATTCTCCATAGGGGACGCTTTAACATTTTTTTTACAGGTTACCAGTTTAGAGTTACAAAGGAGGTCTAATGTCAGAATTGACACTCGCGGTGATACTTCACATGTCCGGTGCAAACACCATTTACATTTGCCTGGGCTGCTGTTAAAAAATCACAGGGCCCCGTACAGCCTACCTGCCAGGGCCCCCTATTTTACATTTTTTTTAACAGCCTTGTAAAATAGCAGGGGTGTAAACAGACAGCATTAGCTGCACTGGACAGAGGAGGCGCTCTGAGGAAGAGGAAGCGCTCTGAGGCTCCCAGTTCATTTACAAACTGAAGCATAGTAAACCTAGTTTACTTTGCTTCAGTCTGCGACACCCCAGACGAGTCGATTGAGACGAAACGCGTCGGAACGGACTCCATTGCTGCCACTTTTTTAATAACAAGCGCTTGAAAACGTAAGTGTGATATCTTTCTTTTTAATAAAAATACTGGTTTTACGGGATTACTCTATGTGGTTCTATTCTTCTTTCCTCCATTTACACATTTGAAATTTACGCTATCCACTCCGGTATGGAGACTGGTCGTTCCAATTCTTGGCGATGTAATTCCAAAAGTTTGGGGTCGCCATTTCAGATGATACAGCCTTCTTGTCTACAGATATCATAAAGCGTTTGTGACTCATCGAGCGTACGTTCGCTTGAGTCCAAACCATCTGGTAAGCTCTCATCCATACCGGTGGTGGTGGTGCTGTCACAGTGGTAGTCATATACCCTTGGATTTGGTGGTCATAACGATTGTTCAACTCTGACTGCACGGGGACTTTTTCACTTGCACTTTTAACAACTTCAGTCACTGTTTTTATTTTCATTTTTTTCTTCATGATTGGACACTTATACGATTGTAACTCTTTTTGTTATTAGGTGTGTGATAATCATTCATTTTTGACGAGTCACATTTGCCTATGTTTATGCTTAGATATATAGCGATGTCACTGTTTCATGTATATGTATTCATTTACTTGTATATGTCTTTAGACGTGTGCACAATAGAAAAATTAGTTTAGTTTCGTTTTGTTTCTGTTCGTTTCCGTTGATTCGTAACGATTCGTAATTTCGTAAGTCGTCGGTGTTCGTATTCGGACTCATTCGTATTTTCGTAAGAGTTATTTTTTTCGCTGATTCGTATTTCCGTCTAATTTTCGTTTATTCGAAATTCGTATTTTCGTTATATTTCGTATTCGGACGCATTCGTATTTTCGGAAGAGCTATATTTTCGTTGATTTGAAATGATTCGTATTTCCGTTAATCTAATTTTCGTTGATTCGAAATTCGTATTTTCGTAGATTTAGTTACATTGTACTTTCGTGAGATTGATTTATTCGTACTTTCGTAACATTGTTTTTGTAGATTCGTAATCGGAGTATAATTCATAATTTTATGTGATGTGTATGTTATTTACAGGTTTAAGAAACAAAGAATTTCTCTCTCACAAGTCAGAACTTAAAGTGGAGTGCCAACAAAAAATAAATAAATGAAAAGTCAGCAGCTACAAATACTGCAGCTGCTGACTTTTAATAATTGGACACTTACCTGTCCCGGGGTCCAGCGATGCGGGGGAATGAGACCCCCCCCTCGTTCCCGCTCCGCTCGCGGCGCCGGCATTCTTAATGTGGGAACCCAGCTGTGGCCGTGATTCGACGCTCACTCATCCGGGACACATGACAGGTCCCAGATGACTGTGCGGCGCCTACAGGAAGTGACGTTTAGCCCGGGCAATGAAGGTGGCAGACTACGAGGGACCCCCTAGCAACAGGCATTTAGAGGTGAGTAAAACATTTTTTTTTTCAATTTTTTTTTTTTTTTTCAATTTTTAAGCCCCATTTTTTTTTCGGGCCGCAACCCCACTTTAACTCAAAAATCCACCAAAACAGTGCCACCGACCCAACCACACCCTATCTGGACTCTGGATGGAATATTTCAGTATCAGAACTAACATTCGTTTTTTCGAATTCTTGATCAGCAGAATTTTCGTTATTTTGTATTTTCGTTGTTTTGATTTCCTTTTTTCCGAATATTCGATTTTTCATTAATTTAGATTTTCGTTATTTTTGAATCTTTGTTCGGTATTTTCGTTGTTTCTGTTTTCGATTTTTGGATTTTCATTCTTTCGTAGTTTCGTTGTATCTAATTTAATTATTTCGTATTTTCGTTGTTTTTCATATTCGTTTTTCGTTAGAATTTTTAGTAAACCATTCGTTCATTCGTACGATTACGAATGAACGAATATAACGAATTTGAACGGAAAACGAATTAGTAACTAAACAAATTGCACATGTCTATATGTCTTCCTTTTTTTGGCACTAATGTTTGTTAGGCCATCTATATAGAGCAGGGGTCTCAAACTGGTGGCCCTCCAGCTGTTGCAGAACTACAATTCCCATGAGGCATTGCAAAGCTGACAGTTACAAGCATGACTCCCTTAGGCCGAGGCATGATGGGACTTGTAGTTCTGCAACAGCTGGAGGGCCGCCAGTTTGAGACCCCTGATGTAGAGGCTTAGCGCTACACTTTATTTTTTCCTTCACTTTAAACCAAATTATCCATTTGTTGTGTTAGCTGCTATTAGACATCTTGGGCAGCGCAGTGTTTTTACTTTTCTATGAATGGACATAGTGAATGATCGGTGACAATCACTCACTGTGTTCAATCAGGAAAGGAAGGGGCTGGTAAATAGGACATATTTAGCGGAAACTCCCAGCTCTCCATCCTGAAACATCCCCCGGTGTACCCTCAGCAGCTGCTGGCAGGATAGGAGAGGAGGGAAGATGGCAATGATGCAGGGGAGGGGGGGCACACAGGGACGCAGACACCAATCCCCCTTCAGCGCAGCCAGGAGGAAGAAAAAGGCGGGGAAGCCGGCAGAGCTGCAGTGGTAGCCACAAGAGCTGGCAAAAAGGCAGTACCAGTCATTGCTTCTGCTCAGCAATGATGGGGTCTTGGCCCGGTACAGGAGGGCTGGCTGAACTGCCTTATCAGCGGCCCTGCGTGTGTGACTTATGTATGTGTTTGCCTCTGAGCGTGAGCCTAAAGGCATGGGGGCACTTAAAAAATCTTATTTTTTTAAATTTTTTTAAATTCACACTGTCCTTTAAATTTTTTATTTTTTTTTATGTATCTCTGTTATTTATATTACAAGGAATGTAAACATCCCTTGTTAAATAAATAAGGTACGATAGCTCCTCTTAAAGTGTTTGTTAACCACCCAAAAAAAATAAAAAATTCAGATCCTGGCCCTTAAGGCCCCTTTCACACTGGGGCGTTTTTCAGGCGGTACAGCGCTAAAAATAGCGCCTGTATACCGCCTGAAAAAATCCGGCCCCTTTAACTCCAGTGTGAAAGCTGGCGGGCTTTCACACTGGAGCGGTGCGCAGTGCGCTAGCAGGACGGTCAAAAAAGTCCTGCTAGCAGCATCTTTGGAGCGGTATAGGAGCGGTGTGTTCCGCTCCTATACCGCTCCTTCCCATTGATTAGAATGGGACACCGCGGTGATACCGCGGCAATACCGCCGCAAAGGGGGGGTCTTTAACCCTTTTTTCGGCCGCTCGCGGGGGGTTAAACCGCACCGTGAGCGGACGAAAACCGCGGCTAAAACTACGGTAAAGCAGCGCTAAATATAGCGCTGCTTTACCGTCACCGCGGCTCCCCGCCCCAGTGTGAAAGGAGCCAAAAGCAGAATAAACAGCACAGTGCTTGTGCTGTGTAATCTGCCCCCTCTAAACTGAAAAAAACCTCCCTGAACCTGACACTTCCTGTATTCCCTCTCTGTACTGACCACGAAAATCAGGGCTGCTGAGCCCTGACCACCGTGGTCGGAGTGCGTCCCTCCGTCATACGCAGTTCTCCTCTATCCCCCTCCCTCCCTCCTCCTTGTCTGTCAGCTCCCTCTCTGTGTCTCTGTCTCCCCCCCCCCCCCCCCCATTATTAAAAATAAAAAACCTACAATGGTCACTGCCAGCCCCTCCATTACAGCCTGGCATACCACACTATGTAAGTCATTTCGAGCATTGTAAATTTAGAGCTATCTTCAGGCCGGTCACGTGACTTGCGGGCGATTTACAGCTCCGATGGAGGGCTTCTGTGGGAGGCCACGTGATCTCCCCAGCTGACGTCAGAGGGAGATCTCGGCCCTCCCGCAGAAGCCCTCCATCGGAGCTGTAAATCGCCCGCAAGTCACGTGACCGGCCTGAAGATAGCTCTAAATAGGTATTTACAACGCTCGTTTTTAGAAATGACTTACATAGTGTGGCATGCCAGGCTCTACTAGAGGGGCTGGCAGTGAATTAGAATTTAGACTTAAAAAACACTTTAATGAAGAGATCTGCGGTCAAAAAGATATTTGTGCAGACACATTATAATACTAAATTTTTGGAAAAATATAAAAGATTGGGCTGCATCAAAAAAAAAAAAAACTGATAGAAAATGTTTTAAGCCCTAGACCCCTTTCACACTGAAGACCGCCCGCGCTAGCGGTAAAGCGCCGCTCGTTTTAGCAGCACTTTACCAGCGTTGTGCAGGCGGGAGTGGGGCGCTTTTAACCCCAAAGAATGGGGTTAACAAGGGGTTAAAAGTGTTGAAAAAGCGCTTTTTAAACACTGCCCAATGATTTCAATGGCAGGGGGCGGTTTAGGAGCGCTGTATACGCTGTATTCTGCACCGCCCCAGGACTTTTTTTCCCTCCTGAAAGCGCACCGCCCCAGTGTGAAAGCACTCGGCCCTTGAAAGCACTCGGCCCTTGAAAGCACTCGGGCTGTCACTCTGGGGAGGCAGTTTACAGGCGCTTTACAGGCGCTATTTTTTGCGCTAAAACGTCTGTAAAGCGCCTCAGTGTGGAAGGGGTCTCAGAGGATAAGTTCACCTTTGGAAACATGTTTCATGTAACACACTTGTGGAATGGCGACAAACTACGGTACTTAACCACTTCCCGTCCGAAAGACGGCTACAGCGCAGACCTACTTTGCCGGGAGGGTCCATAGACGTCCTCCCGTGCTCAAGCGGCATGCAGGATCGGAGTAAGGGGTCGATCCTGGCCCCTTACCGCGTGATCAGCTGTCAGTCAATGACAGCTGAACATGTGATGTAAACAGAGCCGATCACCGGCGGCTGTGAGAGGGATGAGAGGGAGTCCCGATCACGGAGAGCCTCTGCAGAGGCTTCTGTGCCCACCTGTGCCACCTCCCAGTGCCCCCCAGCACCACCTAACAGCGCGAGGAGAAAAAAAAAAGGCGCTCACCGGCGGTAGTGAGAGGGACATTAGTCCCGATCACTGCAATGTGCCTAAGGTCCATGGTGCCCACCTGTGCCCTATACAAGTGCCGCCTACCAGTGCCCACCAGCTTCACCTGTCAATGCCCACCAGCTTCACCTGTAAGTGCCCACAGTGCCATCTGTCAGTGCCCATAGTGCCATCTGTCAGTGCCCACAGTGCCAGTGACCACAATGTGCCTTTACAGTGCTGCACATCAGTGTCACCTACCAGTGCCCATCAGTGTCCTCTACCAGTGCCCATCAGTGCCACCTATCAGTGCCCATCAGTGCCACCTATCAGTGCCATCTATCAGTGCCCATCAGTGACATCTATCAGTGCCCATCAGTGCAATCCAACCATGCCACCCATCCGTGCCCATCAGTGCCATCTTATCTGTGCCCATCAGTACCGACTTATCTGTCCCCATCAGTGCCACCTTATTTGTGCCAACCTGTGCCACCTCCCAGTGCCCCCCAGCACCACCTACCAGTGCCCACCAGCGCCACCTACCAGTGCCCACAGTGTCACCTATCAGTGCCCACAGTGCCACCTATAAATGTCACCAATCAGTGCCTCATCACCAGTGCTGCCTATCAATATCACCTACCAGTGCCCATCAGTGCCACCTACCAGTGCCCATCAGTGACATCTATCAGTGCCACCCATCAGTACCACCAATCAGTGCCACCCATCAGGGCCCATCAGTGCCGTCTTATCAGTGCCACCTACCAGTGTCCATCAGTGCCACCTACCAGTGCCCAGTGGCATCTATCAGTACCACCAATCAGTGCCACCCATCAGTATCGCCTTATCTGTGCCTATCAGTGTCGCCTTATCGGTGCCCATCAATGCAGCCCATCAGTGCGCATCAATGCAGCCTCATCAGCAAATATCAATGAAGGAGAAAAATTACCCATTTGCAAAATTGTATAACAAATTATGAAACATGTTTTTTTTATTTTTTATTTATGTGTTTTTTGTTTGTTTAGCAATAAATAAAAACCCAAGTGGTGATTAAATACCACCAAAAGAAAGCTCTATTTGGGTGAAAAAAATGATAAAAATTTTGTTTGGGTACAACGTCGCACAACCGCACAATTGTTATTTAAAAAGCGACATCGATGAAAGCTGAAAATTGGCCTGGGCAGGAAGGGGGGAAAGTGCCCGGTATTTTTTTTTAGTGCAATAAAATATTTTTTAGGTTAAAACCACTTTAAGCCAAATGACCCTCCCCACTAAAGACACCACAACAAATAGCAGATTGGGGGGGGGGGGGGGGGGGGCCCCACTCCAACAAATTTCAGCAGACAGGTGAAGTTTATAAAGACAAAGAATAATCGAGAATGGCGCAGGTGGGCATACAGCTGAGCTACAACATCATCATACATGTGAATGTGCTGTGGGGGGGATTAGACTAGAAAGTCCATAGGTCCAAAAATAGCAGCTCCTCAATGAGACTGAAGTGATCTCTGCAATATATAAAGGAAACAGCAGAGGGCGCCAACTAAGTGATGTATATAGGAAAAGACTTTGTTAAAAATAAACTAGTGGCAACTCACAAAGTTCATGAGGATAAGAGCAAAAGTGTTTTTTTTTTCTTTTTTTGCTAAAGAAACGAAAAAAGACTGAAAATTTTGAAAAAACAAAAACATTGTTCATAGTTTGTTATAACATTTTGCAAATAATAATAGTTAGTAATTAGTAGTTTTTCTCCTTTACTGATGAGGCTGCACTGATAGGTGACACGGATGAGGAGGCACTGATTGGCAGCACTGGTGGGCACTGATGGGCAGCACTGGTGGGCTCTGTTGGGACTGCACTGATAATCAGTGCCCTGATTATCGGTGTAGATGTCTTTTTCACACAAGCCAATTACCGTATATACTCGAGTATAAGCCGACCCGAATATCAGCCGAGGCACCTAATTTTACCACAAAAAACTGGGAAAACATATTGACTCGAGTATAAGCCTAGGGTGAGAAATGTGCAGCTACTGTAAGTGGAAAAAAGAGGGTCAACAATGCCCATTTGCAGCCTCACTGTGCCCATTTGCAGCCTCACTGTGCCCATTTGCAGCCTCACTGTGCCCATTTGCAGCCATAGGTCCCCCGAACTTCAAACTTGGTAGTTAAGGGTTTCTAAATGCCCACTAGCTGCCAAAATTTGGGGTCTCTGGACCCAAAGGGTCCCGAAATTACATTGCTGCAGATGGGCACAGTTGACCGAATTTGGGGCCCCCGTATCTCGAACCCAGTGGAACTAGCACTACAACATATCCAAAGATGGGATTCCTAACACCAAGTGGCCCCGAGATACGAGGCCCCAAATTCGGGTCGGAAAGTGCTTGACTCCAGTATAAGCCGAGGGGGGCATTTTCAGCACAAAAAAATGTGCTGAAAAACTCGGCTTATACTCGAGTATATACAGTATGTCACGTCAAACGCAATTTGTTTCAGAAAAAATACACTTTAATGAGTTTTAATGCACACAATATAATTTTTTTTTAACAAACAGGAGTGCTTTATTTGAGAAAAAGTTGTACAGCATAAGTAAATACAACGTATATTTGAGCAATAAATACAGTCAGCACATACAGAACTTAGCATCAGGCCTTGCTATGTGGATGACAGAAACAAAAAAGTCAGGGTATGTTATTTAACTAGTCACTGCATGGAATTACTCATTCAATTTCAACACCAGCATATACTATATATGTCCCAGTAGAGGGGATAGTATGAGGTATGCAAAAGAGGCGAGGGAGGGAAAGAGGGGGGTGCAGTGGGATGCGGATATAGTAGAGGGGGCAGAGGGTGAATTGGGGAGCAGGCCGAGGGCCGGGGGGGGGGGGGAGAGAGGAGAGGGAGGGGGGGGGGGGAGAGAAGAGGTGCAGGGAGGAGCCCTCCTCACATTACGGCTGCTGCTGTTATTGTTCACAGGTGTAAGGGGACCATATAGAGGTGGTGAGCGGAGAGGGCAAAGGGTCCCTAGCTTCCCCCTGTTCCCTTCAAAATGATGTCCATGGCAACCACACCTTGTCGTATTTCCACGGACATCCTCTATTAGTATATGTTATTTTATATAGGGGAAGTGCAGCGTTAACCTTAGCCTCCCATGTAGCAACCACAGGGGGAGATGGTGAGGTCCACTGACAGAGTATTTCTTTTTTGGCGTAGAAAAGGAGGTATGATATCAACAGTTTGGTATGATGTGAGCGCTGGTCATCGTCATGTATTCCTAGTAAGGCTATCTCTGGGGACCTGACAACCGCCAGCTCTAGGCGTACATTCAATTGATCAAAGATGTCCGTCCAATATGCGGACAGCTCAGGACAATCCCAGAACATATGTAGGTAGGTACCTGGGTGAACCTTGCAGCGTGGGCATTGGGGGTCCCTGTCTGGGTACATCCTAGCCATGCGCTCTGGGGTGAAGTACACCCTGTGAAGAAATTTTGTTTGGATAAGCTTGTCACTTGCTGCTATGACTAATTTCGGGCCTTGCTCCAAGCAATCCTCCCAGTCCTCCCTCTCTAATGTAGGTATATCTCTCTTCCACTGTTCCCAAAGTCTGTCCATCCTGGGGAGGTCTTTAGGCAGTAGGGTACTATATAGTAGGGACAGGGGTTTCCCGAGATTGTCGTCTGTTAATAGATCTTCCACCGGGTCCAGTCGCAACACCAGAGGGCCAGGAAACTGAGCCCTGACGGCATGCCGCAGCTGGAGATAGCGGAAGTACATCCATCCCGGTAGATCAAATTTGGCAGTCAGCTGGGGAAACGACAACAGGTCACCCGAGTGTATAACGTCCCCCAGTGTTTTGATGTTAAATCTTGCCCACACCTGCGGATCTGGTACCGATCGCAGGTGCGGTAGGTTCGGGTTTCCCCATAGTGGGTTGGCCGGGGACCAACAATGTGGTTGAGCAAACCTACGTCTGGCCCTCACCCACACCCTGGCAGTCGCCCTGGTGGGGCCTGGCAGATCCTCGTAAGCCCGAGTACCCCTATACGCTAGATTTTGTAGATCCTGTAATGAGCCCAGGGCCGTTGCCTCCAGGCAAACCGCCGCGTTAGAGCGTCTCGCCCCAAACCACCAGTGCGTCGTGACTAGCATTGCCGCCCAGTAATAAACCTGTAGATTGGGGAGGGCCAGCCCCCCCAGCTGTGTTGGTAGTTGCAATACTGGTTTCGCAAGTCTCGGGACAGCCCCATTCCACAGAAAGGACATGACATGTCTGTCCATTTCCTGGAAGGTGGCCGGCGGAATCCATATTGGGCTATTTCGAAAGTAGTAGTTGAGTTTGGGTAGCATAATCATTTTGAGAATGGCTATACGTCCAATGAGATTCAGCGGAAAGTTGGACCAGGCACGACACCTATCTTTAAGAAGGCGTACCTGCGGGGTGATATTCAGGGTGTGGTATTGTGAGTTGTCCCTGCCAACCTGGATCCCCAAATATTTAAATTCCGTAACCCATTGCAATGGAGTGGGCACAGAGGTATTGCGGGCCCCCGCATCAAGTGGAAACAATATAGACTTGGTCCAGTTGATTCGGATACCCGACAATGAGCCAAATCTATCAAAGAGCTCAAGGGCCGCCGCCAGGGATGGGCCAGCGTCGTTCAAGTATAACAGGGTGTCGTCGGCATACAGAGAGATTTTTTCTTCCAGCTGACCAAGCCTGAGTCCCCTGACCATCGGGGCCTCACGGACCAAGACAGCCAAGGGCTCCAGTGCCAGTGCAAAAAGGCTGGGGGACAGAGGGCACCCCTGTCTGGTGCCCCTCCGCAGCATAAAGGTGTTGGATACATGATTGTTAGTTCGTACTCTGGCTCTGGGTGCCTTGTATAACACCTGTATCCAGCGGATAAATGTAGGGCCGAATCCGAAGGACCCAAGAACCCCCCACAGATACCCCCACTCCACAGAGTCAAATGCCTTCTCGGCATCGAGAGAGGCGATGACTCTGGATCCCGTGTTATCATGAGTGATCGAGGTGTTTAGGAATAGGCGCCTAATGTTAATATCTGTTCCCTTGCCCGGCATAAACCCCGTCTGGTCAATGTGGATTAGGGTGGAGATCACACCAGCCAAGCGGGTAGCCAGGATCTTAGCTAGGATCTTCGCATCCACATTGAGCAGCGAAATGGGTCTATATGAACCACATTCTTGCGGGTCCTTGCCGGGTTTGGGTATCAATACAATTATTGCCTCTTCCATGGACTCCGGGAGAGTCTCAGATTTAGCAATTTCCGCAAATAGTGATGTCATTTTGGGAGCAAGGAGCTCCGTGTGTTGGGAATAGAACTCCGTGGGGAGTCCATCTGCGCCTGGGGTTTTCCCACTTTGTAAACTTCCAATAGCAGCCTGTACCTCCTCCAGTGAGATGTTGCCATCTAGTGCCTCCCTGTGTTCAGTTGAGAGGGTCGGCAGGGGGACCCCTTCCAGATACTCCCGCAGCTCAGTAGGGGAAAAATTAGCCCTGGAGGTATATAGTTCTTTAAAAAACTCCAAAAATCTACCACTAACGTCTTCTGGTGATGTCAGCAGTCGTCCCTGTGCGTCTTTAATATTGGCTATGTGTGTGGTGTTCGTTTGCCCCCTTGCTATCCAGGCCAACAGTTTCCCATTCTTATTACCATACTCAAAAATCTTCTGCTTAGAATAAAGCATGGACTTATGAGTATGTTCCACATTATGTGTGGAGAGGTCGCGAAGTATTCTCTGCCAGCTTGCGTGGTTGGGGTCAGTGGGATCCTGAATATATTGGGCCTCGGCTCTAGCTGCCTCCTTTTCCAGGGATTCTAACGACCTGGCCGCTTCCCTCTTCAGGGCAGATATCTGAGAGATATATTCTCCCCTTGACCATGCCTTGAAGGTGTCCCATTGCATTGCTGCACTGGTTGGATCCCCATTGTTAACCCAAAAGTTACAAATAGCTTCCTCCATTGGTTCCTGTAACCTCTCATCAATTGCCCAGAACCTTGATAGTCGCCACAGCTTCATACCCGGGTTTGGGGCCAGAGAAATGGTGACATGTATAGGGGCGTGATCAGAGATCCCACGGGGAAGGTGCTTTACTGTTTTTACATAGCCCAGGGCCCCCGATGAGGCATATGCCAGGTCTATGCGAGAGAGGGCCCTATAAGACGTAGAGTGGCATGTAAATTCTCTCCCGTCTGGGTGGAAATGCCTCCAGACATCCGTGAGAGAGAATGTGTCCGCCCAGCTCTGCAGCCCGGATGGTGGCCGGGTCCCTGTGTGAAGCCTGTCCCTCGTCTGTGAGGGGACCATGTTAAAGTCCCCAAAGAAAAATACCTCTGTCAAATTAAATGCTAGTACAGTGCGCATGATATCATACAGTAATTGCGTGTCGGCCGGGGGGGGGAGGTATACCCCTACCAGGACCATTGGTTTGTTATGTATTGAAACATGCATAATTACATACCTGCCCCCTGGGTCAATCCGCACGTCCAGCATCTGCGTAGGAAGGGACCTATGGACCAAAATGCTCACACCCCTGGCATAGTTGGAATAGGTTGAGTGATGGTGTGTTCCAACCCATGCCCTCCTTAAGCCAAGCACTCGCGAACCTGTCAGGTGTGTTTCTTGGAGGACACATATGTGGGGGTTGTATTTTTGAAGATATTTGAATACTAGGGACCTCTTAACTGCGGAGTTTAACCCCCGGACGTTCCAGGACACTATGGATAAATTAGCCATTAAACTTAAGGGTGTTGCATGTGAGCTCGGTCCCTAGGCCCCTCCCCAATCCAGACGGCACAGACCCAGCGGGATCCCCAACATAATACCACAGCACAAGTTTGTATGCACAATATACAGGCAGTATATACATTTGTGGATTCTCAGCAAGCGACTCCAAACATAAAAAATTAACAAAACCAGTCTCCCCAAACCATGGGGACAACAAACCCCCCCCCCCCCCACCCCCCAAGAAACATGAAGGGTGTATGGATCCCATAAATTCCCAACCATAACCGTGTAACAGAAGGGGCATTCGCTCAAGGCGAGAGGTAGCTTATTGCAGATCAGCAGAGATGCTGATAGAAAAGAAAAGCAGACGTTATCTCCTAGTTGTAGCTAGGGGCACAGAACTTGGTTACTTATATAAAACATCTTGTTCAGCAGCCGCCTCCACAGCGACCATTGCCGCCATTCCAGGCGGATCCTTGGTCTAGTTTATCTCCGGGGGTTGCCGCCATCACAGTTCCATTCATGTGTGAGCCCTTGGCGCCTCAGACCGTCTCCCAGCTCTCCGGTTAGATGTTCCCAATTGCTGTCTGGGTCGTGATTACCTAAAGCAGGCGGGGATACGTTCCCTTAAGTCATCGTATTGCGTCGGAGGGGAGGTTGACAGCATCGACCCCTCACGGACCGGGGGCATGGAGGGGGAGGGGGGGAGGCCCGGGCTAGGCCACACAAAAATGTCACATACGTCTATGCGAGGCAAGCGGGGGACTAATAACAAAGTAAGCGGGTCAACAGTACATACCCACGCAGTGGTGACGTCCGGCCAATGCTTGAATCCAGGCACCCCCTTCCTAGCTGTTACACCTATGTCCTCCGTGCGTCCCAATCGGAGGTAGGCAAGGATACAAGCATGTCGGTAGATCTTGACTCCGTCCGCGCCGACACCGCCAATACCAGGGGGACTGTTTAGAAAATCTTGACCGCATGTCACATGGTATCCGCGCAGGGTAATCCAGGTCATCAGCCCCTCAATCCAGCAGCAGCGTTGTGGCACAGGGGCGCTTAGTTTGGCGGCTTACTTGGTGTTAGCTCTGGCGGCCGCTGAGGCGGTTAAAAATAAAACAGTAACTGATAGTAACTTGAACGGAAAAACAAAGCCATCGTGTATAATATCCAGAACAGCATAGTTAACGGGCAGGCGGCAGAGATTCAATCCAAGCTGCCGCTTCACGTGGTGAGGTAAAGAATTTGACTGAGTCCCCCAGCTGGACTCTCAACTTAGCAGGGAAGAGAATACTATACTTGAGATTGCGGGATCTTAGTTCTGTTTTCACCTGGTCGAACGATCTTCGTTGTTTCTGCGTCTCCAAGGAGTAATCAGGGAAGAACATTAGTTTAGTGTTCTGATACTTAACTTCGCCTTCTCTGCGGGCCGCTCGGAGGGTTTCATCCCTGTCTCTGAAATTCAGCATCCGGAAAATCATGGTGCGGGGGTGAGAGCCAGGTGGGCCAGGAACAGGAGGGATCCGGTGTGCTCTCTCTACGGTAAAGTAGGGGGAGAATTGCGCGGATGGCAGAACAGCCCGTAGCAGCTCCTCTGTGAATTGAGTAGGGTTTTTTCCCTCCACTCCCTCCGGCAAACCCACGATCCGGAGGTTGTTCCTCCGGTTCCGGTTCTCGGCATCGTCCACCTTGTACTCCAATGCCTTAACCTTCGTTTGCAGGGATCGGATGGATGCCGTGTGCTCCCCCACCTGATCCTCCGTCCGCCCCACACGGTGTTCCACCTCAGAGACCCGGGACCGGAGCTTGTCCAGGTCCTGCCGGACTAGGCCAACCTCCATCTGTACCGCCT
Source organism: Lithobates sylvaticus (assembly GCA_028564925.1). NCBI lineage: Eukaryota > Metazoa > Chordata > Amphibia > Anura > Ranidae > Lithobates > Lithobates sylvaticus. Next base: position 512,128,339 of record CM053030.1, read on the forward strand.
CGATCTTGTTGGTCAGGGCTGCCTGACAAGAGGCGATCGCCGCCATGACCTCCTGGAAGCCGACCTGATCTTCCGCGGCCTTGTCATCTGGCTCCGTTTGGGACGCCATGTTGCCTCTGCGCGGGGAAGGCCCCGCCACGTGTCGGGGCTTGGGAGCCGGTAGATCTCCCGCTCCTTGTGGAAAATGCAGCTTCTTTCCACTGCGCCGAGTCCGGTATGGCATCCGGCTTGTTTCAGGTGAGTTTGGCAGCTGTAGTGTTAGGTAGGAGTCAGGATAAATGTAATCACTCAGCAGAGCTCCGGATCCTGCGTCCTCTCAGATCGCCATCTTGGCCACGCCCCCTTTAACCACTTACCGACCGGAAGATATTCCCCCTTAACCACTTCCTGCCCGTCATATAGCAATATGACGTGCGCAAAGTGGTTGTGTTATCCTGACCGGACGTCATATGATGTGATCAGGATCACAAGCCGGCGTGCGCCCACGGGGGCGGGCAGCGCGACGATCGCTGTTGTGGTGTGTCAGTCTGACAGACCGCATCTGGCTAAAGAGCCTCTGACGGAGGCTCTTTACCACATGATCAGCTGTGTCCAATCACAGCTGATCACGGTGTAAACAGGAAGACAGGCGCGAGTAGAGGAGAGCCGATTGGCGGCTCTCCTAACTATAAGCGCAGCACCCCCGAGGATGCCCACCCAGGACCACCAGGGATGCCAACCACTGATAACCACCAGGCATGCCACCCATGGCCACCAGGGATGCCAATCAGTACCCACAAATAATGCCAATCAGTGCCCAGAAGTAATGAATGAATGAATGACTTGTATAGCGCTACCTATGCGAACTGAATCGCCTCAGGGCGCTTTTTGCCACTGGTGTCCATCTGTGGTATAGTGCGGTCCTTGCCCTGTGGGGTTCTGACACGCTTACAAACACATACACATACAACATACACATATTTGGCCAATTTTATCGACAGGATCTAATTAACCTACCAGCATGTCTTTGGAGTGTGGGAGGAAACCGGAGTACCCGGAGGAAACGCACGCAGGCACAGGGAGAACATGCAAACTCCAGGCAGAAGGTGTTGTGGTCGGGATTTGAACCAGCGACCCTTCTTACTGCTAGGTGAAAGTGCTAACCACTACACCACTGTGCTGCCCTAGTAATGCTTGCCAGTGCCTCCTTATCAGTGATGCCCATCAGTGCCACCTATCTGTGCCCATCAGTGCCACCCATAAGTACCCATCAGTGCAGCATTTCAGTGCCCATCAGGGTCGCCTATCAGTGCCACCTATGAGTGCCCATCAGTGCCGCCTATCAATGCCCATCAGTGCTCCATATCAGTAGCACCTATCAGTGCCTCCTATCAGTGTTGCATATTAGTGCCCATCATTGGTGCCGCCTTATTGGTGCCACCTCATCAGTGATTCCTCCTTAGTGAAGGCGAAAACATACTTATTTACAAAAATTTATAACAGAAACTAAGAATTTTCTGTCTTTTTTTATTTGTTTAGCAAAAAATAAAAACCGCAGAGGTGATCAAATACCACCAAAAGAAATCTCTATTTGTGGGAACAAAGTGATAAAAATTTGTAGCATTACCGTGCAATTGTCATATAAAAAGCGACAGCGCTGAAAGCTGAAAATTGGCCTGGGCAGGAAGGGGGGAAAGTGCCCGGTATTGAAGTGGTTAATGAGCAGGCCATTTTTTGCGATACGGCACTGTGTCCCTTTAACTGACAATTGCGCGGTCGTGCGACGTGGTATCCAAACAAAATGTATGTCCTTTTTTTCCCACAAATAGAGCTTTCTTTTGGTGGTATTTGATCGCCCCTGTGGTTTTAAATTTTTTGTGCTATAAACAAAAAAAGAGCGACAATTTGAAAAAAAAAATAAAATATTTTTAACTTTTTGCTATAATAAATATCCCCCAAAAAAATAAAGAATTTCTTCATCAGTTTAAGCCGATATATATTCTTCTACATAATTTTGGTAAAAAAAATTGCATATATTTATTGGTTTGCGCAATAGTTATAGCGTCTACAAAAAATAGGGGATATATTTATGGCATTTTTTTTTTTTTTTTACTAGTAATAGTGGCGATCTGTGATTTTTAGCGGAACTGCGACATTGTGGCAGACAGATTTTTTTTGGGACCAGTGACATTTATACAGCGATCAGAGCTAAAAATAGCCACTGATTAATGTATAAATGTCACAGGCAGAGAAGGGGTTAACACTAGGGGGCGATCAAGGGTTAACTGTGTTCCCTGGGAGTGTTTCTAACTGTATGGGGGCTGGGCTCACTGGAAGAGTAGAGAGATCGCTGTTCCTAATGACTAGGAAAAGCAGATCTCTCTCTTACTCCCCTGTCAGAACAGTGATCTGTCTGTTTACATTGCCAGATCCCCATTCTGGCTCTCGTTTCGTGATCGCGGGTGGCTGCCGGACATTGCGGCTGCCGGCCACGTGCATCAGGTCCCCCGCCATACAGCGGGGTGCACGTGCTCCTGCTACGGCTCCTTGAAGGAGCAGACGTACACCTACGGTGATTTGCGGGAACGTGCCGTTATACGGCGGCTGGTCGGCAAGTGGATAAAATTGCGCACAATCATGGAATGGTGAAAAACTCCGGTATTTAAAAATCTCCATGGATGACAATTTAAAAGCCTCTACAGGTTACCAGTTATCCCTGGTTATCTCTCGCCTCGACCACTGCAACTTCCTCCTCATTGGCTTATCTTTACATAGTAAAGTCCACTCTTCAGTCCATCAAGAATGCTGCTGCCAGACTCATCCACCTCACAAACCGCTGTGAGCCGTTGTGGGTCATGCTATATCATTTAACCGCTTCCCGACCGCCCACTGCATATATACGTCAGCAGAATGGCACGGGCAGGCAAAATCACATACGGGTACGTGGCCCTTTAATTGCCTGGCCGTGGGTCGCGCGCACGCCACCAGCGGCGCGCTCGCGACCCGGAGCTCCGTGACCCCGGCCGCGGGACCAGCGGACCCGATCGCCGCTGGTGTCCGCGATCGGGTCACAGAGCGGAAGAACGGGGAGAGGTCTGTGTAAACAAACCTCTCCTCGCGCTTCCTACACTGCCTGTCACTGATCGGCTGTTCCCTGTCATCGGGAAAGCCGATCAATGACGTCAGCCCCGCCCCCTAAAGTAAAAAAACACACATGTCACAGCCCATAACCCCTCCCCCTAGTGGTTAACTCTTTCACTGCATGTGTCATCTATACAGGAATCAATGCATTTAAATAGCATTGATTGCTGTATAAATGACAATGGTCACAAAAATGTGTCAAAAATGTCCGATGTGTCCGCCATAATGTCGCAGTCACAATAAAAATCGCTGATCGTCGCCATTACTAGTAAAAAAAAAAATATTAATAAAAATGCTATAAAACTTTCCCCTATTTTGTAAACGCTATAACTTTTGCGCAAACCAATCAATAATCGCTAATTGCGATTTTTTTTTTACCAAAAATATGTAGAAGAATACGTATCGGCCTAAACTGAGGGGAAAAAAAGTTTTTTTATATATTTTTTGGGGATATTTTTGTTTATAGCGCAAAAAATAAAAACCGCAGGGGCGATCAAATACCACCAAAAGAAAGCTCTATTTGTGGGAAAAAAAGGACGCCAATTTTGTTTGGGAGCCACGTCGCACGACCGCGCAATTGTCAGTTAAAGCGACGCAGTGCCGAATCGCAAAAAGGGGCCTGGTCCTTTGGCTGCCAATTGGTCCGGGGCTGAAGTGGTTAAGGTATGCAAATTGGGCATGTATTGTCCATAATATTCATCCAAAAAAACAGGGTGAATACGCCAGCTGTGCCACTTATACACTGCGCTCTTTTCAGTTTTTATCTGATTTGCATTTTATGGAAAATACTTTTTTTGGAAGTTGCCATATTCCTCAAATAAATTTTATCCGTTCATCGGGTTTTACACTATGAGGAGGCTCTCTTTTTCTTTTATTTTATGTTCATGATATCCTGTTGCCTTTGAGAGGACTGCAGAGATCATTGGAGGTCCCAAAAAAATGGTGAGTACTGACTGGTGTTCCATCACAGTCTTATCCGCTTACAACGTTTCCGGTTGGATTCATCCGTGGGCACCGTCTGTCGGTCCATAAGCTTGTTTGATTCACAGCCTTAGGCTTGTGAGTCCACCACCGCTGTTAAAGTGGTGTTTCCACCAAAAAAAAAAAAAAATTGCTTAAAAAATCGTAAAAAAAATTAAAAATAAATAATTGGAAAAAAAAATGTTTTTACTCACCTCTAAATGCCTGTTGCTAGGGGGGCCCTCGTAGTCTGCCACCTTCAGTGCCCGGGCACTGACATCACTTCCCCTTGGCGCCACACAGTCATCTGGGACCTGTCACGTGTCCCAGATGACTGAGCGTCGTATAACGGCGTGTGGCGCCGCTCGTGCATGCACAGTGGGTGCCCGGCTGTGAAGCCACAGCCGGGTGCCCACAGTAAGAATGCCGGCGCCGCGAGCGGAGCGGCGAACGAGGGGGGGGAGCTTCGTTCCCTCGCATTGCTGGACCCTGGGACAGGTAAGTGTCCGATTATTAAAAGTCAGCAGCTGCAGTATTTGTAGCTGCTGACTTTTAAAAAAAAAAATTTAGGGGTCACCCCACTTTAAGAGTACCTCGTCTCTACGTTATACCAATTTTAATGATGTTAACATATTGAATGAAGATACAAACATCTGAGAACTATACTACGATTTAGAGGAAATTTGTACATATATGTTCTAATGTATGAACTTTTTCGGATGAATATTATGGACAATACATGCCCAATTTGCATACCTTAAATGATATAGCATGACCCACATCGGCTTGCACTGTTACATATCATCCATGATCTAGTAATTGTTGTGTTTGCATTTTTATTTGTTTTCATTTTGTTTTATTGCTTGTTCACAGACCAGTTGGTTTCCATATGTAGTTAGGGTGTCATTCACTCACTGAATGCTGACACCATCTATCAGATGATATGCACACAATTTTTTTCATTATTTGAATAGCCTTCTTGGTTAGTTTCATCACTTCCCCATATTGAAGGCCACATTTCCTGTCTTTTAGGGACACTTTTACACCCCAATGGTTGTACTGCATTTTTTATATTTTTTTGTTTTCAGACATATATATAATATACCACAGGCGTCCTTACAACTCTAGGTGCATGAGGATTCACACACACTGGAAGTTGTGGTCCGCACACCACGGTGTCACATAGAGGCTAGAGAAATCTTGCTTGAAATTCACTGTTTTTGTTTTATTCACACACACGAGTTGGGTATATGTTTTGATTTACATATATCTCTCTTTTTTTACTTCCTTCACGGAATATTTCCATCATCGTCTAGATAACACACGCTGTACTCAGATCCACATTCTGTGGTACTGGTGTTATTTTAGGCCCATACACACGATCGGACTTTTTGACAACCAACTTGCAAATTAGCTGTTTTGGACCAACATCCGACCGTGTGTACGCTCCATCGGACCAACTTTTTCCAGGTTTCATCTGACTTTTGTTGGCTGTGCGAACGGACCAACTTTCTGCCAACAAAAGTCCGATGGACCAAAGTCCGACCGTGTGTACACAAAACCAACATACTTTTGTACAAACCAATGCAGAACCAATGCAAAAGATCAGACAACAATACAGAAGTTAACCAAAGGTGGCGGTAAAGAGCAGAAAAACCAAGTGATTTTGGTGAAAGTTGGCTGAAAAAGTCCTGCCGTGTGTATGCAATACCAACTTGGGGCCAACGCTCTTTGGACAAAAATCCACTGGAAAGTTGGTCCACGGTCCAATCGTGTGTATAGCCTCCTACTTTTTGTCCAAAGGGCGTTGGCCCCAAGTTGGTATTGCATACACACGGCAGGACTTTTTCAGCCAACTTTCACCAAAATCACTTGGTTTTTCTGCTCTTTACCGCCACCTTTGGTTAACTTCTGTATTGTTGTCTGATCTTTTGCATTGGTTCTGCATTGGTTTGTACAAAAGTCTGTTGGTTTTGTGTACACACAGTCGGACTTTGGTCCATCGGACTTTTGTTGGCAGAAAGTTGGTCCGTTCGCACAGCCAACAAAAGTCCGATGAAACATGGAAAAAGTTGGTCCGATGGAGCGTACACACGGTCGGATGTTGGTCCAAAACAGCTAATTTGCATGTTGGTTGTCAAAAAGTCTGATCGTGTGTACGGGCCTTAAGAGGCTTTAGACACACTTTTAGCGCTACACATTTATTCCCCATCTCTTTATACAAATTAGTCTTATTGTTGTGTTGGCTGCTCATCACGGGGAGGCGCGGTTTTATCCCCCCTATTCCATAGTGATGTACAGTAGCTGGGGGCAGGGTGGATGGCCTTGTAACTTATTGGTAAGATTTTGAATTACATTTGTTGGGTGAGTGAAAGCCAATGAAGGGATTGGCAGAGAGGGGTATAGCAGACGCTGAGCGGCTTGTAAGGTGGATGAGTCTGGCAGCAGCATTCATGATGGACTGAAGGCCATGATAGACTATGTAAAGATAAGCCAATGAGGAGGGAGTTGCAGTAGTCGAGGCGAGAGATAAGCAGGGAGTGAATCAGGCTGGATTGCACATACAAGTCAAGCACATTTATAAACGCATGCACACATCAGTCAGGCTCATCATGTACTGCACTTCGCTATTTCAGACAACCTTCATAAAAAAAAAAAAAAAAAACCTACAGGTCCGCCATTCTCAATCGGGATCAATAACATTTGACATAGCTTGCTGCATGTCACCAATGTTCCTTTAGCTGTCTGTAAGGGGGGGGGGGGGGTTCATCGCACTGGCCGCCATGTCAAGAAGCATTTCTCCCAAGGAATTTGTTTTAACCGCTTCCTGACCGCCTCACGCAGGTATACTGCGGCAGAAGGGCACGTAGAGGCAGAATCACGTACCTGTACGTTGCCCTTTAAGAGGCGGCTGGCAAGCTCCGCGAGTCGGGTCGCGGGTCCCGCCGTTGTTTCGCCCAGTACAACTGCGACGGCTGGTCGGCAAGTGGTTGGTACTTATATAGCGCTGTCAATTAACGCAGCGCTTTACATATATATATATATATATATATATATATATATATATATATATATATATATATATATATATATATATATATATAATTATACATTCACATCAGTCCCTACCCTCAAGGAGCTTATAAGAAAGATCATTGGCTTTGCCAAGTGGTGTTGGCCCTGGCACTATAAAATAGGAGGTCAGTCAGCCACAGCTCAAGGAATCCCTAGCAATGTCTGGAGGAACCCTGGTAGAGAATGGCTGCTCTAAAATTAAAATGGTCGAGTAACGCTGCTTTATGTACTGAACATTTTACACGGTGACCACAAGGTGGCGCTTTAAACCTATGTATTTCCACACTTCATCCAACTATTTCATGGTCAGTTCACTGCAGACATCTCATTATTTTAAATGATGTCAGGGGCTTCTCCAGAGTTTAAAGACACATGACTTTCCAGGTTGCTAACACATTCCTGCTGGATCAAAAATGAAGCATCTTAAAAAACAAACCAGCAGTGAACAATTGGAGGAAACGACTGTTAGCTGCCAAAAAAACTCTGTAAGGTAACATAAAACGCGCATTAAACCGCCAATTACACGGGATCACTTTCATCTGGTGAAATAAAAAATAGAAAGCGGCACTCCCAAATCAATTATAGACAAGGCCCTTCCTTCCTTGACTCTCCTCTCCTCCACTGCCAGTAATAGAGATAAATCTCCGTCCCCATTGGCTGCGCCCACTTCTCTCATCCCAGGCACAGACATGTGTTTAGCAGCATAATCACAAAATGATGGAGGAGAGGACAGAGGGAGACGTCTGCGGAACACATGGCAGTTGATGGGAAGAGTAGAAGGACATTTGTTGTTTTTTTTATTTATTTCTTGACTTTTAAATAAAACAGATCATTCTAATGAGACAATCCCAGATGGGCCACCAGCAGGCAGCGCGGACACACACCGCGGGCTCTGGGTGCAGTTGTTGCATTGCGAATACTCTGCTCATTGACATGAAAAATATAGACATACCATTTAAGGTTAATTATAGAGCTCTGGTACCCAATACGGGGTCGAGGAGCCAAACATTTGATTCTTATTTATGGCCCCCAGAGGACAAAACTGTCTCAGTCTGAGGGACGTGGGACTTGGAAAAGTGATCTTAGACTGTGGCCTTGCGTCATGTGACCTGTGATATAGGGAAAGCCTCAGAACACCTCAACCCAGTCTGTGATCCCCTGCTAATAAGAAAGTTGAAGAACGTGTTGGCTGTAGTATCATAGACATCTTATATCAATAATGGTCTCAAACCCCTGTAGGTCCAGAGTCCCTCAGGACCAACACCACAGAAGACCAACCTACTTATAGGACTATGGACCATATAGAAAGTAATATTCCACCAGGAAGGAGACTTTTTCTCATATAAATCCTTTGGTCTATACATCAGTTTTACTATTTCTCTTTCCTGCAAATGTCCTGTTTATCATTCCCTTTTTTTATAGGCTCTAAGCAACATGTGCAACCAAAATGTGGAATCCAACTCAAAAAGAAAATCAAGAGTGAGACCTTAAACTTTAGCCCATCGTATTAGTAACGAAATTTCGTAATGGTCTTAAAGCCCTGCAGGTCCAGAGACCTCCTGTATAAAATAGTACCTACACCAAAAAGACCAACCTACTTATAGGTCAACTATGGACCTTAAAACATATTTTATAAAGTCCATAGTAGTTCTACAAGTAGGTCTTTCTTGGTGTGGGTACCATAGGTGCACTACGAGCACTGCAAAATGTACTAAAGCACCTACACTGCCAGAACAGCTCCATCATACCATGGTACCTGAACTGCCAGAACAGCTCCATCATACCATGGTACCTGAACTGCCAGAACAACTCCATCATACCATGGTACCTAAACTGCCAGAACACCTCCATCATACCATGGTACCTAAACTGCCAGAGCGGCTCCATCATACCATGGTACCTAAACTGCCAGAACACCTCCATCATACCATAGTGCCTAAACTGCCAGAACAGCTCCATCATACCATGGTACCTAAACTGCCAGAACAGCTCCAACATACCATGGTACCTGAACTGCCAGAACACCTCCATCATACCATGGTGCCTAAACTGCCAGAGCGGCTCCATCACACCATAGTGCCTAAACTGCCAGAACACCTCCATCATACCATGGTACCTGAACTGCCAGAACAACTCCAACATACCATGGTACCTGAACTGCCAGAACAACTCCAACATACCATGGTACCTGAACTGCCAGAACACCTCCATCATACCATGGTACCTGAACTGCCAGAACACCTCCATCATACCATGGTACCTGAACTGCCAGAACACCTCCATCATACCATGGTACCTGAACTGCCAGAACAGCTCCAACATACCATGGTACTATAGTAGTTCTACAAGTAGGTCTTTCTTGGTGTGGGTACCATAGGTGCACTACGAGAACTGCGAACACCTGCACTGCCAGAACAACTTCATCATACCATGGTACCTGAACTGCCAGAACAGCTCCATCATACCATGGTACCTGAACTGCCAGAACAACTCCATCATACCATGGTACCTAAACTGCCAGAACACCTCCATCATACCATGGTACCTAAACTGCCAGAGCGGCTCCATCATACCATGGTACCTAAACTGCCAGAACACCTCCATCATACCATAGTGCCTAAACTGCCAGAACAGCTCCATCATACCATGGTACCTAAACTGCCAGAACAGCTCCAACATACCATGGTACCTGAACTGCCAGAACAGCTCCATCATACCATGGTACCTAAACTGCCAGAACACCTCCATCATACCATGGTGCCTAAACTGCCAGAGCGGCTCCATCACACCATAGTGCCTAAACTGCCAGAACACCTCCATCATACCATGGTACCTGAACTGCCAGAACAACTCCAACATACCATGGTACCTGAACTGCCAGAACACCTCCATCATACCATGGTACCTGAACTGCCAGAACAGCTCCAACATACCATGGTACTATAGTAGTTCTACAAGTAGGTCTTTCTTGGTGTGGGTACCATAGGTGCACTACGAGAACTGCGAACACCTGCACTGCCAGAACAACTTCATCATACCATGGTACCTGAACTGCCAGAACAGCTCCATCATACCATGGTACCTGAGCTGCCAGAACAGCTCCATCATACCATGGTACCTGAACTGCCAGAACAGCTCCATCATACCATGGTACCTGAACTGCCAGAACAGCTCCATCATACCATGGTACCTGAACTGCCAGAACAGCTCCATCATACCATGGTACCTAAACTGCCAGAACACCTCCATCATACCATGGTACCTGAACTGCCAGAACACCTCCATCATACCATGGTACCTAAACTGCCAGAACACCTCCATCATACCATGGTACCTGAACTGCCAGAACAGCTCCATCATACCATGGTGCCTGAGCTGCCAGAACAGCTCCATCATACCATGGTACCTGAACTGCCAGAACAGCTCCATCATACCATGGTACCTGAACTGCCAGAACAGCTCCATCATACCATGGTACCTGAACTGCCAGAACAGCTCCATCATACCATGGTACCTGAGCTGCCAGAACAGCTCCATCATACCATGGTACCTGAACTGCCAGAACAGCTCCATCATACCATGGTACCTGAACTGCCAGAACAGCTCCATCATACCATGGTACCTGAACTGCCAGAACAGCTCCATCATACCATGGTACCTGAACTGCCAGAACAGCTCCATCATACCATGGTACCTGAACTGCCAGAACAGCTCCATCATACCATGGTACCTGAACTGCCAGAACACCTCCATCATACCATGGTACCTAAACTGCCAGAACACCTCCATCATACCATGGTACCTGAACTGCCAGAACAGCTCCATCATACCATGGTACCTGAACTGCCAGAACAACTCCATCATACCATGGTACCTGAACTGCCAGAACAGCTCCATCATACCATGGTACCTGAACTGCCAGAACAGCTACATCATACCATGGTACTTGAACTGCCAGAACAGCTCCATCATACCATGGTACCTGAACTGCCAGAACAGCTCCATCATACCATGGTACCTGAACTGCCAGAACAGCTCCATCATACCATGGTACCTAAACTGCCAGAACACCTCCATCATACCATGGTGCCTAAACTGCCAGAGCGGCTCCATCATACCATGGTACCTAAACTGCCAGAACAGCTCCAACATACCATGGTACCTGAACTGCCAGAACAGCTCCATCATACCATGGTACCTAAACTGCCAGAACACCTCCATCATACCATGGTGCCTAAACTGCCAGAGCGGCTCCATCACACCATAGTGCCTAAACTGCCAGAACACCTCCATCATACCATGGTACCTGAACTGCCAGAACAACTCCAACATACCATGGTACCTGAACTGCCAGAACACCTCCATCATACCATGGTACCTGAACTGCCAGAACAGCTCCAATATACCATGGTACTATAGTAGTTCTACAAGTAGGTCTTTCTTGGTGTGGGTACCATAGGTGCACTACGAGAACTGCGAACACCTGCACTGCCAGAACAACTTCATCATACCATGGTACCTGAACTGCCAGAACAGCTCCATCATACCATGGTACCTGAACTGCCAGAACACCTCCATCATACCATGGTACCTGAACTGCCAGAACACCTCCATCATACCATGGTACCTAAACTGCCAGAACACCTCCATCATACCATGGTACCTGACCTGCCAGAACAGCTCCATCATACCATGGTACCTGAACTGCCAGAACAACTCCATCATACCATGGTACCTGAACTGCCAGAACACCTCCATCATACCATGGTACCTGAACTGCCAGAACACCTCCATCATACCATGGTACCTGAACTGCCAGAACAGCTCCATCATACCGTGGTACCTGAACTGCCAGAACAGCTCCATCATACCGTGGTACCTGAACTGCCAGAACAGCTCCATCATACCGTGGTACCTGAACTGCCAGAACAGCTCCATCATACCGTGGTACCTGAACTGCCAGAACACCTCCATCATACCGTGGTACCTGAACTGCCAGAACAACTCCATCATACCATGGTACCTGAACTGCCAGAACAGCTCCATCATACCATGGTACCTGAACTGCCAGAACAACTCCATCATACCATGGTACCTGAACTGCCAGAACAGCTCCATCATACCATGGTACCTGAACTGCCAGAACAGCTCCATCATACCATGGTACCTGAACTGCCAGAACAGCTCCAACATACCATGGTACTATAGTAGTTCTACAAGTAGGTCTTTCTTGGTGTGGGTACCATAGGTGCACTACGAGAACTGCGAACACCTGCACTGCCAGAACAACTTCATCATACCATGGTACCTGAACTGCCAGAACAGCTCCATCATACCATGGTACCTGAGCTGCCAGAACAGCTCCATCATACCATGGTACCTGAACTGCCAGAACAGCTCCATCATACCATGGTACCTGAACTGCCAGAACAGCTCCATCATACCATGGTACCTGAACTGCCAGAACAGCTCCATCATACCATGGTACCTGAACTGCCAGAACACCTCCATCATACCATGGTACCTGAACTGCCAGAACACCTCCATCATACCATGGTACCTAAACTGCCAGAACACCTCCATCATACCATGGTACCTGACCTGCCAGAACAGCTCCATCATACCATGGTACCTGAACTGCCAGAACAACTCCATCATACCATGGTACCTGAACTGCCAGAACACCTCCATCATACCATGGTACCTGAACTGCCAGAACACCTCCATCATACCATGGTACCTGAACTGCCAGAACAGCTCCATCATACCGTGGTACCTGAACTGCCAGAACAGCTCCATCATACCGTGGTACCTGAACTGCCAGAACAGCTCCATCATACCGTGGTAACTGAACTGCCAGAACAGCTCCATCATACCGTGGTACCTGAACTGCCAGAACACCTCCATCATACCGTGGTACCTGAACTGCCAGAACAACTCCATCATACCTTGGTACCTGAACTGCCAGAACAGCTCCATCATACCATGGTACCTGAACTGCCAGAACAACTCCATCATACCATGGTACCTGAACTGCCAGAACAGCTCCATCATACCATGGTACCTGAACTGCCAGAACAGCTCCATCATACCATGGTACCTGAACTGCCAGAACAGCTCCATCATACCATGGTACCTGAACTGCCAGAACAGCTCCATCATACCATGGTACCTGAACTGCCAGAACAGCTCCATCATACCATGGTACCTGAACTGCCAGAACAACTCCATCATACCATGGTACCTGAACTGCCAGAACAGCTCCATCATACCATGGTACCTGAACTGCCAGAACAACTCCATCATACCATGGTACCTGAACTGCCAGAACAGCTCCATCATACCATGGTACCTGAACTGCCAGAACAGCTCCATCATACCATGGTACCTGAACTGCCAGAACAACTCCATCATACCATGGTACCTGAACTGCCAGAACAGCTCCATCATACCATGGTACCTGAACTGCCAGAACAACTCCATCATACCATGGTACCTGAACTGCCAGAACAGCTCCAACATACCATGATACCTGAACTGCCAGAACAGCTCCATCATACCATAGTGGAAAAAATTATCCGCACTCCGGCTGTTGTTCTTAAAATAGTCACTAAGGCCTTATAGGCTGAAACGCGTCAACTAACTTAATCTGCGTTTGTTCACTGTGGCTATTGAATAAAATGAAAATAAAAATTAAAAATTAAAATAAAAACAACCAGAGTGCGGATATTTTGTTCCACATTACTCTACTCAGCCAGCGACTGTGGATCGAGCACATGGGAGCTCTGCTATCTATGTGGTGTATGGGTAGTAGCACTGACTTTTCTGTTTATACATCATAACATGGTACCTGAACTGCCAGAACACCTCCATCATACCATGGTACCTGAACTGCCAGAACAGCTCCATCATACCATGGTACCTGAACTGCCAGAACAGCTCCATCATACCATGGTACCTGAACTGCCAGAACAGCTCCATCATACTGTGGTGCCTGAACTGTCAGAACAGCTCCATCATACCATGGTACCTGAACTGCCAGAACAGCTCCATCATACCATGGTACCTGAACTGTCAGAACAGCTCCATCATACCATGGTACCTGAACTGCCAGAACAGCTCCATCATACCGTGGTGCCTGAACTGTCAGAACAGCTCCATCATACCATGGTACCTGAACTGCCAGAACAGCTCCATCATACCGTGGTGCCTGAACTGCCAGAACAGCTCCATCATACCGTGGTGCCTGAACTGTCAGAACAGCTCCATCATACCATGGTACCTGAACTGCCAGAACAGCTCCATCATACCGTGGTGCCTGAACTGTCAGAACAGCTCCATCATACCGTGGTGCCTGAACTGTCAGAACAGCTCCATCATACCGTGGTGCCTGAACTGTCAGAACCAGAACTTTTGCAGGTGAAGGAAACATGGTTTAATAGTTTGGTTTATTTTTTCACAATTTATTACTTTTTAATAAATTCTATTTGCTTTTCTTTTTTTATGCATTTCTTATCTCTAATCTTTTATATTGAATCATGCTGTGGGGAATATCAAATATGACGAAAGCTAATTTTTAAGGGGGTTGAAGAGAGCACAAATGGGGAAGCCTCTTGAAAAGAGGCTGTAATGGTTATTGATTCCTTGTGTAACATTTGAGTTAAAAAATAGATCAATTGAACATTACCTGCAGATACAATGGATATGAACCCAGTCAGTGCAGATTTAAACAAACAAGTGTACAAGTGACATACATATTAGAGGGCATACCTCCTGCTTCAGACCCTTCTTCAGGTTCACAGTCCCGAACCATCTTCTGGAACACGAACCCAGTCTTCAACTGCATCTCTATTTACATAATCTCTGACCATCTCTTGTACTATGCCCTGCAACCTCTGAACTTCTCCTGTAGTATGCCTGCAACCTCTGACCATCTCCTCTAAAATGACTTCAACCTCTGTCACCAGTAGTATGCCCACAATCTCTGACCATATCCCATAGTGTGTTTACAGTCTCTGACCATCTCCTGTAGTATTTCCACAACCTCTTCCCATCTCCTGTAGTATACCCGCTGTCACTTACCATTCTCCTGTAGTAAGCCCACAATCTCTGACCATCTCTCTTAGTAGGTCCACAGTCTCTGACCCCTTCCTATATTATGTCCACAGATTCCAACCATCTCCTGCAGTATGCCCCCAACCGGACTATTCCCTGTAGTATTGCGGTGATCTCTGACCATGTCCCATACTATACCCACAGTCTCTGACCATCTTCTGTAGCAATGCCTACAATTTTTGACCACCTCCTGTAGTATGCCTGCACTTTCTGACCATCTCCTATATCCATGGCCCTATAGCAGCTGAGACTTTTTTTTTTAGTGCCTCTGGGTTGAAATTTGAGGATGGTTTGCTCCACAGCACATGCAGCTACAAATGTTAGCAAGGGCTTGTTTTAAAGCTTATTTACTACTTGGTAAGAATTTGCAAATTCCCTGACTTGCATCTGATAAATTATTTTAAAATTGTACTAGATATTTATCCTATTTACATCATCCAGTATGTACACTATATTCTGTAATAAATGGGTAAAAATATATAGGACTGTGCCGTAAATGTATAACCAAATGAATTAAGAATACTGCTTTTATGTGGCGTATCTGGATTTTGCAAAAGCATTCGATACAGTGCCCCATAAACACTTAATCTACAAGCTGAGGTCTGCAGGCATGGACCATAAGGTTTGTTCTTGGATAGAAAACTGGTTACAGGGGCGTGTCCAAAGGGTGGTGATAAATAACATATACTCAGACTGGTCTGGAGTGGTAAGTGGGGTGCCCCAAGGTTCTGTCTTGGGACCAATTCTATTCAATTTATTCATAAATGAGGACGGGATAAATAGCTCAATCTCAGTTTTTTGCAGAGGACTCAAATTTAAGCAGGGCAATAACTTCACATCAGGATATAGAAATTTTACAAACAAAACTAATGTCCTTTTTTTTCCCCACAAATAGAGCTTTCTTTTGGTGGTATATGATCATTTTTATTTGTTGCGCTATAAACAAAAAAAGAGCGTAAATTTTGAAAAAAACACATTATTTTTTACTAGGACCTGCGATCCGGAGCTCGCGGCGGGTGCTGTAGTATGCAGGCGCGCATGCGATGGCGTGGCTGCAAATCAAAGGGATGTACAGGTACGCCCATTTGCGCAGCTGTGCCATTCTGTTGACGTACATCGTCGTGTGGTGGTCTGCAAGAACTGTCAGATGGCGGGAGTGGAGCTTTTTTTTTCAGGTTGGTGGTGGCGGCAGGCGGCGTAATTGACGATGGATCGACGTTGGGGGACATTGTTTTTGACACTTTTTTTTTATTTCTTTTTGACACTTTTTTTTGTGAATGAGTAGGGGTACAATGTACCCTATACTTATTCACATAAAGGGGGCAGGATTTGGGGGGCCCCCATGTTAAATGGGGCTTCTAGATTCTGATAAGCCCCCTACAAGCAGACCCCTACAACCACCAGCCAGGGTTGTGGGGAAGAGGCCCTTGTCTCCATCAACATGGAGAGCCCCCTGCCCCCAAGCACCCCCATGTCGCGGGCATGTGGCCTGGTATGGTTCAGGTTGGGGGGATGCATGTCCCCCCCCCCTTATCTAGCCTGCCAGACTGCATGCTCGGATAAGGGTCTGGTATGTTTTTTTGGCATGGGGTTCTACTTAAAATCCGCACCATACCATACTGTATCCGTACGGATTTTAAGTAGAACCAATGCCAAAATAAAAACGGCATGGGGTCCCCCCCAAAATCCATGCCAGACCCGAAAGGGCCTAGTGTGGATTGGAGGGGACGCCTGCACTATTTTTTTAACAACTTTTTTTTATTGTCGGCAAATTTTTTTTTTTACATTCAGCTGTCAGCGGGAACCCCCGCTGACAGCTGATGAGTCATCCGTTGTTAAGGACACAACAGCTGGCTTCCCAGGCCGCTCCTTAACAAGCAGTCAATGTAAATGACGCTGGTGGCCGTCGGCTCCAGAAATTTGCATCTGAACTGCATCTAAATCTGAGCTGCGGAACAGCTGCTTTGGAAGTTCACAGTGAAAAGTGAGGGGAAATTCACCGGACATGTGTGACCCTAGCCTTATTCAGGCTCCTGTCAAGCTGTCTGGTCACAGTGAGGTAATACAGGTACTGACCTGGGGAAAGAATTAGTAAAACATGCTCTGCCCACCCTATACTGCCCCCTACATGCTCTGTAAATGTTATTACTTTGGATGAGAAATTGGAGTGTGCCCGTGACTGCACGATTCAAACACACAGGGGCCTCTACACATAGTGGTCACAGACATTCCTCCGCTGCCCGGCGTGGTCTATATAGGGGTGAATACATGAGATTTCAAGTCTGGGAATCCAGAAATAATAAATACATTTCAATATAAATATAACTTTATTGGGGTCGGCTACAGATCAGCTTTAAATAGTAGTCAGCATGCCATAAAATTCATGTCTGAGATTAGTAGTGTTACAAAAAATTTTAAATATATTTAGTAAACATTTTACATTTTTCCAGTTCAACAGGTACAATAATGAACAAATGAAAAGAATAGGAGGTTAATAATATATTAATTTAAAGTGAAACCCCCTTTACACTTTTTTTCCCACTGTGTTTATTTAACAGTTTTTATGCCTAAAGTGGTTATAACGGCAAATTTTTCCCCCCCAAAATAACAAACATCTTATACTTACCTGCTCTGTGCAATGGTATTGCACAGAGCGCCTGCTTACCTCTTTTTCCCCTGCCAGTGCCCCCTCAGCAAGCTGTGTGCTGAGGAGCAGAGCTGCTGATACAGCAGTACAGCCAGCCCTTCTGTACTGGGATCAGGCCCCATCAGTTCAAAACGGGGGCCCGGGCACCTGTTGAGCAGGAGCTCCGGCTGTACTGTCTTACTGCAGACATCGATTCTCTTCTCCCTCCCCCTGCAGCGCTGCCAGCTTCTCCTATTCTTTCCCCCTCTGGCTGCACTGCAGGGGGATTGGTTCTAGTTCATGCATCCCATCCCTCTGCTGTCCGGGCCCCCCTGTGCCCCGCAGCGCTTCCCGTCTCTCCCACCGGCAGCTGCTACGGGCACACAGGGGGGATATTTCAAGATAGAGAGTGGGGGAAGGGATATGTAATTTACTGGCCCCTTCCTTTCCTGAATGAACACAGTGGGAGATTAAGGATGAGCTCAGGCATGTTTGCAACTCCATGTGCCCGTGCCCGCCAGGAAGCTGACACTCTGCAGCGCTAATCACAGGCAGTTCTGTGAATCTGCGGATCGGGAAATGTCTCACTGCCCATGATTAGCGCTGCAGAGTGTCAGCTTCCTGGCTCTCAGTGATTCCTGTGAATAGGGGAAGAGAGAGCAGCGCTGCCGCAGAAAGGGCACAGGTAGTGCTCAGGTAAGTATTTAAAGAGGGGGGGGGGGGGGGTGCAAGTAGTGGAAGATTTTTTACCTTATTGCGGGGAATGCATTAAAGGTTAAAAATGTTGTTACTTTAGAAACACTTTAGGAATCCATAATAATAATAAAAAAAAATGATATATATATATATATATATATATATATATATATATATATAAATTCATGACGGGGGCGGGGAGGGGCTGATGTAATAAACAGACCTTGTTCTTTGGTGCATCATTTGTATCAGGGGTCTCCAAACTTTTTACTTCGAGGGCCACATTCTATATTTTACACACATTCGCGGGCCGGAAAAATCATTTATAAATAAATCCACAGTAGAAGAATAGAATAGAATTTTACTTACTGCTGACAGCAGGACTGGATGGTGCTCCTGTATTCTTTGCTGGCACCTAAATGCTGGAGCATCATACAGCGGGGCTAAACTTCCAGTGTGCATGAGGCTTTACATCCGTGTCCCCATCAGTCTGTGTCACCATACATCTGTGTCCCCATACATCTGTGTCCCCATACATCTGTGTCCCCATCAGTCTCCCCATACATCTGTGTCCCCATCAGTCTCCCCATACATCTGTGTCCCCATACATCTGTGTCCCCATACATCTGTGTCCCCATCAGTCTCCCCATACATCTGTGTCCCCATACATCTGTGTCCCCATACATCTGTGTCCCCATCAGTCTCCCCATACATCAGTCTCCCCATACATCTGTGTCCCATCAGTCTCCCCATACATCAGTCTCCCCATACATCTGTGTCCCCATCAGTCTCCCCCATACATCTGTGTCCCCATACATCTGTGTCCCCATACATCTGTGTCCCCATCAGTCTCCCCATACATCTGTGTCCCCATACATCTGTGTCCCCATCAGTCTCGCCATACATCAGTCTCCCCATACATCTGTGTCCCCATCTGTGTCCCCATACATCTGTGTCCCCATACATCTGTGTCCCCATACATCTGTGTCCCCATCTGTGTCCCCATACATCTGTGTCCCCATACATCTGTGTCCCCATCAGTCTCCCCATACATCTGTGTCCCCATACATCTGTGTCCCCATCAGTCTCCCCATACATCTGTGTCCCCATACATCTGTGTCCCCATACATCTGTGTCCCCATCTGTGTCCCCATCTGTGTCCCCATACGTGTCCCCATCTGTGTCCCCATCTGTGTCCCCATCTGTGTCCCCATATGTGTCCCCATACATCTGTGTCCCCATCAGTCTCCCCATACATCTGTGTCCCCATCAGTCTCCCCATACATCTGTGTCCCCATACATCTGTGTCCCCATACATCTGTGTCCCCATCAGTCTCCCCATACATCTGTGTCCCCATACATCTGTGTCCCCATACATCTGTGTCCCCATCAGTCTCCCCATACATCAGTCTCCCCATACATCTGTGTCCCCATCAGTCTCCCCATACATCAGTCTCCCCATACATCTGTGTCCCCATCAGTCTCCCCATACATCTGTGTCCCCATACATCTGTGTCCCCATACATCTGTGTCCCCATCAGTCTCCCCATACATCTGTGTCCCCATACATCTGTGTCCCCATACATCTGTGTCCCCATCAGTCTCGCCATACATCAGTCTCCCCATACATCTGTGTCCCCATCTGTGTCCCCATACATCTGTGTCCCCATACATCTGTGTCCCCATACATCTGTGTCCCCATACATCTGTGTCCCCATCTGTGTCCCCATACATCTGTGTCCCCATACATCTGTGTCCCCATCAGTCTCCCCATACATCTGTGTCCCCATACATCTGTGTCCCCATCAGTCTCCCCATACATCTGTGTCCCCATACATCTGTGTCCCCATACATCTGTGTCCCCATCTGTGTCCCCATCTGTGTCCCCATACGTGTCCCCATCTGTGTCCCCATCTGTGTCCCCATCTGTGTCCCCATATGTGTCCCCATACATCTGTGTCCCCATACATCTGTGTCCCCATCTGTGTCCCCATACATCTGTGTCCCCATCTGTGTCCCCATACATCTGTGTCCCCATCAGACTCCCCATTTATCCGTGTCCCCATCAGACCCCCCAGATATTTGTGTCCCCATCAGAGTTATCACCCCCCCAAATTTGTGTCCCCAGAGTCATCACCCCCCCACATTTGTGTCACCATCAGAGTCATCACCCCCCACATTCGTGTCACCATCAGTCATCAACCCCCCAAATTTGTGTCCCCATCAGAGTCATCAGCCCCCCCAACATGTGTCCCCATCAGAGTCATCAGCCCCCCCACATGTGTGTCCCCATCAGAGTCATCACCCCCCCCCCCCCCACATGTGTGTCCCCATTAGTCATCAGCCCCCCCCCCCCCCCCCTCCAATTTGTGTCCCCATCAGAGTCATTCAACCCACCCCCCGAACGAGTGTTACCATCTCACATCATTCCCCCTCCTTGCGTGTGTACTTTACCAGCATATTACACTGGCTGTGCAGACCTGCTGCACCTCCCGACTCCCGCCCCGCTGGTATTACACACTCGTTACTCATTAACAGCAAGGCGGGAGGCGGGAGCAGGGAGGTGGCAACAGGTCTGCACTAAAACATCTCATTGGCTGCTAGGATGCCCGTGGTCCCAGCAGCCAACACAGTGAGACGCCGGGAAGAATTGCGGGACCTGCGCTGCATATTGCCGGGGGAAAATATGCAGCGCACGTTCCACAACTAACAGGTGGACTAGGGACTCCAGCTGCGGGCCGGAAGAAATGGCCTGGCGGGCCGGATGTGGCCCGCGGGCCGTACTTTGGAGACCCCTGATTTGTATTAACACATGCCTAGTGTGGGCTTATAAAGTTGTCTTTTTTCCTTTCACTAAAGCCTGATACACCTGGTTCTAGTTTTTTTTGTTCAACCGACTGAAAGAAAAAAAAAAACTGACAGTTTCAGGTCGGAGCCGCTGTACTAACTATCCAAAGTTAGCATAGCTCCCAACTGTCCTGGATATGTAGGGACTGTCCCTGATTTGGAGCAATGTCCCTCTGTCCCTCTTTCCCCCTAATTTGCCCCTTATTTTGGGCTGATCTATATAGTTGTATAGAGAATGCACTTTTCCAGCACTAAACCTTTCTTCTGATTTCTAAATTGCTGTATTTGTAAATTCCAAAAGCCAATATAAAGGAATAGTAGTGGTAAAAAAAAAAGGACTTGTGGGTTTAACCAATCTTGTTTTTTTGTACAATTCTCCTTTAAGGGGGTGTGGCAAGGGGGTGTCTCCTATGCCTGCATACTTTTGCTGATAGGTGTCCCTCATTCCCATCTCAAAAAGTTTGGAGGTATAAAGTTAGTACAGCGATGTTCCCTGCTGTTCTATTGTGTTCTGACAGGGGGGTCCCTTCCGTGGGACTGGCTGCAATACACGGGGGCCAGTTTGTATTGAACTGGCCGATGATGCCCGACATTTGGCACTTGTGTACGGGGCTTAAAGAGGAAGTAAACCCTGATGGGTATTACTTCCTCTTTATTTCCCTGCAAAGGTAAAGCATAATAGACTACTGTGCATCGCATAGTAGCCCATTATGTGTCACTTACCTGACACAGGAGCCAGCGATGTCACCGCTGTCCCCTTGTGTACGGAGCCTCCATCTTCTTTGTGGGTATCGTGGCTCCGGCGCTGTGATTTTCCTGAGCCGCGATGACGTCATTCCGCGCATGCGCACGGGAGCCACCATTCGCGGAAGGTAGGTCAAAGTGGTTTGTAAGGGTTTACAACCACTTTAAAGTGTTACTGAACCCAGGACCCTGCATTCATTATATCTGGTCTCCCACAGTACACAGAACATGGAAATGCAGCTATTTTAGTAAATATAAACTGATAAATACCTTTTCTCATCATCAGTTTATAGCAGTCTTGTGACTTCTATCAGTTCCTAGTAAAGCTTATAGGAGGAGTTTTCCCTCTGCCCTGACCCTCTGTCTGGACAGTGTGGATTGGCCCTGTGCTGATCACATGCACCCTCCCAAGAAAAAAAGAAAAAACTCTCTAGCAATACACACCAAACTGAGCATGTGCAGCCCGTCCCCTGGCTCTGTAAATATCAGGTTATTTTTTGGAGACAGAGGAAGAAAGGGAGGATCAGAGAAGACGGGATCAAACAGCCTTTATACACAATGCAGAGGATTAACCCCTTAGATTCAAAGAGAATAGTAATGCAGTGTGCGTAGTGTCCCCTCCCCTTCCTGCGAGGCTCCGTTCCGAGCTACATTCATGTCTAAATAATGTGTCTGGGTTGCAGGGGGACTAAAACCCGGACACATGATTAAAAAACCCGGACTGTCCGGGTGAATCACGGCAACCCTCTGGCAACCCTACTCAACGTCCTGCAGTCAGGAAATGAGGCGGGGCTTTATCTAACATGCTGCAGCCTCTAAAGCACATTGTAAGAAGCTCACAGTGTGCAGTGAAATCAGAGGAAGCCATTTTAGTCCAGGAGAGGAGCAGTGCAAGACTGTGGGACTGTACAACTGTGCAAGACTGATGGGATTCCACTTTTTTAAGACTGAGTACAAGTACCAATACTTTTTTTTAATGTCATATGACAGTGGCACTAATATGCAGCACTGATGACGTATGGACTGTTTTTTTTTTTTTACAAAAATATTTTTTTTGTTATATTCTTTTGCAATGCTTTCTTTTTGGGGGGGGTGGACAGTGTGTTTTTTATTAAATTTTATTTTTACATTTTAACCTTTTCAATATTTATTACAATTATTTTATTTTTATTTTTATTAGCCCTGTTGGGAGGTGGCTTTGGTGAGATATCAGGGGTCTTAACAAAAACCTGACATCTCCCTTTTGAGACAGGGAGAGGGACTGAGGACACAGATTCCCCTTTCTCTGCAGCCTCAGCTGCACTGAAGATGAATGGAGAGGAGACAGCGGCTCCTCTCCATTCATAAACTGAAGCATCATATACACAGTTTATGATGCTCAGTGACAGTTACGAATGAATATAGTCAGTGATCACTGTGCATTTGGAAAAGAAAGGAGCCGGTAAATGACATATTTACTGGCTCCTTCCTCCGCTCTCCATCCTGACAGATCGAGGACAGAGGAGCACGGAGGGGGACCGGAGGAGGATATGGGGACAGTCAGGGGTGATCGTGTGGTGCTGGGGAGGAGTTACAATCACTGATCTTCCTGTATAGATTTCAATAAAGCAGCTGAAAGCCGCGGGTGGGAGAGGAGAAGCGGCTTTGTTGAAATCTATGTGTAGGGGTGGGGTGAGCGTGAAACACTAATACTCCTACAGAGGCACCATCCCAAGAAAATGTATCAATATATTTCAATTTTTTTTTCTGAGGAGTATGAAAAAAAAAAAAAATGATATTTATACAAAAGTAAACAGGTTTTTATTAAACTATAAGATGGAAATCTATACAGGGAGATCGGTGATTGTAACTCCCCCCAAGTGCCACACCAATCACCCCTTACTGTTCCCCATATCCTCCTCCGGTCCCCCTCCGTGCTCCTCCAGTCCCAGCCCCCCCTCCCCCTGTCCTCAATCTGACAGGATGGAGAGCGGAGGAAGGAGCCAGTAAATATGTAATTTACCAGCTCCTTCCTTTTCCAAATGCACAGAGTCAGTGATCAGTGACTCTGTTCATTCGTAACTCCTCCCCAGCGCAGCACTGATCACCCCTGTCTGTCCAGGTATCGGATTAGGCATTGGAGCATTTGCCCGAGTACAAGTAATCGGGCAAATGCTCGGTATCGGCACCGATCCTAGTATCGGTATCGGGACAACCCTAATAATAACAGTCACTGGAAGTGGCTGAACATTTGCAGTGTAGTTCACAAGGTTGCATATTTCTTCCACATTATTTTCCTGCGACCAATATCTGCCCGGTGAGCACAGGGTTCCGGTCTTTGAGGAGAGCCACAATGATGGCGGACGCTTCTTGCACATTTTCTTGAAGCCGAACATCATCCTGGAAAACACACAACAAGATAAATTTGGAGTTATTGAGTTTGACCGCTCAAAGGCATAGCCAAGTTCTACTTATTCCATAGAGAGGGGGGGAGGAGGGATCCCCAATGCCACACATCCACACAAGTACAGTAGTATGATGGCAAGAGAGACCTCAGCCTGGGCTCCTGTCAGGCCACACCCCCAACATGCTTTGCTCCGCCCCCCCCCCCCCCGGAGCTTAGTCATGGGGAAGTTATTCAAGTTACTAAACTTCTACAGGCTCCTTCACACGTGCAGCTAGACTGCCGGCCCTCTGAAAACTTATCAACAGTGGGTCACCTCCTCACCGCCTGCTT
Source organism: Lithobates sylvaticus (assembly GCA_028564925.1). Lineage (NCBI taxonomy): Eukaryota > Metazoa > Chordata > Amphibia > Anura > Ranidae > Lithobates > Lithobates sylvaticus. The sequence goes on from CM053030.1 coordinate 512,153,238, forward strand.
CAATCCTCAAAATGCTGACCCGCATTGCATGTGGTTGCAGGTTGGCTGTGGCACGGCCAAATTTACCTGATCCAGGAAGTATCTGTCTGCTTTAGGAGATCGGGTAGAATTTTTTTCACTGCTACAGCAAATTGCAAATTGGATTATGATTATCGGGGTGACAGTCAGGCTGGGGAAGAAAAAGCTAGATGATGCTGGACATCCTCTAGCTAGGACATGAGACAGACTCTATCTGACTTGCTGTAGCTTCTAATGCACATTGTGAGAAGCTCATAGTGTGCAGTGAAATCCAGTGGCGGTGCGTTCATTAGGGTGCACGTGCGACGCCCCCTCTCTCCAGCCACACCTCTATCACCAATAGATAGATAGATAGATAGATTCATGCATTGCGCTGCCACCCCTTATTCAGGCACCCGGCCCAGCCCCTATATGAATATTGCTAGGCAGAGAATAGTTGCAGATACTCCATTCTGAGTCATGCGTGTCTCCTCCCCCTACCCACCTCTGAGCACTGTCCTCTGTCTCCTCCTTCTACCCACCTCCGAGCAATGTCCTCTGACTCCTACCCACCTCTGAGCACCGTCCTCTGTCTCCTCCCCCTACCCACCTCTGAGCCTCGTCCTCTGTCTCCTCCCCTACCCACCTCTGAGCACCGTCCTCTGTCTCCTCCCCCTACCCACCTCTGAGCACCGTCCTCTGCCTCCTCTCCCTACCCACCTCTGAGCACCGTCCTCTGTCTCCTCCCCCTACCCACCTCTGAGCACCGTCCTCTGTCTCCTCCCCCTACCCACCTCTCAGCACCGTCCTCTGCCTCCTCTCCCTACCCACCTCTAAGCACCGTCCTCTGTCTCCTCCCCCTACCCACCTCTGAGCACCGTCCTCTGTCTACTCCCCCTACCCACCTCTAAGCACCGTCCTCTGCCTCCTCTCCCTACCCACCTCTAAGCACCGTCCTCTGCCTCCTCTCCCTACCCACCTCTGAGCACCGTCCTCTGTCTCCTCCCCCTACCCACCTCTAAGCACCGTCCTCTGCCTCCTCTCCCTACCCACCTCTGAGCACCGTCCTCTGTCTCCTCCCCCTACCAACCTCTGAGCACCGTCCTCTGCCTCCTCTCCCTACCCACCTCTGAGCACCATCCTCTGTCTCCTCCTTCTACCCACATATAAGCACCATCCTCTGTCTCCTCCTTCTACCCACCTCCGTGCATCGTCCTCTGTCTTCTCCCCCTACCCACCTCAGTGCACCATCCTCTGTCTCCTCCCCCTACCCACCTCTGAGCACCGTCCTCTGTCTCCTCTCCCTACCCACCTCTGAGCACCGTCCTATGTCTCCTCCTTCTACCCACATCTGAGCACCATCCTCTGTCTCCTCTTTCTACCCACCTCCATGCATCGTCCTCTGTCTTCTCCCCCTACCCACTTCAGTACACCGTGCTCTGTCTCCTCCCCATAACCACCTCCAGCACAGTGCTCCGTCTCCCCCCCCCCCCCAATACCCACCTTCAAGCATTGTCCTCTGTCTCCTCCCCATACTCACCTCTAGCACCATCCTTGGTCTCCTCCCATACCCACCTTTGAGCACCACCCCCCTCCCCCTACCCACTTCTGAGCACCGTCCTCAGTCTCCTTCCCCAACCCACCACCGAGCACCATGCTCTGTCTCCTCCCCCTCCCTACCCACCTCCGAGCACCACCCTCTGTGTCTTCCCCCTACCCACCTCCAAACACTGTCGTTTGTCTCCTCTTTCTACCCACCTCCAGTACAGTCCTCTGTCTCCTCCCCATAACCACCTACAGCAAGCACAGTCCACTGCCCCCCCCCTACCCACCTTCAAGCATTGTCCTCAGTCTCCTCCCCATTCTCACCTCCAGCACCGTCCCCCGTCTCCTCCCCATACCCACCTTTGAGCTCCATTCCCATCCCCTCCCCACCTCCGAGCACCGCCCTCTGTCTCCTCGCCCTACCCACCTCTAAACACCGATCTTTGTCTCCTCCCCCTATCCACCTCTGAAAACCATCCTGTCGCCGTCCCCTACCCACCTCCAAGCACCGCCCTCTGTCTCCTCCTACCCACCTCCAGTACAGCCATCTATCTCCTCCCAAAACCACCTACAGCACAGTCCTCCATCTCCCCCCCATACCCACCTTCGAGCATCGTCTTTCGTCTCCTCCCCCTTTCCACCTCCAGCACGTCCTCGGTCTCCTCCCGATACCCACCTTTGAGGACCATTGGATTTCCTTACTCAAAAGAATAGCGGATGTAGCACCCTCCCAGACAGGTTGTTAGGATAGTTAGGTAAATTTAGTTTCTGGCTCCTTTGTAATCAGTGGAGTGGCTTGTGATTGCTTTGGGCTGTTCTGAGCTCCACTGCTTGCAGGTTTGATTGTTTCCCCCTGCCTTCTGAAGGATTTGAAAATGTAGTGGGCTGAAAAGGCAAATCAGCAACCTGAAAAATGTTGTTGTCTCGGCCAATCCCTGGGGGAGGGTGCCTAGAAGGTGGTTTGGGGGGGGGGGGGTGAATAGTCTGGAGTCTGGAGCTGATGGGTTCTTTTTCAAGAGGAGAAGTTCCCAGCCTGAAGGGTCACTGCCCTTCTGGGTGGCCCAGCTAAAATTCTACCTGTGCTCACTGGAGGTTCCAGCTATGCTAAATGTGGGCAGCCTACTTGCTGAAAATCTCTGTAACCAATCAAGGGATTTCTCTGATGATCTGGTCTGGATAGTTTACTGGTGAAATATCTGATATTGGAATATCCAGATTTTCCAGGGAAATTGTGAGTGCAGACCTGAGTGTAGACTATAGACTTCAACGTTAACCCTCAGAAGTTGCATGAAAGTCGTACCAGAATGTTATACAATATAACAGTTGCACAACTGTTGTCCACTATCACTGGTCAAAGCCAAATTCTTATCCAAGTTGCACTCCAAAGTTAGTGCAACTTCGGAGTCGTTCAAGTGTGAATGGAGCCTATGGTGTCTCCGTCTTGTAAATTTCCTGTGCTATTACTAAAGGGGACTTTCTTAGGAGTAGCTTCAAAGTGAAGAGTGTCATCTGGTTACTGTTCAGTGCTAATGTAGTATCCCACAGCTCCCCATGCCCTATACAAGTTTATTCAGCAATAAATATAAAAAAATGTAAGACTAGATCAGGGTTTCTCAACCAGGATTCCATGGAACCCTAAGGTTCCTCCAGATGTTGCTAGGGGTTCCTTGAGCAATGAACAATTTCTGCCTCTCAGATAAGTTCCCATTGACACCATTGATCTTTTTAGCTATCTGTAAGGGGGTAATTCTTCTCAATGGCCACAAGTGTAAGGAGCATTCTTCCCACTGAACATCACTAATGTATCATAAGTTGTAGATATACCGTATTTATCGGCGTATAACACACACTTTTTTCCACTTAAAATCAGGGGAAAATCGTGGGTGCGTGTTATACGCCGATCCCCCACCGATTGTGAACTTTTGGCCGTTCTCTGTGGCTTTCGGCCACTCTCGGCAAGAACGGCCGAAAGCTGACGAAAACAGCCGTGAGCGGCCGAGAGCTACCGAGCGCCGCCGCGATACACAGGACATCCGCTTTGTATCTCGGCGGCGCCATTTTTTAAACGGCAAGGCTGCACTGCAAGCCTGCAACAACACTGACAAGGCTTCAATGCAAGCCTGCAACGACACTGACAAGGCTGCAACGACACTGACAAGGCTGCACTGCAAGCCTGCAACGACACTGACAAGGCTGCAATGCAAGCCTGCAACGACACGGACAAGGCTGCAATGCAAGCCTGCAACAACACTGACAAGGCTGCAATGCAAGCCTGCAACGACACTGACAAGGCTGCAACGACACTGACAAGGCTGCACTGCAAGCCTGCAACGACACTGACAAGGCTGCAATGCAAGCCTGCAACGACACGGACAAGGCTGCAATGCAAGCCTGCAACAACACTGACAAGGCTGCAATGCAAGCCTGCAACGACACTGACAAGGCTGCAATGCAAGCCTGCAACGACACTGACAAGGCTGCAATGCAAGCCTGCAACGACACTGACAAGGCTGCAATGCAAGCCTGCAACGACACTGACAAGGCTGCAATGCAAGCCTGCAACGACACTGACAAGGCTGCAATGCAAGCCTGCAACGACACTGACAAGGCTGCAATGCAAGCCTGCAACGACACTGACAAGGCTGCAATGCAAGCCTGCAACGACACTGACAAGGCTGCAATGCAAGCCTGCAACGACACTGACAAGGCTGCAATGCAAGCCTGCAACGACACTGACAAGGCTGCACTGCAAGCCTGCAACGACACTGACAAGGCTGCAATGCAAGGCTGCAACGACACTGACAAGGCTGCAATGCAAGGCTGCAACGACACTGACAAGGCTGCAATGCAAGGCTGCAACAACACTGACAAGGCTGCAATGCAAGCCTGCAACGACACGGACAAGGCTGCAATGCAAGCCTGCAACAACACTGACAAGGCTGCAATGCAAGCCTGCAACGACACGGACAAGGCTGCAATGCAAGGCTGCAACAACACTGACAAGGCTGCAATGCAAGCCTGCAACGACACGGACAAGGCTGCAATGCAAGCCTGCAATGACACTGACAAGGCTGCAATGCAAGCCTGCAACGACACGGACAAGGCTGCAATGCAAGCCTGCAACGACACTGACAAGGCTGCAATGCAAGGCTGCAACAACAATGACAAGGCTGCAATGACACTGACAAGGCTGCAAATGACACTGACAAGGCTACAATGACACTGACAAGGCTGCAATGACACTGACAAGGCTGCAATGACACTGACAAGGCTGCAATGACTTTTTCCTTAAACTTCCCTCCTAAAAGTTTTTTCATTAAAATTCCCTCCTAAACTTGGGGTGCGTGTTATACGCCGATAAATACGGTAGTCATTTTTAGCAGATGTTCACTGAGACTAGAAAGTTATTTCAAGTGTTCCTTTGTGTTGAAAAGTTTGAGAAAGGCTGATCTAGACTGTTTATTGAGCAAGGAAGTGTGACTGTTGCTGTGTGCCTGGCTGCAGCTGCACTAATCTGGGAAAGAAACCTGTGACAAATAAGTGGCCCTTCTGGGGGAGAGCGCTACACGTGAATAAGACAAAAAAGAACATTATGGCCACTAGTTGGAGCCAACGATCCTAGTATTTCCTATGATCATGAGCTCCATCTAGTGGCCATAAAACAGTGTTTTCTTGATTCACACATTCGACCTAGACAGAACATATCCTGATGACATTCAGTTTTGCTGGCACACACATAACAAATGTACATGGAATTTTACAGGAGAAAGAGTGCTTTACATTTTTCAATACACCCCATCTTTTATATACCTTTTGGTGCCTAACAAATGCAAATAACTTTTCCCCTTAGATTTTTATTATTATGGCATAGACAAAGTTTTGTGTTTTGCCCAGATTTCTTAAAAAAAAAAAAAAACGAAAGCTTTCTTGAGCTCCAAGTCACAAGAAATATTGTTTGAATGTTCTGAACTCCATACAACCCAATAACCTTGTATGATTTTATAACCATTGACCCCCCCGTGCTCCATGGGGGCCAGACCTTCTAGAGAGGTGATGGGCGTCTAAGGGCAATGACTTTAACAAAAGCAAAATATTATTTTGTCCTTGAAGTGATGTCTGGCAGGGATGGGGTGGTGGAGACATTGTCGGGTCTGTTCACACTCAGAAAAGTCCTTCATTTTCAGGAACTTTTTTTTCAGCTACAAAATGTACTAATAAAATGTATAACTTACAATGTTTGCAATTATAATCAACCAGATGCGGCTTGTTAAAGGGATAGTAAAAAATTTTTGGTCAACTCAAGTTTCTTTTTCTAATAAGCACATGGATAATACATTTTTGCATAACTTTATTGAATGCGTCTTTATGTTGCACAAACATAAAAAAAAAATACACATAGCGGCAAATATCAGAACTGTGGGTAAAGTCCAGTTTAAATCAGCTATATATATATATAAAAATAATAGATGTATCAAAGCAAAAGGTGTTCCTTTTTTTTTTCTCTAGAAAGCAGCCACAGCACCGTAGAAAAGCCTGTCACTTCACTGTATCAATTGACAGTATGAGAGAGTGAGAGCGATAACACCAAATTTAACACACCTGCTCCCCATTCGCACCTGAGACCTTGTAACACTAACGAGTCACATGACACCGAAATGACTAATTGGGCCCAATTTGGACGTTTTCACTTAGGGGTGTACTCACTTTTGTTTGCCAGCGGTTTAGACATTAATGGCTGTGTGTTGAGTTATTTTGAGGGGACGCAAATTTACACTGTTATACAAGCTGTACACTCACTACTTTACATTGTAGCAAAGTGTCATTTCTTCAGTGTTGTCACATGAAAAGATATAATAAAATATTTACAAAGTGATGCAATGACGCTGTTAGCCCTTCCCTACGCGTTCCGTCACTGAGACGTCATCTGGAGATGGGGAAGGAAAATGGCTAATTGGGCCCAAGTTGGACATTTTCACTTAGGGGTGTACTCACTTTTGTTGCCAGCGGTTTAGACATTAATGGCTGTGTGTTTTGTGCTTTGAGGGGGACAGCAAATTTACACTGTTATACAAGCTGTACACTCACTACTTTACATTGTAGACAAGTGTCATTTCTTCAGTGTTGTCACATGAAAAGATAGAATAAAATATTTACAAAAATGTGAGGGGTGTACTCACTTTTGTGAGATAGTGTATATATGTGTTTGGGGGTTCTAAGTAATTTTCTAGCAAAAAAAATACTGGTTTAAACTTGTAATCCAAAGGTTCCAGAAAAGGCCTGGTCAGCAAGTGGTTAAAGAAAATGAGCCATTTTCTGCACATCTTTTATTTACTTTGATGACTATGGATGTGTTTGGGGTCTGCCAGAGGAAAGATTAGCAAGGTGGTTTTCTGTAGCAATTTGTCAGGGGACAGGCTTTTCTAGTCGGGCTGTGGCTGCTTTTTAACCACTTCAAAACCAGGCACTTAGACACCTTCCTGCCCAGGCCAATTTTCAGCTTTCAGCGCTGTCGCAATTTGAATGACAATTGCGCGGTCATACAACACTGTACACAAACTCACTTCTTATCATTTTGTTCCCACAAATAGAGCTTTCTGTTGGTGGTATTTGATCACCTCTGCAATTTTTATTTTTTGTGCAACAAATAAAAAAAGACCGAAAATTGTGAAAAAAAACAAGTTTTTCTTTGTTTCTGTTAATTTTTTTTGTAAATAAGTAAGTTTTCTTCTAATATGGCTGCACTGACGGGCACAGATAAGGAGGCACTGATGGGCACTGATGAGGTGGCACCAATGGATGGGCACTGATAGGCGGCACTGATGGGCACTCATAGGTGGCACTGGTATGTGGCACTGATGGGCACTCATAGGTGGCACTGATGGGCACTCATAGGCGGCACTGATGGGCACTCATAGGTCGGCACTGATGGGCACTTATAGGTGGCAATGTTGGGTACTTATGGGTGGCAGTGATAGGTGGCACGGATGGGCACTGATGGGAACGGATATGTGGGAACTGATGGTGGCACTGCTGGACACTGATGGGTGGCACTGATAACACTGATGGGTGGCATTGCTCATTTAATTTGTTTCATGATGGTGCCAGTCAGTGCCCATTTGTGGGCACTGATTAGCACAGATTGGGCATCAATTTTTACATGTGGATGGCCATGGGGTACATACCTGGCCATCCACATGTTGCCCACTTCCCTGGTGGTCCTGGCGGCTTCCCTTGTGGTCTAGTGTGGGCATCCGAGGGGGGGAGGGCTGTTGATCGGCTCTCCTCTACTCGCGTCTATCAGATGCAAGTGAGGAAAAGCCGATCAGCGGCTTTTCCTGTTTACATCGTGATCAGCCGTGATTGGAAATGGCTGATCACGTGGTAAAGAGCCTCCGCCGGAGTCTCTTTACCAAGATCCGTGTAGCGGTGTGTCAGACTGACACACCACTCCACCGATTGCCGCGATGTGCGCCCCCACGGGCGCGTGGTGGCATGTTATCCTAAAGGACGTCATATGATGCCCAGTCAGGATAACAGAACCACTTCACGGACGTCAATCTGCTATTGACCAGGCGGGAAGTGGCAAATCGTAAGACTTTGGGCCTTTTGCTTTGATGCACCTAGTTTGTAATAAGCAACTGAGCCCACCCAGTTGCGTGACAATAGCAAATTAATATTCGCTGTTGTCTTCCTGATTCTCCTCCTGGCCAATCAGGAAGAAGGTCCTGAGACCAGATTGGCCAGGGAGTCTTAGGTCTCCCTGGCCAATCAGGTCTCAGCGATACAAAACAAGAAATGTCAGCGCTCAATGGGTTAAAATGGAAATAAGTCTCTCAGTAGCAGCAATGAAAAAATGTAAACAAGTTTATTCAATGATATTCATGGGAAAACAAAAATCCACCTGCCAGTGCAGTGATATGGATAATAGGAGGGATACTGAATGAATTAAAAGAGCTAAAGGTATCGCTGGGGGGACCACAGAGCAACGAGGAGCTGACGGCATCCACGGATGGATGGAACCTGGCAGTGAGGGAGGTGCCAATATCCCTATTGCACTAAGTCGGACAAAGGACCCGCTCACCGGCGTTCTCTGGGCAGCTTGGCGTGCTGGTGACGAAGGAGGGGGAGGCTGTGGTCCGCAGGAAGGTGGAACGCTGTACTTCACGAGTCAGCTAACCAAGCCAGCTGGCGTGCCGTCTAGGGATGTAGTGACACCGCGGTCCGTGAACAGATGTTAAGCAGCTCTCCCCTGGTGATCTATAGGCAGGCGTGTGGCTGCTCCTGGATGTATGGTTTAAATGCCAGATCTGGAGGCCGAGAGAGGGGAACCGGAGCCTGGTAGGCTCGTGCTGATGACGTGCAGCGCCGGTCGAGCCATGGTGGCCGGATGGCCTCAGGAACCAGCGTGAACCGCAAGATGCTCACTTGGCCTAACGACACGTTTCGCGCGCATGCGCTTTCTTAAAGTCTTTGATAAAGCGCATGCGCGCAAAAATCCGACTCATGGAGGAGAACGGCGTTCTACCTTCCCGCGGACCTCAGCCTCCCCCTCCTTTGTCAACAGCATGCCAACCTTCCCAGAGAACCCCGGTAAGCGGGTCTTTTGTCCGGCTTAGTGCAGTAGGGATATTGGCGCCTCCCTCACTGCCAGGTTCCATCCAAACGTGGATGCCTTGCACCAACCGCCACTGAAACTGAACTGAAAAAGTCTGCAACTTTGATGGCTTTGGTCTGCAATAAACAGAGCTCATGCTCCCTGCTGATTGGAGAGCTCTGACTCAAAGGTGTGTTGCACCCCTGGAGAGAGACCGCTGCTCTCACACAAAGAGCAAAGGGTCTTTTGCTGCAACAGGCTGGCAGGGGACAGGCTTTTTTACTCTGGCTGTGTCTGCTTTCCGAAGAAAATTAACTGTAGGACTTTGCACTTTTTGCTTTGATGCACTTGGTCTTCAATAAGCAATGCATCTGCTCCCTGCAGATTGGAGAGCTCTAGCTATGATTCAGCAGAAGGCATGTCGACTCCCGGTAGAGAGACCACTGCTTACACACAAACAGCAAAAGGGTCTTTCGCTGCAACAGGCTGGCAGGGGACAGGCTTTTCTACTCTGGCTGTGTTAGCTTTCTGAAGAAAATGAAATTTCTTTCGCTGCAACAGGCTGGCAGAGGATAGGCTTTTCTACTCTGGCTATGTCTGCTTTGTGAAGAAAATGAACTTTTACGCCCCGTACACACGATCGGAAATTCCGCCAGCAAAAGACCGATGTGCGCTTTTGGTCGGAAAATGTGACCGTGAATCTGACTTTTGCTGGTGGAATTTCGGCCAGCAAAAGAATGAAAGCAGGTTCTCAATTTTTCAGACGGAAAAAGTTTCTGACACGCAAAATTCCAACGCATGCTCGGAAACAATTCGTTGCATGCTCGGAAGCATTGAACTTAATTTCCGCGGCTCGTTGTAGTGTTGTACGTCACCGCGTTCTTGATGGTCGGAATTTGGTGTGACCGTGTGTAGGCCACCCAAGCTTGAGCGGAATTCCATCGGAAAAAAACCATCCAAGGTTTTTACTACTAGAATTCCGACACACAAAATCGGTAGGATTTTTTCCGACGGATTTTGTCCGACACTGGTGTTGCATACACACTGTTGGACTAAGTTGTCGGAAAATCCGATCATTCTGAACGCGGTGACGTTCATTGCGTACAACGGAACTACGTAGAGGCTAGTAGCCAATAGCTTTGGTCTCGTAATTTGATCTGAGCATGCGTGGCACTTTGTCCGTCGGAATTCTCTACACACGATCGGAAAAAGTCCGATTGGACTTTGTTGTCGGAAAATTTGAGAGCAGGATCTCCGACATGCTCCCACTGCATGCTAGACCTCTTCAATCAGCAGGGAGCTTGAGCTTTACTTGCAGACCAAGTGCATCAAAGCAAAAGATGCAAAGTCTTATGCTGCGTATACACGGTCGGAAATTCCGACGGAAAAAGTCCGATGGGGCCCACACACGGGCAGATTTTCCGACAACATGGTCCTATCGGACATAAGACTTTGCACCTTTTGCTTTGATGCACTTGGTCTGCAAGTAAAGCTCAAGCTCCCTGCTGATTGAAGAGGTCTAGCATGCAGTGGGAGCATGTCGGACCCCTGCAGAGAGACCACTGCTTCTACACAAGACAGCACTGGTCCTCTGCAGCATGTTGGCAGCGTACAGGCTTTTCTACGTTTGGGCTGTGGCTGTTTTTTGAAGAAAACGATCTGTAATTCCTTGCACATCTTTCATTTTGTTGCTCCTGGAATGTATTTAGCTGATTTAAACTGTCAATTTAGTTGGGCTTTACCAAAAAAAACTGAAATCGGATAATTTATAATCCATCCCTGAATCCTGTGTTCTGTTCACGAGGAAACAAAATTGTGTTTTTCTCTTATAAAGGCCCGAGCAGAAGTCCTGCAACCGCTCAAATTGAATTTATAGAACCCAGCGATGTAAAGTCGTATGAGCGTCTGCCAGAGGAAAGATTATAAACAGCTCCGCACAATAAATACTTTGCCCATTGACTCACGCGGCTGTGTAAAGAGTTTACACTCACACAGAACAGGGCGAGGAAACAGAATGCCATTGTGATTCTAACATTCAGCCGTCACCAATTAGCCTGACCACCCACGAAAACCGACACAAGCAATTCCGGCACAGCGACGGAACGCGGCCTTCTAATCGCGCCGGGCGTACAGATTATGTGGGCTAGCTTTTCACCAGCTGAAAGGACCTTTACTAAAATAAACTGACCTTGAGAACACAACTTGTGTCAAACGTTTGGACGCCGACTGGATCGGCGTGAAGGTTTTTTGCGTTGTGACACGCTAAATACACAGTGTCACGCGGTCTGAACCAATTTTACAGGACGCAGACGAGGAGGTATGTTAATTAAATTTGTTTTGTTTTTTGGCTTCCTTGGAACATATCAATAATATACTGGAATAAGTGAATACGCCGTTACATTTTCAAGATGTTACCGAAAAATGAAAAGGATCCTAACAAAGTCCCAAATCAGTAAACATGAGGCCTGGCCGGCACTACATAAGACTCCCAGCTTTTCTATATACAGAGCCTTGAAAAAGTATTCATACCCCTTGAAATTTTCCAAAGTTTTTCATGTTATAACCAAAAACGTAAATGTATTTTATTGGGATTTTAATGTGATGGACCAACACAAAGTGGCACATAATTGTGAAGTGGAAGGAAAATGATAAATGGTTTTCAAAATCTTTTACAAATAAATATGTAAAAAGTGTGGGGGGTACATTTGTATGGCGCCCCCTGGAGTCAATACTTTGTAGAACTGCCTTTTACAGGGGGTCCCCGAGTTACGAACTCGTTAGGGACTGCCCGCCTGTTCTTAACTCGGAAATGTTCGTAAGTCGGCCGCGCATACGCAGACCGACAATTACGGACATTTCCGATGTTCCGTCGAATGCCGCTCTGCGCATGCGCGGCAAATTACGGACATTTCCGATGTTTGCCGTCATTTTCCGAGGCTCCGTCTGGCCGCGCATGCGCAGACCGGCCGAAGGACGGCGGAAAATGGCGGAGGGTCCCCGCAGCGCCCGGTTCGTAAGTAGGGGATGTTTGTAGGTCGGGCATTCGTAAGTCGGGGACCCCCTGTACTGCAATTACAGCTGCAAGTCTTTTTGGGGATGTCTCTACCAGCTTTGCACATCTAGAGAGGGACATTTTTGCAAATTCTTCTTTGCAAAATATCTCAAGTTCTGTCAGATTGGATGGAGAGCGTCTGTGAACAGCAATTTTCAAGTCTTGCCACAGATTCTCAATTGGATTTAGGTCTGGACTTTGACTGGGCCATTCCAACACATGAATATGCTTTGATCTAAACCATTCCATTGTAGCTCTGGCTGTATGTTGAGGGTCATTGTCCTGCTGGAAGGTGAACCTCCGCCCCAGTCTCAAGTCTTTTGCAGACTCTAATGCCGCGTACACATGGTCGGAATATCCGATAGGAACTTCTCATCGGATTTTCCGACCGTGTGTATGCCCATCGGTCTTTTTCTGTCAGAATTTCCGACGGACTTTGGAATGAGAAACTGTTCTTAATTTTTCAGACGGAAAACCTTTCTATCGGATTTTCCGATTGTGTGTATGCAATTCCGACACGCAAAATTCCGACGCATGCTCGGAAACAATTCGACGCATGCTCGGAAGCATTAAACTTCCCTTTCATAGTGCAGTCGAACGTTTTTTAAGGCGTGGTGTTATTGACCGTCGGAATTTGGTGTGACCGTGTGTAGGCAAGACAGTTTGAGTGAAATTCCGTCGGAATTCCGACGGGAAAACCATCAGAGCTTTTTCCGACGAGAATTCCGACCGCGTGTACGCGGCATAACAGGTTTTCTTCTAAGATTGTCATGCATTTGGCTCCATCCATCTTCCCATCAACTCTGATCAGCTTCCCTGTCCCTGCTGAAGAAAAGTATCCCCACAACATGTTGCTGCCACCACCATGTTTCACGGTGGGGATGGTGTGTTCAGGGGGGTGGGCAGTGTTAGTTTTCCCCACACATAGCTTTTTGCTTTTAGGCCAAAAAGTAAAATTTTGGTCTCATCTGACCAGAGCACCTTCTTCCACATGTTTGCTGTGTCCCCCACATGGCTTCTCACAAACTGCCAACAGGACTTCTTATGTCTTTCTTCTTGTCACTCTTCCATAAAGGTCAGATTTGTGGAGAACACGACTAATAGTTCTCCTGTGGACAGATTCTCCCACCTGAGCTGTGGATCTCTGCAGCTCCTCCAGAGTTCCCATGGGCCTCTTGGCTGCTTCTCTGATTTTTGCTCTCCTTGCCCGGCCGGTCAGTTTAGGTGGACGGCCATGTCTTGGTAGGTTTGCAGTTGTGCCATACTCTTTCCATTTTCGGATGATGGATTGAACAGAGCTCCGTGAGATGTTCAAAGCTTGGGATATTTTTTTATAACCAAACCCTGCTTTAAACTCCTCCACAACTATATCCCTGACCTGTCTGGTGTGTTCCTTGGCCTTTGTGATGCTGTTTGTTCACTAAGGTTCTCTAACAAACCTCTGGGGACTTCACAGAACAGCTGTATTTATACTGAGATTAAATTACACACAAGTGGACTCTATTTATTAGGTGACTTCTGAAGGCAATTGGGTCCACTAGATTTTAGTTGGGGGTATCAAAGTAGAGGGGGGCTGAATACTAATGCATGCCACACATCACATAAAATCCTAATAAAATACATTTAAGTTTTTGGTTGTAACATGACAAAATGTGGAAAATTTCAAGGGGTATGAATACTTTTTCAAGGCACTGTAGAAAATATGTAGAATGAATTTCTTCATCTCTGTGTCTCACCTGAGGTGAGTCACTTCAGTGGGTATATGTAAAGGTTTACAACCACTTTAAAAGAGAAGTGTGGGATTTAAAAATAACAAACAATTATACTCACCTAGATGGATGCAGCCATTCTGCAGTCCAAGGCTGCATCTGTCCCCTGCCAACTTTAAGACCGGGAACTGAGCAATCAAAGACGGCTGATCACTCTGTTCTCGGTTTTTAGTGAGCAGAGAGCCGGTGACTGTCAGTCCCTCTATTCTGCCCCTCCAGTGCTCATTGGAGCGCCGGGCTCTGGAGGGGATGGAAGCAGCTGGCTCAGGCTCTCAGCTTTGTCCTGAGAGCCTGAGCCAGATGCCAGTCAGGCATTTTGGTGGATCCAGACACTATTGTCAGGATTCCTCCAGAGCCTGGACCGGCTGAGTGACGTCGGCCGATAGAGGACTTTATGCTGATGTGAGCCGAATCTGGGTCACAGGAGTGCAGAACTAAGTGCAGTCCTATGACCCACAGGAGAAGTATGACAAAAAGAGCTTTGGCCTTACTTCTCCTTTAAGCTCTCAATTTGTTTTAATGATCATCGTCAACTGGACTGAAAGGGAGAGAAGATTTTGAGTTGTCACCAGAAGAAGAACAGAGGGAGAATCTCCAATTGGCTGACTGCCTAAGAAAGTATTTCCTCCTGTTGTGTTTACAGGACAGGAAGTGAAAAAACCTTTCCCCATGGGATGCAGATGGCAAAAAAAACTGCCAATGGGTTTAACTACCGTATATACTCGAGTATAAGCCGACCCAAATATAAGCCGAGGCACCTAATTTTACCACAAAAAAACTGGGAAAACTTATTGACTCGAGTATAAGCCTAGGGTGAGAAATGAGCAGCTACTGTAAGTGGAAAAGAGGGTCAACAATGCCCATTTGCAGCCTCACTGTGCCCATTTGCAGCCATAGGTCCCCCGAACTTCAAACTCTGTAGTTAAAATGGTATTGCCACCAAAAAAAAAAAAATGTGCCTATAAATCATAAAAAAAATAATTGGAAAACGAGGGGGGGTCTCGTTTCCCCGCATCGCTGGACCCTGGGACAGGTAAGTGTCCGATAATTAAAAGTCAGCAGCTGCAGTATTTGTATCTGCTGACTTTTAAAAAAAGGGTTCCTAAATGCCCCCTATCTGAAGCCAAAATTTGGGGTCTCTGGACCCGAAGGGTCCCCAAAATAACATTGCTGCAGATGGACACAGTTGACCGACTTTGGGGCCCCGTATCTCTGGGCCACTCGGTGCTAGGAACCCCAAATTTGCACTGTAGGATTGCACTGTGGAATGTACTGTAGGATTGCACTGTAGGATTGCACTGTGGATCGCACTGTGGATTGCACTGTGGATTGCACTGTAGGATTGCACTGTGGATTGCACTGTGGATTGCACTGTGGATTGCACTGTAGGATTGCACTGTAGGATTGCACTGTGGATTGCACTGTATGATTGCACTGTGGATTGCACTGTGGATTGCACTGTAGGATTGCACTGTGGATTGCACTGTAGGATTGCACTGTGGATCGCACTGTGGATTGCACTGTAGGATTGCACTGTGGATTGCACTGTAGGATTGCACTGTGGATTGCACTGTAGGATTGCACTGTAGGATTGCACTGTGGATTGCACTGTAGGATTGCACTGTAGGATTGCACTGTGGATTGCACTGTGGATTGCACTGTAGGATTGCACTGTGGATTGCACTGTAGGATTGCACTGTGGGTTGCACTGTAGGATTACACTGTGGATTGCACTGTAGGATTGCACTGTAGGATTGCACTGTGGATCGCACTGTAGGATTGCACTGTGGATCGCACTGTGGATTGCACTGTGGATTGCACTGTGGATTGCACTGTGGATTGCACTGTAGGATTGCACTGTAGGATTGCACTGTGGATCGCACTGTATGATTGCACTGTGGATTGCACTGTGGATTGCACTGTAGGATTGCACTGTGGATTGCACTGTAGGATTGCACTGTAGGATTGCACTGTGGATTGCACTGTGGGATTGCACTGTGGATTGCACTGTGGATTGCACTGTGGATTGCACTGTAGGATTGCACTGTGGATTGCACTGTAGGATTGCACTGTAGGATTGCACTGTAGGATTGCACTGTGGATTGCACTGTAGGATTGCACTGTAGGATTGCACTGTGGATTGCACTGTAGGATTGCACTGTAGGATTGCACTGTGGATCGCACTGTAGGATTGCACTGTGGATCGCACTGTAGGATTGCACTGTAGGATTGCACT
Source organism: Lithobates sylvaticus (assembly GCA_028564925.1). Lineage (NCBI taxonomy): Eukaryota > Metazoa > Chordata > Amphibia > Anura > Ranidae > Lithobates > Lithobates sylvaticus. The sequence goes on from CM053030.1 coordinate 512,169,431, forward strand.
GTAGGATTGCACTGTATGATTGCACTGTGGATTGCACTGTGGATTGCACTGTAGGATTGCACTGTGGATTGCACTGTGGATTGCACTGTGGATCGCACTGTGGATTGCACTGTAGGATTGCACTGTAGGATTGCACTGTGGATTGCACTGTAGGATTGCACTGTAGGATTGCACTGTGGATTGCACTGTAGGATTGCACTGTAGGATTGCACTGTAGGATTGCACTGTGGATTGCACTGTAGGATTGCACTGTGGATCGCACTGTGGATTGCACTGTGGATTGCACTGTAGGATTGCACTGTGGATTGCACTGTAGGATTGCACTGTGGATTGCACTGTGGATTGCACTGTGGATTGCACTGTGGATTGCACTGTAGGATTGCACTGTAGGATTGCACTGTAGGATTGCACTGTAGGATTGCACTGTAGGATTGCATTGTGGATTGCACTGTGGGATTGCACTGTGGATTGCACTGTAGGATTGCACTGTAGGATTGCACTTTGGTCATGCATGGTCTACATTATGGTCTGCATTAGGTCTTTATGTGGTTTAGCATCAGAAGAGGTTTTGGTGACATGTGTTTTCTGTTAACCCGTCACAATCTGCGCCCGTTTAGCTGCTCGGCATGAATTGACTCCTTTTCTCTGTGAAGCGGTTCTGTGTCAGTGACATTCTTCATAATATGTCAGACTTCTCCATATCTCGGGAAAAGATAAAACGGTGTGAACAAGTCACATGGAAAACATCCCTTTTGGGTGTAAATTTATATGAAGTGATTATAATGGGTGAGACGACCGCTGAGTTTTAGAGATTTAAAGGGCAAATCCAGCTCTGAAGACGATTCTGAGAAACAAACGCATCGTCCCAATATCATTTCCACTAATATCACGGCGTACATTTTTTTTGTATTTCTGTTTCATTGTCCTTCCTTCTTCTGTCTGTTAAAGTGTTTGTTAAAGCCGACCTCCACATGTAATGTCCCTTTAACCACTTAAGGACCGCCTCGCGCCGATATACGTCAGCAGAATGGCACGGCTGGGCACAATCGCGTACCTGTACGTGGCCCTTCAAGAGCCCAGCCGTGGGTCGCGCGCGCGCACCGCCGGTGGCACGCTCGCGACCCGGCCCTGAGCTCCGTGACCGCGGCACCAGTGGACCCGATCGCCGCTGGTGTCCCGTTGTGCAAGAGAATGTTGTGCAAGAGAATGTGAAGGACGACATCACTGATGCCCCGTACACACGATCGGACTATCCGGCGGGACTGTCCGCCGGACAATCCGACCGTGTGTGGGCTCCGGCGGACTTTTTCTTCCCAAAAGTCCGGCGGACTTAGAAAGAAGTTTTAATTCAATCCGGCCGTCTGTGTGCTAGTCCGCGGGACTTTTGAAATGAACGGACTTGCCCCACACACGGAGTAAAGTCCGTTCATTTATAACGTGACTCCAGGTAGACAGGACTAGCGAAGGAAGTCAATGCTGCCGCCTCGATCGGCGAGATTGACACCTCGCTAGCCCCGTCACCTGGTATGGATTTAAAGGGGAATCCCTACGCCGAAAAAAAAACGGCGTGGGGGTCCCCCCCAGATCCATATCAGACCCTTATCCGAGCCCGGCCAGTCAGGAAAGGGGGTGGGGACGAGCGAGCGCCCCCCCCCCCCCTGAGCCGTACCAGGCCGCGTGCCCTCAACATGGGGGGGTGCGTTGGGGAAAGGGGGGCCCTGCGGCCCCCCCACCCAAAAGCACCTTGTCCACATGTTGATGAGGACAAGGGCCTCTTCCCGACAACCCTGGCCATTGGTTGTCGGGGTCTGTGGGGCGGGGGGCTTATCGGAATCCGGGAGCCCCTACCCATGTACCCCCTGCCCATTCACCTGGTGAAAAAAGTGTAAATAAAAACACAACACAAGTTTTTAAAATACATTATTACACAGCACCGGGGGTCTTCTTCCGTCTTGGGGGGTCTTCTCGCCGAACTCCTCCGCTATCTTCTGCTAGCTCTTTTACTAGCGGAGGAGCCTGGCTTTCTCCTTCGTCTCTGGGGGTCTTGTTCCGACTTTGGGGGTCTTGTACCGCTCTTCGGTTCTTCTTGTCGCCGCCGCCTTCTGCTTCTTCTTCTTTCATCCGATGTTGACACAACGCTGTCTCCTCTTCTAATGGCCGAGACGTGCTGCGCGGCCAGTTATATAGGGACAAGGGGCATATAGGGACACATGGTGACCCCGCCCCCTTATGATGTCACAGTCCCGGAGGATGCTGGGACTGTGACATCATATGGGTTGTCGGGAAGAGGCCCTTGTCCTCATCAACATGGGGACAAGGTGCTTTCGGGTGGGGAGGCCGCAGAGCCCCCCTTTCCCCAAGGCACCCCCTCATGTTGAGGGCACGCGGCCTGGTACGGCTCGGGGGGGGGGGGGGGGGGGGCGCTCGCTTGTCCCCACCCCCTTTCTTGACCAGCCAGGCTGCGTGCTCGGATAAGGGTCTGATATGGATTGGGGGGCCCCCACGGCGTTTTTTCGGCATAGGGATTCCCCTTTAAATCCATACCAGGTGACGGGGCTAGCGAGATGTCAATCTCGCCGAGCGAGGCGGCAACATTGACTTCCTTCGCTAGTCCCGTCTACCTGGAGTCACGTTCTAAATGAACGGACTTTACTCCGTGTGTAGGGCAAGTCCGTTCCTTTCAAAACTCCGGCGGATTGTCCGCCGGAAAAGTCCGGGCGTGTGTGGGCAAGTCCGCACGTTCGGAAAGTCCGTTGGGCCTCCGCTGGAAAGTCCGGCGGATTTTCCGCCGGACTAAAGCCCCATACACACGGTCGGATTTTCCGATGGATTCTGTCCTATCGGACAATGTTGTCGGAAATTCCGACCGTGTGTAGGCACCATCGGACATTTTCCATCGGATTGTCCGACGGACAAAGTTTTATCTCCTGCTCTAAAAAATTTCCGACAACAAAGTCCGATCACACCAATTCCGATCGTGTGTAGCGAATTCCGACGGACAAAGTGCCACGCATGCTCAGATCACATTACAAGACCAAAGCTATTGGCTACTAGCCTCTACGTATTCCCGTCGTAGGCAACAAACGTCACCACGTTCAGAATGATCGGATTTTCCGACAACTTTGTCCGACCGTGTGTACGGGCCGATGGATTTTGTGGTCGGATTTTCCGACCGTGTGTACGGGGCATAAGTCCGCTGGATAGTCCGGCCGAAAAGTCAGATCGTGTGTACGTGGTATGAGGGAGCAAGGGAGGAGGTGGAATCCTTATGGGTAGAGCTTCAAAAGGGAGGAAACTAAGAGGAAAGTAATATTGGGTGTATGTTATAGGCCCCCTAACCCGAGGGAGGAGGGGAGACGGACCTCCTATCACAGCAAGGATGGGAGGTGTCATTATAATGGGGGATTTTAACTATCCAGATATAGATTGGCAGAAGGAACCATGCATTCGTCTAAGGCTCGCCATTTCCTAAATGTCTTGCAGGACAATTTCATGGGTCAGATGGTAAATGCACCAACTAGAAACAAAGCGTTACGAGACCTATGGATTACTAACAATACAGACCTGATCACGGCTGTAGAAATACGTGGCAATTTACGAAATGGCGACCACAGGTCAATTCGTTTCAGTGTAAATCACAGATATAGGAAGCACAAGGCTAATACAAAGACACTGAATTTCAAAAGAGCCAGCTTCCCTAAACTGCGCTCTTTGTTAGAAAATAAAATCCTAGGAACAAAGAACACGGAGGAAAAATGGGAGTGCTTTAAGAGCATACTAAATCAAGGTATTGGCCCGTGCATTCCAACAAGAAATAAGTTTAAAAGAGCTAAAACAAATCCTGGGTGGCTAAACTCCAACGTAAAAATGCATATAAAAGCAAAAGAAAAGGCCTTCAAAAAAATACAAGGCTGAGAGGTCATTGTCAGCATTTCAAAATGACAAAGAACGCAATAAGAAATGTAAGAGTGCATTAAGGGTAGCTAAGAGAGAAGACGAAAGGCACATAGTGGAGGAGAGTAAAAAAAAAAAAAAATAGAAATTCTTTAAATATATAAACAGTAAGAAAGTGGCTACAAAGAACAGGGAGAAGGCAAAGGTTTTGAATACATTTTTCTCTTCAGTCTTCACAAAGGAAACGGGGGGAAACAGTAACCAAGACGGTAATGTTAATTTACCCCCTTCCTGACCAGGCCATTTTTTGCGATACGGCACTGCGTCGCTTTAACTGACAATTGTGCGGTCGTACGACGTTGTACCCAAACAAAATTGATCGATGCATACTACCCACATTATGACATTGCCTTGCAGGGGATTTTTTTTTTCATTCAACTGCGGTTTACTACCGCTTTAATACAGACTTCCATCAGTTACTGGTCCTCTATAAAATGTAAACGATTCCTTTTCGTTTTGGATAAAGTGAGAAAATACCTAATTTAAGCCACAAGAAAACTACAAAGATAACCTGTTTCAAAAGATATGCAAAACAGCAAAGCCCCTTTAATCCCGTAATATGCTCCTCAGATGTTGGCCCTTGTATGTTTATTCCCCTTTAACCGTTTGCAGCCAGCTGCTGGGACACCTCTCGCCCATTACATCGTTAGGAAAATAATCAGCTGCAGGTTTTTGCCGGGGCACCTATAACATCAGTCCATGTGGATACAATTTTCACAACAATTTAAACAGAATTTCATCTTCCTCACAAATATTCTCAGCGACTTCCATCTGAACTTTGACGCACCTTACAGATCAAACGGGACGTCAGGCTTTCATCATCAAAGCTACGAGGACCCAAAATTTAAGACTAATACCGAAAAAAAATGAAAATTAAAATAATATAAAAATAATAAAAAAATAATAATATAATAGAAAAATATAAGCTTTTATCACACTTCAATAATAAGAATTAAAGGTATACATTATTCACACCTGAAATCTGCAGAACCAAAATTGAAAGAAATTGAGGGCAGGCGGGTTTTTATTGCAGAAAAGACCACGGAGGAGATTTACTAAGACTATGCCTGGAAAAGGTAAAGTGTTACTAAACGCATGACTCTGCATTCACTATATCTGGTCTCCCACAGTACACAGAACATGGAAATGCAATTATTTTAGTAAATTTAAATACCTTTTCTCATCAGCAGTATATAGCAGTCATGTGACTTCTATCGGTGTCTGGTTAAAGCTTGTAAGAGGAGTTTTCATACTGCACTGGCTGTCCTCTCAGGATGCAGGACCCCTGACCCTCTGTCTGTACAGTGCTGATTGGCCCTGCGCTGATCACATGCACTCTCCCAAGAAAAAAGAAAAAAATTCCCTAGCAATACACACCAAACTGAGCATGTGCAGCCTGACTCCAGTAACTCTGCCTTATCAGGACATGTTATGGGGACAATGCAAGAAGGGGAGGCATACAGGATCAAACAGCCCTTTTCCCCAATGCAGAGGATTAACCCCTTAGGTTCCACAGTGAGTATAACAAGCATGCTTTACTGCATATACAGACTGATTTTACTGTTTTGGGTTTAGTAACATTTTAAAGTGTCACTAAACACACACATAAAAAAAAAAAAAAAAACTATCAATAAATAGTGTATTACATGCTGTTCATACTCATACTCCTTTATTCTGCAAAAAAAACTGGTTGATCCTGCTGCTCTTCATCTCCCCCTTCTGTCCATGTCCCCAATGCAGCTAGGGATTTTGCATAGCAGTGGTGGCAACTCTGCACATGCTCAGTTTTCAATAAATTTCTATGCTGAGCATTTCCTTCCTATCACATCTAAACAGCCCATGTGACTATAGAGTCACACATGGGGGCGTATACACAGTGGTAAATGACAGCCCTCTCCCTCCCTCCTCCTCCTTGATGCCCACTAACCAGCTAAACACAATGGGGGGTGGGATATTACATGTAGATTAATGGAGGATTCACCTCCCTCTTATTCTAAGACACAGGCTGGAGGGGCGTGACACAGCTTGTGACTGGCAGAAATCCGCCCACACCATGTTACTGCCAAAAAAATAATAATGATATGATTTCAAATATATATTTGTATGACAATTTAAAACAGATATATTGATATTAATTATTTTTACTCGGTAGTCCATCCTGCTTATGTTTCCCTGCACACAGACTGGGAGAGAGCTGGGTCATGTGACAGCTGCATATCTATTAGGAATAAAGGTATTTAGATGTGTTTTTTTTTTTTATTAAAATACTGTAAATACAGTGCCATCATCCATACACAGAAATAGAAGGGACAATGTAAATTAACCACTTAAGGACCGCCCACCGCATATATACTGCGGCAGGGCGGCTCTATTGCGCGAAACAACGTACCTGTACTTCGTTTCGTGTAATAGATACAGGGTGCGCACGTGCCAGCGGCGGAGCGTGGGAGCCGATGCACGTGCCCGGCAGCCGCAATGTTTGCCGGCCACCCGCAATCGCTCCTCACAGAGGCAGAACAAGCATCTGCCTATGTAAACAAGGCGGATCCCCGTTCTGACAGGGGAAGAGAGAGAGAGATCAGCTGTTCCTAGTGATCAGGAACAGCGATTTCTCTCTACTCCCTATCAGTCCGTCCCCCTGACAGTTAGAAAACACTCTCAGGGAACACTTAACACTTTGATCGCCCCCTAGTGTTAACCCCTTCCCTGCCAGTGTCATTTATACAGCGATCAGTGCATTTTTATAGCATCGATCACTGAATTGGTGTCACTGGTCACCAAAAAGTGTGACTTAGGGTCAGATTTGTCCGCCGCAATGTCGCAGTCCCGCTAAAAATCACTGATTCCTGCTACTACTAGTAAAATCAATAAAAAAAAATTTAAAATACCTAAATCTTTCCCCTATTTTGGAAATGCTATAACTTTTACGCAAACCAATCAATTTACACTTATTGTGACTTTTTTTTTTATACCAAAAATATGTCGAATAATTTTTGTATTATAGCAAAAAGTAAAAAAATATATATTTTTTTTTCAAAATTGTCGATATTTTTTTGTTTATAGTGCAAAAATAAAAACCGCAGAGGTGATTAAATGACACCAAAAGAAATCTCTATTTGTGAGGAAAAAAGGACGTCAATTTTATTTGGGTACAGAGTTGCATGTCCGCGCAATTGTCGGTTAAAATAACGCAGTGCCGAATCCCCCCAAAAAATGGCCTTGTCGTTAAGGGGGTAAATCCTTCCGGGGCTGAAGTGGTTAAACAGCGTGTGTTTAGTATCATAAGATTCGGGGTACATATTTTTTTTTAACAAAGCTTATTTTTCAGTCCTAACCATAATAAAGAAAATACGTACAAAACCATCATACACTGCTTTTAACAGTCAGCTGACTCATGAAAAACAAACATAGAGTTCCGCTTTAATTTTCAGCTGGTTTCTTGCAATCAGATTAAAGCCCAACCTAAAGTGCCACCCCCCCCCCCCCCCCCCCCCCCCCCACCCCACCCCCCCCCCCCCCCCCCCCCCCCCCCCGGCCTCTTTCTGCCCATAATTTTTCAGCCCACAGCACTTTTTAAAGGATAAGTTCACTTTTGTATAAAAAAAAAAAATACATAAAAAAAAAAAAAATACATAAAAAAGAAAAAAAATACATAAAAAAAGAAAATACATAAAAAAAAAAAAAACTAAGTGCATCTTTTGCTCGTAAAAAAGCAGATAGAACACCTGCTCACCGCCTGTTCAAATACCCTGTGAAAAGCGTTCCAGACCGCAGGACACTGTAAATGTGAAAGAGAAACTATCTCACTTCCTGCGGACCCCCACGCTATCATGACCACACCCACTGGGGTTGCATTTTCCAGAGGTCAGGGGACAATGTTGAATAGAATAACACTCACATATCATAGCATTTGGGCCGCCCACCGCCAACGCCAGGGGAGAAGAGAAAGAATCCTGCGTGTTACATGTAATAGAAGACAGTTGAATCTCAATGAGTCAAGCGACCAGCCTGAAGACACCTGGAAAAGGTAAGTACAGTGGAACCTTGGATTACGAGCATAATCCGTTTCAGGAGAATGCTTGTAATCCAAAGCACTCGCATATCAAAGCGAGTTTCCCCATAGAAGTCAATGGAAACAAAGATAATTCGTTCTGCATTGAGTTCTATTACATGCAATACCACATGTGGCCAGAGGTGGGGGGAGGCACCAGAGAGCCTCGGAAATACTCGAGGACAGCTCGGCTGAATTCGGAAAGCGGAAGCACTGTTAGTGCGAAACGTCAGCTCTTTTGTCTGCTGTGATTTCCAGCTTTGATTTTGATGTGAACTTTTTAAAATTAGGAAAGGCCACTTTTCAAGTGTGCGGCTGTCCAGAATCAGTTCCTGTTTATTGAACTCGGAAAGCCTCGGAAACTGAGTATTTCCGAGTGTTTCCAAGTATTTCCGAATGGCTCTGAACCGTTCCGAGTGTCCCCGGCACCCCCCCCCCCCCCGCACCTCTGGCCAAATGCAGTACTGCACACCCCATTGAATTCTGCTTGTTTTGCGAGACACTCTGAGTCAGAATTAAAAAAAAAAAGTTGCTCGTCTTTCAAAAGCTCGTTAACCGCGTTACTCGTTAACCAAGGTTCCACTGTCTATTACTTACCAAAAATATGGAGTCCCACACAGTGCTTCACAACCTCGCTTTAAAAAGCACCACTATTGGGTGGGTCCTCTTTGCCTGCACATATGTTTTGTGGCCCCCCATTCATTCCTATGGGAAGCCGTACTCAAGGTGGCCTCCAATGTGTCTTGCAGAGTATGGCAATGAATGGTATCACAGAGCAACTGGGCAGGATGAAGAGGACCCAATGGGGATACATTCTGAAGGCAGTGAAGATGAAGGACAAAGGTAAGAATTTCTCCAGCTGGAATGGATTCAGGGAGGTTGGGTATGGCTGTCAGTCAGGTGTGTTTAATTAGAATTGTAAAAAAGCTGCCCTGTGCCAACAGCACACTGGAGAGCCAGTCTGCAGCTCTCAAACAGTCTGACGTGCCAACTGCATGCCCCTGTGCGCCAATTACCAAGTAATGAAGTGTACAGCTCACCAAATCGAATAAATAAAGATTTGAAGGCTGATAGGCTGGGAGAGGGAGCAAAGCTGCCGAGAAAGAATTAAAGTACTTTTTGCTTGAAACTTTTAGAATGAATAACTCCTCAGTGCCTACAGCAACAGAGGTCAGTGTAGGCATGGTTTAAAGCTTCTTTGTTTTTTTTGCTTGTCAAGAAAGAATCCATATCAGGATTTCCATAGCCTGGACACAAATCGTTTTTCTTTTTTATTGGCACAATATTTCGCTCAGATTTTTTAATTTAGGTCCACAAAACTAATTTCTAAACATTTTTTAAAATAATTTTTCAAATCAGTATCGATTGTGACTCCCAAAAATTACATCTCTACTGGACGAGACCTAATTCTAGCATCATTGCACCAACATCAGTGGGAATAAACAATGTTTCAGGTTTGGTGAACATTGCAAGTAAATAAAATTACATGGCATCTGTGGTCAGTAGAAGGAGAAATAGTGCCCCATTTATTGGTGTCAGCGGAAGGACTAGTGTCCCATTGTCAGTGTCAGCGGAAGAAATAGTGCTTCATCATCGGTGTCAGTGGAAGGAAGAGTGCTCCATTGTTGATGTAAGTGGAAGGAATAGTGCCCCATTATTGGTGTCAGTCGAAGGAACAGTGCCCTATTTTTGGTGTCAGTGGAAGAAATAGTGCCCCATTATTGGTGTCAGCGGAAGGACTAGTGTCCCATTGTCAGTGTCAGCGGAAGAAATAGTGCTTCATCATCGGTGTCAGTGGAAGGAAGAGTGCTCCATTGTTGATGTAAGTGGAAGGAATAGTGCCCCATTATTGGTGTCAGTCGAAGGAACAGTGCCCTATTTTTGGTGTCAGTGGAAGAAATAGTGCCCCATTATTGGTGTCAGCGGAAGGACTAGTGTCCCATTGTCAGTGTCAGCGGAAGAAATAGTGCTTCATCATTGGTGTCAGTAGAAGGAATAGTGCTCCATCGTTGATGCAAGTGGAAGGAATAGTGCCCCCATCATTGGTGTCAGTGGGGAAAATAGTGCCCCATCCTTGGAGTCAGTGGAAGGAATAGTGCCCCATCGTTGGTGTCAGTGGGGAAAATAGTGCCCCATCCTTGGAGTCAGTGGAAGGAAGAGTGCCCCATCGTTGGTGTCAGTGGAAGGAATAGTGCTCCGTCTTTGATGCAAGTGGAAGGAATAGTGCCCCATTACTGGTGTCAGTTGAAGGAACAGTGCCCCACTGTTGGTGTCAGTGGAAGAAATAGTGCCCTATTATTGGTCTTAGTTGAAAGAATAGCGCCCCATCATTGGTGTCAGTTGAAGGAATAATGCCCCGTCATTGGTCTCAGTGGAAGGAATAGTTCCCCATTATTGGTATCAGTAAGATAACTAGTGCCCCATTATTGGTGTCAGCGGAAGGACTAGTGTCCCATTGTCAGTGTCAGCGGAAGAAATAGTGCTTCATCATCGGTGTCAGTGGAAGGAAGAGTGCTCCATTGTTGATGTAAGTGGAAGGAATAGTGCCCCATTATTGGTGTCAGTCGAAGGAACAGTGCCCTATTTTTGGTGTCAGTGGAAGAAATAGTGCCCCATTATTGGTGTCAGCGGAAGGACTAGTGTCCCATTGTCAGTGTCAGCGGAAGAAATAGTGCTTCATCATTGGTGTCAGTAGAAGGAATAGTGCTCCATCGTTGATGCAAGTGGAAGGAATAGTGCCCCCATCATTGGTGTCAGTGGGGAAAATAGTGCCCCATCCTTGGAGTCAGTGGAAGGAATAGTGCCCCATCGTTGGTGTCAGTGGGGAAAATAGTGCCCCATCCTTGGAGTCAGTGGAAGGAAGAGTGCCCCATCGTTGGTGTCAGTGGAAGGAATAGTGCTCCGTCTTTGATGCAAGTGGAAGGAATAGTGCCCCATTACTGGTGTCAGTTGAAGGAACAGTGCCCCACTGTTGGTGTCAGTGGAAGAAATAGTGCCCTATTATTGGTCTTAGTTGAAAGAATAGCGCCCCATCATTGGTGTCAGTTGAAGGAATAATGCCCCGTCATTGGTCTCAGTGGAAGGAATAGTTCCCCATTATTGGTATCAGTAAGATAACTAGTGGCCCATTATTGGTGGCAGTGGGATAACCAGTGGCCCATTATTGGTGGCAGTGGGATAACTAGTGGCCCATTATTGGTGTCAGTAGGATAAATAGTGGCCCATTATTGGTGTCAGTAGGATAAATAGTGGCCCGTTATTGGTGGCAGTGGGATAAATATTGGCCCATTATTGGTGTCAGTAGGATAAATAGTGGCCTGTTATTGGTGTCAGTAGGATAAATAGTGGCCCATTATTGGTGTCAGTGGGATAAATATTGGCCCATTTTTGGTGCCAATGAAGGAATGGTGCATCGTATCAGTACAAGGAAAGCCCAAAGAGCTGGGTAAAGGCAGGCAAATGGCCACATCTGACCAACGTGCCTCAGTTTAGAGACCACTGGCATAGCTAATCAAGAACCTTGCCGATTGGCTCCTAGTTGTTAGTAAAGACAGAGAGCTGTCAAGTGGCACAATCTCATAGCTGCCCCCACCACGGGGCATCATGCTGATGGATGCCAATCAACAGATTGTGGGCGGGAACCAGATAACTAAACATACAGAAAATACACAGAACCAAGTAAAGATACAGAGAATATTGAATATCCATTAAAGATTTCAAACGAGGCCATAGAGATTATAGCGTGTGTTGATATTATCCATAAAAAGGTCTACAGATTCTTGTTAAAAGAACTCTATAAATTTATACGAATGTACGAAGCTTTAATAAGAAATCTGCACATAGGACTCGCCATACTCCAGACCACCCGCAACATATTAAACAACCTGCTTGAAGGTTCTTTCGAATGGCCAAACAAAATACATTCTTGGAATGAAAAACCTTTAGAAAAAAAGCCCAAAAATGTCAATATATTTGTTTTTCCGAGGGCACGGACGCAAAACGCGAGTTAATTAACGGCGGTCCCTGGTGAATGCAGGAACTGGAGACTGAAAGAATGGCACGGGGGGAAACCTAATGTATCCGTTCCCTATTCATGCTCAGGATGGCTTCCTTGTGGTCAAGTCCGATGCGATTTTGTGAACTGCACACTTCATTACTGGCAATTATGTACTGAATTATTTGAAAGACTTCCTGTAACTTTTTTTTTTTTTTTTTTTTATTTCAGTTCTTCAGGTGGAAGCAATTATAAAGAAAAAAAAAAACCCCTACAGACCACCAAAAATGTATCCTCTAGGACTGTATGTGTATGGGCGGGCTCACGGAGAACCGTCTGCGTCAGTCAATTAAGTGGAATGTTACTGTAAGCAGAAAAGAATTGCTGTTTGCATGGTTTATTTTATCGCTGCCTGGGCAATACGTAAGGTGATCCGCCATAATGTGTTTAAATCAACAAAACAAAAATGATTGCCGTCTGCCCGTCCCACCTATATTAAAGGAGAACCCGTCCCCTTCTCACTAACCTGTAGGCTAGGCACAGCGCTTCACGTGTAACCTTATTTTCCTGCGCCTGTCTCCATTGCAAGGACATATATATGCAAATGAGACTCTCAATGAGTCCACCCCACGCTAGCTCTGGGGTGAAACCCAACGACCCAGCTAGGGTAAGGTCACAGATTGTGTATGGCCGAATCTAAAGGAGATTTTTAAGTTGCTGGAATTGCTTACTATCCCCATCTATGGTTAGCTTTTGGCACTGCAGCACTACCACTCTAGCCGCCTGCACACCTGACACTCATTAAAGTGGTTGTAAACCCTTAGGCCCCTTTCACACATGCGGACCGTATGTCCGTTTTTCATCCATCCGTTTTTGGATGAAAAACGGACATACATGCATGTCTATGGGGCAGCGGGTGTCAGCGGATGAGCATCCGCTGACACCCGCTATTTTCCGCCTCCGCAATTGTCCGTTTCTGCAGACGGAGGAAAATCCTATTTTTTCATCCGTCTGCAGAGCGGATCGGATGAACACGGACAGACGGTCCGTGTTCATCCGATCCTCCATAGAGGAGAGCGGAGAACTGACAGGGCGGTCCCTGCACAGTGTGCAGGGACCGCCCTGTCATCAGCCGGCTCAGCGGGGAACAGCTGTGCGATCCCTGCTGAGCAATGGATCTTCACGGGGCGGATCATTACGGATCCGCCCCGTGTGAAAGAGCCCTTAGAAACCACTTTGACCTACAGGTGAGCCTAGATTAAGGCTTACCTGTAGGTCCAATAAATATCTCCTAAACCTACACGGTTTAGGAGATATTTAGAAAAAAACAGGCACCGCTGTGTACGGCGCATGCGCCGTAGACAGCGGCGCGCAGGCGCACTGCGCATGCCGGGATCCTGGCGATATGCCGCCTTCGTGCTCATGCGCGGGAGTGACGTCATCGCCGCTCCAGCGAATGACAGCGCTGGAGCGGCGAGACCCGGAAGCCCCCCCGGGAATGATGGCGACGGAGAAGATCGTGGATGAGGACTGCTTCGGCGGCTTTGTTCTCAAGTAAGTCATTCATAATGAGCTAGTATGCTATGCATACTAGCTCATTATGCCTTTGCCTTGCAGGTTCCGTTTTTGTTTTGGTTTTTTTTGAGGAAGGTTTACTTCCTCTTTAACCACCTTTATTATTATTATACAGGATTTATAGAGCGCCAACAGTTTGCGCAGCACTTTACAACACGAGGGCAGACAGTACAGTTACAATACAAATCAATACAGCAGGGATCAGAGGTCTGCTGCCCCCGTAGGCATGATCACCCTGACCAGCCCCAGAGGCCCTCATGGTCTGGGGGGGGGGGGGGGGGGGATCCGTCCGTTCCCGAGCCTCGGAACTGGCTAGTCCGAGGCCCAGTAACTGAAGGAGGATTCGGAGGTGTCCCGGTGTTCTCTCGGCATTGGAGAGACACAGCAACTCGTACAAGTGACCAGGAGAGGACTCTTCGGGGGGGGGGGGGGGGCAAGAAGCTGGCTGCTCGGTAAGATCCTGGGAGCTGAGCTGTATGGACACTAAAGAATCCACGCTTCTCACAGTATCGCCAAGAAGGCTGAGAGATCCAGGTACTGTGGGAAAGGTTCCTACTTATCTTCAGTTACAATCTAGTCTGTGGCAGAGACTTTGCAAAGTTTTCCGAGTCACTTGTTGGTTGCTAAATCTCTGGTTAGAGGTTTATCCAGCAGTGAAGCACCCAGTTGCGAGTGGCTACTCTCTGGGCTGACTAAGAGACATTCAATTGATGTCAGCAGTTCAAAGTGCCTGAGTTTTTTTACCCGTGCCCTCTATTCCCAAATGAGAGATTGTGTTATAGTTGGATGTTACCCCTGGAAAATAAAAATCCTCAAAAGGACTTTTGTGTGTCAGCTTCCGAAGTTACTGGGTACTAACCCTGGGAACCCCTAGACAACGAAGGACGAGCTACGAGGAGGAGGTAATTGGTAAGCCCAGAAAATTCAAGGTCGTCCCCAAGGGGTTATGGCCGCTACAGTAGTATACAAAACAAATGAAAAACAAAATGTAGTGCAAATAGAGGTAAAACCTGTATAACCTTTTTTTAAATTGCGCTGCACCAAAAGGCAGGTGAATGAACGCAAAAGCAAGGTGTGTGGTTGTGTCATTAAGACTTAATGGCACCGCTGTACACCTGCAAAAGGGGCTGTGTGTGTTTGTGTATTGCAGGAATGCACACAAGTCTGCGCACATTCCTGCAACGCAAGAGTGTCGCTAAAATTTTCATTCAGCCGAGGTCCAAATTGCTCTCTAATAAAAATATAAAAGTAGGCCAATCACATATTTCAAGTAAAAGAAAATAAAACCAGAAGATGTCACACCTTTTTTTATTATACCGAGCTTATTACACTCCAAAAAAACTGTTTATGTTTGGCCGCAGGCAAGATGATAGGTGTCCTAGATGCGGGAGACCTGGGGGAGACCTTGTCCACATGTTCTGGAGATGTCCAAAATTATACGGATATTGGAAAGAAGTGGTGGCTAGGGTCTCCCAGGTATTTAACACTCACCTGGATTTGGATCCTATTCTATGCGTACTGGGGGGATATGGGGGAGTGGGTAGGCCCAGGGAAGCCCAGATAGCGGTTTTGCGCTGTCTTTTTCAGGCCAGGATACTAATTGCCCGGAGGTGGCAATCCTCTAGCCCCCCAACAGTAAAGGAGTGGGAGCAAAAAATGGATAGGGTGACTATGACATGACAGAAAACCTCTTCAGGGAAACCCTACATGAGGAGTAATTCTCATCAGAAATATACACACCTGGGTAAATATCTCACAATACAATATGCCTCTATCTCGAATTTAAATAGAGACCAATACATAAAATACAAATATTGTTGCAATATATGTGTTTTTTACCCTCTCTTTTCTAAATAGACAAACTACCTCTAAGGAAGACCCACATCAATACGGGTCGAAACGCGTCAGTTAAACTTTTACCTCAACCAATGTTGGCTGTGTCAAAACTATTCTGCTGTAAAAGTTTTTTTGTCTATCAGTGTATTTTTATACTTTTTCTGTTTTGTTTTATTATTCCCATTTGGGACCCATGTCTTTTACCCATCATGCCACCCCTGTGACATCTTTAATAAAGATTTATATTTAGATAATACATAATTTTTTCCAAATCGCTGCCTAAAAACCCCATAAACCCTTTTTGGGGGGATTTTCTCCTTTTTGCTACATCTTAGGGGTGAGCAGCAACCAAACCTTCTCCAGCCGTGTGTCTTTCCCTCTTTGGGTGACTATGAAGGAGAGAACTACATACATTAACTACTTGCCTACCGGGCACGAACACCTCCTTCCTGACCAGGCCATTTTTCTGCTTTCAGCGCTGTCGCATTTTGAATGACAATTGCGCGGTCATGCAACGCTGTACCCAAATAAATTTTTTATCATTTTTTCCCCACAGATAGAGCTTTATTTCGGTGGTATTTGATCACCTCTGCGGTTTTTATTTCTTGCGCTATAAACAAAAGAAGAGCAACAAGTTTGAAAAAACATAATATTTTTTACTTTTTATTATAATAAATATCCAATTTTTTTTTTTTTTTTTAAACACATTTTTTCCTCAGTTTAGGCCGATACGTATTCTTCTACATATTTTTGGTAAAAAAAAAATTGCAATAAGCGTATATTGATTGGTTTGCGCAAAAGTTAGAGCCTCTACAAAATAGGGGATAGATTTATAGCATTTTTATTATTATTTTTTTTTTTTACTAGTAATGGCGGCGATCTGCGATTTTTATCATGACTGCGGCATTGCGGCGGACATATCGGACACTTTTGACACATTTTTGGGACCATTCACATTTATACAGCGATCCGTGCTATAAAAATGCATTGATTACTGTATAAATGTGACTGGCAAGGAAGGGGTTAACACTAGGGGGCGCTGCAGGGGTTAATGTGTTCCCTATGTTAGTGATTCTAACTGTGGGGGGAGGGGACTGACTGGGGGAGGGGACCGATCGGTGTCCCTATGTACAAGGGACACACCATCGGTCTCCTCTCCAGTGACAGGACGTGGATCTGTGCGTTTACATACACAGACCATGTCCTGCTCGATTACCGGGCAATCGCGGGTGGCCAAAATGTAGACGACGTCATATGACGGCGTCCCGCCACAAGAGCCGCACTGTCCCGCCGTCATTTGACAGCCGGCGGTCGCAAGAAGGTTAAACAAGGGAACCTCGACAAATTCCAATCAATATGGAAATCATGGACCGAGAGAGGAACATGACAAATGCTTCAGATAAAGCTAACCAAATTTACCTAGATAAAAAGAAAAAGTAGTAGTAATAAGTGGATGAACAGAAACCAATAGAGAACAAGAGGATGGATATATGGGGTAGGGGGTGAATGTAAGGTGGAGTGAGAGAGAGTTAGGAAGCTTTCAAACCGTTAAATGATTTGTGTTTAAACTGACCTATGTAAGAGAGTTGTATGAGAATGTGTATAATATGTAATTGTAAAAGTCGAAATAAAGATACAGGGGGTCCCCGACTTACGAACGCCCGACCTACGAACAACCCCTACTTACGAACGGGGCGCTGCGGGGACCCTCCGCCATTTTTCGCCGTCTTCCGGCCGTTCTGCACATGCGTCGGAAAATGCCGGAAATGTCTGTAATTTGCCGCGCATGCGCAGAACGGCATTAGATGGAACATCGGAAATGTCCGGAAATGTCCGTATTCGTCGGACTTACGAACATTTCCGACTCCCGTACAGGCGGGCAGTCCCTAACGAGTTCGTAACTCGGGGACCCCTGTATAAAGTAAAAAAATATAAAAAAAAATAAAACCACTATACAGTGGTATAAGGTCCTAGTTGGCAGAGGACTCTTTCCTGGCCCCCCTATGTGACAGCCCTGGGTGCCTGAGTACCCAATAACCAAACACCGGTACTGTCACATGACAGGAAGGGGAGTAAGTCACATGCTCGCCCAGACCCAGGAAGTACTTCCCAATGAATGTACATAGTACCCTTCGGATATGAAGTCTGACATCTATGAATACATACTGGGAAAGATAAAACAGCTGTTTTCAGATACAGGTTACACAAACTTGCGCCAGTGTTATAAACCACAAATCCACTTACTCATTTTAACTATATTTGTAGGAAGAAAAAAAAGAAAAAAAGAGGAAATGTTTCCGACTCGACTTTCAACATGTAAAAATCTGGAAATAATTCTGAGCGGTCAGATGGCAGCTGTTTCTCAAATAATCTGACTGTAAATCCAAACAGAGCTCTTGAATCAATAGACACTTGTGCCACCTTTGAGCCGCGTCTCTGCGGTGGCTGCGTCTCTCCAGCCGCGCGCTGGTCAGCGGCCAAGAACTGGGCTGCGCTGATGAGGTATAAAGTAGCATCTATATAAATCACGCAGGCAGCTCCTCTGATCTGCCGGGGAATGAGACTTTTATTCTTTTTTTTCTACTTTCTTCATGTTCAAAACTCAAATTCTCTTTTGAAAAGTGTGACATGAAACAACTTCTCCACTTTCTAAGGGATGAAAGAAAAGCCCGGAGCTCCATTGTCATTTCTGGTACCACTTCTTTGCCTTTGTTACAATCATGGAAAATATATATTTTTTTTTAAAGGGGAAAACTACCACAAATATTTTTCTAACATACACCATATTACCAAAAGTATTGGGACGCCTGCCTTTACACGCACATGAACTTTAATGTCATCCCAGTCTAATGCCCCATACACACGGTCGAATCGGACAATGTTGTCGGAAATTCCGACCGTGTGTGGCGCAGTCTCCGCTCTAATTCATCCCAAAGGTGTTGTATTGGGTTGAGGTCAGGACTCTGTGCAGGCCAGTCAAGTTCCTCCACCCCAAACTCATTAATCCATGTCTTTATGGACCTTGCTTTGTGCACTGGTGCGCAGTCATGTTGGAACAGGAAGGGGCCGTCCCCAAACTGTTCCCACAAAGTTGGGAGCATGAAATTGTCCAAAATATCTTGGTATGCTGACGCCTTAAGAGTTCCCTTCACTGGAACTAAGGGGCCAAACCCAACCCCTGAAAAACAACCCCCACACCATAATCCCCCCTCCACCAAAGGATTTGGACCAGTGCACAAAGCAAAGTCCATAAAGACATGGATGAGTGAAATTGGGGAGGAGGAACTTGACTGGCCTGCACAGAGTCCTGACCTCAACCCGATAGAACACCTTTGGGATGAATTAGTACAGAGACTGCGAGCCAGGCCTTCTTGTCCAACATCAGTGCCTGACCTCACAAATGAGCTTCTGGAAGAATGGTCAAACATTCCCATAGACACACTCCTAAACCTTGTGGACGGCCTTCCCAGAAGAGTTGAAGCTGTTATAGCTGCAAAGGGTGGGCCAACTCAATATTGAACCCTACGGACTAAGACTGGGATGCCATTAAAGTTCATGTGTGTGTGAAGGCAGGCGTCCCAATACTTTTGGTAAAATAGTGTATTTCCCCCAAAGCTTAGCTATAGTCCTAAGAGAGGTTACTACATATAGTTTGGGTTATTGATGAAAAATGTTCCTTAGCTTTAAAGTGCAACTGTGTCCAGGCTATGCAGTTCAAATAGTTTATTACCAAAACGCTGTAAATGAGCTGTAAAACCAGCCCTCACTGACTTCTGTAGCTGCAGGCATTGCGGAGCAATTCTTCTCTCAAATTTATAGCACTTTCATTTTCAGCTACTCAGCTAACCCTGTTCTCCCTCCCTCACTCTTGTTGACTCGACAGATCAGCTTCCCTGACCCCCCCTGCCCTTTCCCAAGTAGTGATTCAACTCGGCTTCCCCTCCCAGCAAAGACTCAGCAGCTCAGCTTCCCTTGTTCCTTCCACCCAGCAGTGACTCAGCAGCTCAGCTTCCCTTGCTCCTTCCTCCCAACAGTGACTGGGCAGCTCAGCTTCCCTTGCTCCTTCCTCCCAGCAGTGACTCAGCAGCTCAGCTTCCCTTGCTCCTTCCACCCAGCAGTGACTCAGCAGCTCAGCTTCCCTTGCTCCTTCCACCCAGCAGTGATTCAGCAGCTCAGCTTTTCTTGCTTCTTCCTCCCAGCAGTGATTCAGCAGCTCAGCTTCCCTTGCTCCTTCCTCCCAACAGTGACTCAGCAGCTCAGCTTCCCTTGCTCCTTCCTCCCAACAGTGACTCAGCAGCTCAGCTTCCCTTGCTCCTTCCTCCCAACAGTGACTCAGCAGCTCAGCTTCCCTTGCTCCTTCCTCCCAACAGTGACTCAGCAGCTCAGCTTCCCTTGCTCCTGCCTCCAAGCAGTGATTCAGCAGCTCAGCTTCCCTTGCTCCTTCCAACAGTAACTCAGCAGCTCAGCTTCCCTTGCTCCTTCCTCCCACCAGTGATTCAGCAGCTCAGCTTCCCTTGCTCTTTCCTCCCAACAGTGATTCAGCAGCTCAGCTTCCCTTGCTCCTTCCTCCCAGCAGTGACTCAGCAGCTCAGCTTCCCTTGCTCTTTCCTCCCAACAGTGACTCAGCAGCTCAGCTTCCCTTGCTCCTTCCTCCCACCAGTGATTCAGCAGCTCAGCTTCCCTTGCTCTTTCCTCCCAACAGTGATTCAGCAGCTCAGCTTCCCTTGCTCCTTCCTCCCAGCAGTCACTCAGCAGCTCAGCTTTACTTGCTCCTTCCTCCCAGCAGTGATTCAGCAGCTCAGCTTCCCTTGCTCCTGCATCACAACAGTGACTCAGCAGCTCAGCTTCCCTTGCTCCTTCATTACAACAGTGACTCAGCAGCTCAGCTTCCCTTGCTCCTGCATCACAACAGTGACTCAGCAGCTCAGCTTCCCTTGCTCCTTCATTACAACAGTGACTCAGCAGCTTAGCTTCCCTTGTTCCTTCCTCCCAACAGTGACTCAGCAGCTCAGCTTCCCTTGCTCCTTCATTACAACAGTGACTCAGCAGCTCACTTTCCCTTGTTCCTTCCTCCCAACAGTGACTCAGCAGCTCAGATTTTCTTGCTCCTGCCTCCAAGCAGTGATTCAGCAGCTCAGCTTCCCTTGCTCCTTCCTTCCAGCAGTGACTGGGCAGCTCAGCTTCCCTTGCGCCTGCCTCCCAACAGTGACTCAGCAGCTCAGCTTCCCTTGTTCCTTCCTCCCAACAGTGACTCAGCAGCTCAGCTTCCCTTGCTCCTTCCTCCCAGCAGTGACTCAGCAGCTCAGCTTCCCTTGCTCCTTCCTCCCAACAGTGACTGGGCAGCTCAGCTTCCCTTGCTCCTTCCTCCCAGCAGTGACTCAGCAGCTCAGCTTCCCTTGCTCTTTCCTCCCAACAGTGACTGGGCAGCTCAGCTTCCCTTGCTCCTTCCTCCCAGCAGTGACTCAGCAGCTCAGCTTATCTTGCTCCTTCCTCCCAACAGTGAATGGGCAGCTCAGCTTTCCTTGCCCCTCCCCAGTGGTGACTCAGCAGCTCTGCTCTACCTGCCTCCTTTCCCAGTAGAGTCTTAGGAGATCTTCTTAGTTCTTACCCTGACCCTACTTCCGGCAGCGGCTCAGCTACACCTGCTTCTTCCTCCCAGCAATAACATTAAAGCTCAGCTTCCCTGTCCCCACCCTAGCAGTGACTCAACAGTTCAGCTCATCCTGCCCCCTCCCAGTAGTTACCCAGCAGCAAATCTCACCCCGCCCCCATCAGTAATAACTCAGCAGCTCAGCTTCCCCTCCCAGCAAAGATTTAGCAGCTCTTTCCTTCCAGGACTAATTCAACAGCTCAACTTCCCCTGCTTCTCAGCAGTGACACCACAGCTTCATCCTTTCCCCTCCTAGCAGTAACTCAGCAGCTCAGCTCACCCTGCTCCCTTCTACCCAGCACTGACTCATCATGTCTCCTCCCTCCCAGCAGTGACTCATCATCATGTCTCCTCCTTCCCAGCAGTGACTCATCATCATGTCTCCTCCCCCCAGCTGGTAACTGGTTACCTGTCACCTGATTGGCTGAAACAACAGGCACTGTGATTGGACGCATGATAGAGAGGACCGGAGACATCGAGGATCGTGGACGCGGAGGACGCCACTGTGACCTGCTGCGAGACAGGTAAGTCCCGACTCCGGGGCGATGCACACTGCCAGCATTTGATGGGGCACAGTAGCAGCAATTGATGGGGCACACTGGCAGCAATTGATGGGGCACACTGGCAGCAATTGATGGGCACACTGGCAGCAATTGATGGGGTACAGTAGCGGCAATTGATGGGTAGAGTAGCTGCATTTTATGGGTACAGTGGCTGCACTTGATGGGCACAGTGGCTGCGTTTGATGGGCAAAGTGGCTGCAATTGATGTTTTTTTTTTTTTTATTTGGTTTGCACCCCCCACAAAAATTTGGAGCACCAGCCGCCACTGGGCTCAGGTAAGTATAAGGGGGACAATGGGAAGGGTGGGCTGCATGCAGAACGTTTTTTTTACCTTAATGCATTAAATTAAGAAACAATGTCTTCTGCCTTCAGAACCACTTTAAGAAAACCGTATACAGTGAAGTATGATGTTAAACATAGTAAAATAAGATTTGGGGGGTTTACAAGCCCTCTACTGCTAGCGTCAGGCTGCATCATATGTGTCATTATTGATTTTGGCCCATAATTTCATTATCAGGCAGAAATAGGATTACAAAGGATCTTTACATTGAAAAGGTTGAAAACCTCTTGCATAACGCACCAATGAGACCTCCTTTAGTGTCTGGGTAAACAGTAACCCATTGTACTGCCGGTAAGGTTGGAAAAGTCTTCGGCACCTTAGTGCCCCCCGGGCACTGAACTGGGTTCCCTTGCAACAGCTTAAAAGCGAAAAATGTTTTCTTTCATTTAGCACCGCCAATTGGCAGGTAGTCAACTACCCGCATGAACCAATCTTTATATAGATCACATTTTATGAGCTAAACATTGCTAATTTTTAATATTCGCCAGGAGCAGTCTATAAAAAGTTATATTTTTACACTGCTCTGCCTTTAATGAAGCATGTGCATAGAAAGGAAAATAATTGCAAAAAAAAGCTGCAGAAACAAGAAATCCGCCACAACACTTTAGCTGGACCCTTCACCAGCTCATGGAGACCCCGGATGTCTTCTTCATTACAGCTTTGTCTACTCAGCACTTCCTACATGTCAGTAGACAGTCTAATGCAGTGGTCATCAACCCTGTCCTCAGGGCCCACTAACAGGCCAGGTTTTATGTATTACCTTAGGGAGATGCAGACTAGAATACTGCAATCACTGAGCAGCAAATGATATCACCTGTGATGTATTTCAGTTATCTTGCAAACCTGGCCTGTTAGTGGGCCCTGAGGACAGGAGGTTGATGACCACTGGTCTAAGGCACATGTGTCAAACACAAAACCCCAATCTGACCCATCAGGACATTTCATGCGGCCCTTGCAGCTCTCCTGCAGCTGCAGCACCCTCTACGTCGCTCTGCCCCTACCTTGTATCAGCAGTTGGCAGCAGAGAGGAGGACAGAACTCCTCTGCCAGATCCTGTGCTTCTCCCGTGCAGCTGCGGAGAGGCTCATCTCTGCCCCTCCACCCCAATCTCAGCAGTTGGCAGCAGAGAGGAGGACAGAACTCATCCTACAGATCCTGCGCATCTCTGTGCAGCTGCTACACCCCTTGTCTCCGTCTCTTCTGGTCTCAGCATTCAGCATACTCCGGCAGTTGACTCCAGCCCTTCTCTTGTCCTTTTCCAGACCCTGCACTTTCTGCTTCCCTTCTTCTTCTCCACCCCCAGCTTCTACCTAGGTAAGGGGGGTGCACTATGGAGGGTGGGGGACTCTTGATTTTTGATGGTCGGGGGGGACTCTTGATATCCGATATAAAGGGGGTGCTCTGGACATCTGCTTATAATTATTATGAGAAAAACACAATTCTATGCCAGTTGAAAAAGAGGGTCGCGCACCGCTGGTATCATCCGCAAGAAACTTTATTGGATACTGCTCAGACACAACACCAAGGCAGCACCATGTTCTGTCTGAGCAGTCTCCAATAAAGTTTCTTGCGGATGATACCAGCGCTGTGCGACCCTCCTGTACAGACTTCATCATCTGCTACAGGAGTGTGAGTGGGCTCCGTGCCAGTCTCCACCTGTCCTTCACCGCTTAAGTCTTAAGTTATTATTAAAACAAGTAATAATCAAATGTAGGAGGCAATTATTTAACCACTTGCCAACCGTAATATAACAAAATGGCAGCTACAGCGCAGTGGGCGCCATATGATGTCCTCCCATGATCGCACCCGTTGCGTGCCCGCTGTGCCCTGTTCTCCAGACACAGATCACAACGGCTCTTTACCATGTTACATAGTTATCTAGGCTGAAAAAAGACACAAGTCCATCCAGTTCAACCATAAAAAAAAAAAAAAAAAAGAAATAATAAATAAAAATAAAAAATATCGTACAATCCAATATACCCAATTCTATACCCACAGTTGATCCAGAGGAAGGCAAAAAAAATGTGATCAGCAGTGTCCAATCACAGCTGATCATGATGTAAACACACTTACCGGTTATCAGCATTCCTTTCCACACGATGTCACAGCATGAAGAGAGGAGAGAGTCAGAAGCCAGCTAATGTGAAAGGGGACATCTGCACTGATAATCAGGGCACTGATCATCAGTGCTGCCAATCAGTGCCCATTAGTGCTGACAATCAGTGCCACCTATCAGTGCTGCCTCATCAGTGCCACCTCATCAGCGCACATCAGTGAAGGTGAAAAATTATGCAAATACAGAAACTAAGAAAAAAGTAATTTTTTTTTCAAAATAGAAGTGTCACCAGCACACCAGGATCTCCAAAATTGGGTCCAAAATGTTAATCACATAGTATAAAAAATAAATAAATAGAAGCAATGTTTCGGAGCCACGCAGGACCCCTTCATCAGGCACATGCAGACATCACATACCTGATGAAGGGGTCCTGCGTGGCTTCCGAAACGTTGCTTCTATTTATTTTTTTGATAGTATGTGATTACATTTTGGACCCAATTTTGGAGATCCTGGTGTGTTGATGACGCTTCCTTCTCATGAACCGGAGAATAGGGGGACACACAGCGTTCCTGTGCGATCCGCAGCCGGTTCCAGTGTGAACCGAGCCTCAAGGTAGAAAACCTTCAGTGCCACCACATCAGCGCACATCAGTGAAGGTGAAAAATTATGCAAAAACAGAAACCAAGAAAAAAGTAGGGCTGTTACTGATTCAAATTTTCATGTTCGATTAATCGATTTTTTTTTAATCGATTAATCGACTAATTTCGATTAATTATAACGCACATACAGATCCAACTACTTTTAGCTGATCTCCTTGCATTGCAACTCTGCATTAGTCAGTGGTAAATGTGGTATACACTATATACAATCACCCGACACTAGTTAGTTTCCACAATCCATGACTTAACTTCACAGTTCACACAAATACGTTTTAAATTCAAACTGTAGCACTGACGTAAGTCATTTTTTTTCCCACAGTAGCGTGACAATCCCTCCACCTCCGGTCTAACTAATCACTCTCACCTTATGGCATGGACCCCTGTGCAAACAGGTGGTCATACAAGCGGGTATCAAAAGGGTTAACAAGGGCCATAAACTTCTCTCACGTCTCCTTAGATCTCAGCAAGGACGCAGGTCATGGGTAGAAAGAAAAGATCTAAGTGCTCACCGCTTAAGTATAAGATTACATTTTTGTGTTCAAACACAAACTACTCACATAAAGATGATAAAAACACAGCATGTAAAGCCGACAATCGTGTTAGTTCCATAGGGCAGCAGCGGGTGACGTCATGCGTAGCTCCACCCCCGTACGCGTTACGTTCAATCAGAACTTCAATGTCACTGGACTCCTCCCCCCTTCCCTTCGTTAGCAGACGGAGGCACTTGGGGAAGGGGGAGGAGTCCAGTGAAGTCGATGTCTGTGACGTCACCGGATCTCTGACGGAACTCCCTGAAGCCGGCGGAGAGGTGAGTACCGATCAAAATAACTTTGATCGATCAAAAGAATTTTGATCGATCAAAAAAATTAAACATTAATCGAAGAATTAAACTTTAATTTTCACAGCCCTAGAAAAATGTTTTTTTTTTTTTTTTTCAAAATGTTTTGTCTTTTTTCGTTTGTTTAGTAAAAAATAAAAAACCCAGTGGTGAATAAATACCACCAAAAGAAAGCTCTATTTCTGTGAAAAAAAGAGAAACGTTTTATACGAGTACAGTGTGGCACAATCGCGCAATTGTCATTCAAAGTGTGAGGGCGCTGAAAGCTGAAAATTGGCCTGGGCAGGCAGGGGGTAAAAGTGGCCAGTAGACCAGTGGTTAATATGATATTAACAGCATTACGAGTAAAGAACACCCGACTAATGGAATAACAATACAGCTTCCCCACACAAACTGGCGGCTTCTACAGTGCACAGGTGCAAATAAGACAAGTTTTTGTTCCTCGCCAATGCGGACCCTCGCAGCAAATTGTTTTACCATCTATTTACATTCCCGACTCATTTCAAATGTCAATATCCTCAGGAACATGAACAATGTGAGGCTCAAAATAAAATCTGGGAACACTTAGCCGACTTTCACCATTACAAATGTCACTCTGTCTTGGAACATCGTCGGGGGCTCCGAATATCTGCCGTACCCTCCGCCGCGCACATCCCGTCAAAGGTCTACGTGCGAGGGGGGAAATGCATAAACATAAAATAGTGCAAGGTGGCCGTGTCAGTTGATGAAAATGGTTGACAGATGGGTGAATGTCCGTAACGCGTTACAGAATGTTTATGTCGCTAACATGAGATTTGTTGCGTTTGTGTGGAATGTAAACATGGGAATTTTACAACCTGGAAAGGAATATAAAAAATGGATTCACTGCAAGATGCTCAACAGACAACTCATGTCAACAAATGGCCTGGTCTACCCAAAATGAGAAGACTGTTTACCTACACCACATCTGAAAGCTTAAAGTGGTCCAAGAATCAGATACAATTACTCCGGGCACAAACTATTTTTTCCAAACACCCACTGAGTCTTCTTTGCTCTCTTACAG
The DNA here is from genome assembly GCA_028564925.1 of Lithobates sylvaticus. Classification (NCBI taxonomy): domain Eukaryota; kingdom Metazoa; phylum Chordata; class Amphibia; order Anura; family Ranidae; genus Lithobates; species Lithobates sylvaticus. Next base: position 512,195,989 of record CM053030.1, read on the forward strand.
TAAATATAAAACAGAACATGTATATAATGAGTAGAAACACAGGTGAGAAAGTCCCAAAGGTGACACAATCCTATGGTAAACATATATGGAGTCCACCATGAAAAGTTGTTGCTCAGAAGTGGGGTACGAAGGCCTCAGCAGGCATGTAGAGCATCAGGGATAGTGTGTCCTCCACCCGAGATAAGGGGTATACACTCTTACCGGAAATAGTGGACTCGAATGTCAGCGACAACAAGTCAATCAATCGAGGATAGCCCGATCAACACGATCCAGGGAATCCAAAGAGCTCCAAGAACGGATCCAGGGAATCGTGCAGGTAACCGCGAGGCTGGAACTCAGATGTTAAGCAGCCAGACCAGTAGAAGGACCCTGTTGATGTCTGCTGACATCACCAAAGTCCTTCTACTGGTCTCACCAGGGTCCTTCTACTGGTCTGGCTGCTTAACATCTGAGTTCCAGCCTCACGGTTACCTGGTGATGTCTGCTGACACCACCAGGGTCTTTCTACTGGTCTTGCAAGGGTCCCTCTACTGGTCTCACCAGGGTCCTTCTACTGGTCTGGCTGCCTAACATCTGAGTTCCAGCCTCACGGTTACCTGGTAAAGTCTGCTGACACCACCAGGGTCCTTCTACTGGTCTCACCAGGGTCCCTCTACTGGTCTCACCAGGGTCCCTCTACTGGTCTCACCAGGGTCCTTCTACTGGTCTGGCTGCCTAACATCTGAGTTCCAGCCTCACGGTTACCTGGTGATGTCTGCTGACACCACTAGGGTCCTTCTACTGGTCTCACCGGGGTCCCTCTACTGGTCTCACCAGGGTCCTTCTACTGGTCTGGCGGCCTAACATCTGAGTTCCAGCCTCACGGTTACCTGGTGATGTCTGCTGACACCACCAGGGTCCTTCTACTGGTCTCACCAGGGTCCCTCTACTGGTCTCACCAGGGTCCCTCTACTGGTCTCACCAGGGTCCTTCTACTGGTCTGGCTGCCTAACATCTGAGTTCCAGCCTCACGGTTACCTGGTGATGTCTGCTGACACCACCAGGGTCCTTCTACTGGTCTCACCAGGTTCCCTCTACTGGTCTCACCAGGCTCCCTCTACTGGTCTCACCAGGCTCCCTCTACTGGTCTCACCAGGGTCCCTCTACTGGTCTCACCAGGTTCCCTCTACTGGTCTCACCAGGGTCATTCTACTGGTCTGGCTGCTTAACATCTGAGTTCCAGCCTCAAGGTTACCTGCCTGATTCCCTGGATTCGTCTTGGAAATCTGCTGATCGGGCTATCCTCGCTTGATTGACTCGTTGTCGCTAACATTCGAGTCCACTATTTCCGGTAAGAGTGTATACCCCTTATCTCGGGTGGAGGACACACTATCCCTGATGCTCTACATGCCTGCTGAGGCCTTTGTACCCCACTTCTGAGCAACAACTTTTCGTGGTGGACTCCATATATGTTTACCATAGGATTGTGTCACCTTTGGGACTTTCTCATCTGTGTTTCTACTCATTATATACATGTTCTGTTTTATATTCACTGTAAAGCCCCATACACACGCTCGGACAATCCGCGGACAAGGTCGGTCGGACTTTGTCCGACGTACTTTGTCCGATGTTGGCGTTGCGTACACACGGTCGGACTACGTTGTCGGAATATCCGGTCCGGAAGAACGTCGTGACGTAAGTCGTCGTCCACGAGATTACAAAAGGGAAGTTCAGCACCACGTCAGGCACCCGTTGGGCTCCTTCTGCTGATCCCGTGTTTATCGAGAGTTAGTGGAAGTTTGGTGACTTAAGATTCGCGCTTCTCAGTTTTCTGACTCAGATCGTTACTGCTCTTCAGTTTGTGCTTGTCGTGCGTATCTGTTTATTAGTGCGTGTAGTCAGTTCGCATTTGTTGGTCATTGCGGCCTATATCTTGATATAGGACGCTTTGATTTGCACTGCTTATTGTCTGCTCGTTGCTGGTATTCACTTCGTTCTTTCAGGCCTTGCTGTTTATCGGTGCTTTCTGTTTGTCCGTTCTGACCAGCCGACCTTTTGTGACCTTCTGAGCGATGTTTCCCGTGCGTACTCGTCGCCGAGTTCGTGCTGTACGCGGAATTGGTGTCGGGCTTTTAGCTTTGACCCAAGACCCGTCCATGAACAGAGTGATGAGGAGTATGTGGACCAAGAATTGGTTGCTTCAGCGTGACCAGTTCTCGCACATGCCTTTGCTTCGTGAGATCCGGGAGAATAATCCTGATGATTTCAGGAACTTTCTCAGGATGACGGACCCCGATTTTCACCGTCTTTTGGCTTTGCTGACCCCCTTTATCAGCCGGCAGGATACCTGCATGAGACAAGCCATTACTCCGGAGCAGAGGCTTGTTGCCACGTTGAGGTACTTGGCGACAGGGAGAAGTCTTCAGGATTTGAAGTTCTCTTCAGGTATCTCTCCCCAGGCCCTGGGAATCATTATTCCAGAGACCTGTTCTGCCATCATTCAGGTCCTGCAGGAGGACTATATTAAGGTAACATTTCTACTTTACTATTCCCTTCTATGTATGCTCTGTTTGCTAATGACTTGTATTTTTGACCTCCTTCCCTAATTACCATGATTGCAATATGTTCTAATATGCTGTGCCCCTTTTCTCCTTCATGCATTTTTCCCTTCACTTACCTCACCAGCATGCTCTTCTGCCCCAATAGACACCTATGGCCTACTCACTTAAGCAATGTCTTTTGTCTGCTGCATAGTATTGTTTGCCCCCAAACACCCCCTAAAATATGCACAAATGTTTGCTGTGTGGTTTACTTCATGTAGAGCCCCCTTTTTTTTTTTTTTTATCTTTTGGTGGGGGGGGGGCAAACTCATTAGGAACCCCCTCCCCCAACTGCTCTGTCAGATGGTACCAATCCTTTATCTGCTGGCTTTCCCAAGGTCAATACACACTATATACCTACCTCTTTATAGTGCGCATCTTTAGGGATGAATTCAGCAAAGCATGTAGTGCAAGGGGCTGCCTCCATACATTCCATTTCCTAATTTTTTGTCTTCTTTCCCTCCTATTAGCTTGCTTGGTAATTTAATAATGTCACACTGTGCCTGCCTTTTTTGGGGGGGGGGGGAAATGTTATTTGATCTTTCCTGTGGCCTGCCAATAGTGTTAAGTACAGAGGGTCTGGCCAAACTAGCCCACATTATTTAGCCATTTGCCAATCAATGAAGTGCAGAGGGTTACCTGTCCACCACCCCCCCCCCCCCCAAAACCCTAGTTCTTGCCAATGTCCCATCAGAAGTGGGGGATTGATGGGGGGGTGAGTAATCTGTGAAGGGGAGCCTCTACTTTTCTGTGTAAATACTTTCCAGCCTCCAATTTTATACAATGCTCTTGTTCCAAGATGTTGATTGTCTAATCTGCTTGCAATGTTTAGGTGCAAAGTGACTAATTTTTTTTTCTTGTTTCACTCCACAGTTCCCTTCCACGCCACAGGAATGGCAGACTGTGGCCTCCCACTTTGCCAGCCGTTGGGACTTTCCTAACTGCGGAGGGGCAATTGATGGGAAACACGTCCGCATCGTCCCACCGCCCAACTCGGGTCCTACTATTATAATTATAAAGGGTTTAATAGTGTAGTGATGTTGGCGGTGGTGTCGGCAACATACGAGTTTATGTATGTGGACGTGGGGATGAACGGCCGGATATCGGATGGTGGGGCCATTACGCACACGGAGTTCTACTGGCGTCTCCAAAGTGGCAGTCTGTGCTTGCCACCTCCAGAGGAGAATGCCGAAGGACTCCCCTTCGTCTTTGTCGCAGATGAAGCGTTTGCGCTGACTCCCCATGTGATGAGGCCGTTCCCGATGAGGACCCTCACCCCGGACCAGAGGGTCTTCAACTACAGGCTGTCCAGAGCCAGAAGAGTGGTGGAGAACGCTTTTGGCATCCTGGCCAGCCGCTTCCGCCTGTTCCTGACGGCATTTAACTTGGCGGAATACAAACTGAACCACATAGTTCTTGCCTGTTGCATATTGCACAACTTCCTCAAAAGACATAACAGGAACTATGTGGTGCCCGTTGGCCCAGATGTGGAGGGCCCTCCAAATGCGGACCTCACAGCCCTTCGAGTGGCACGTCCAGGCTTGCCCCCTCTCAATGCCCGCGTGGTCCGGGACCAATATATGGAATACTTTGTGGGTAGGGGGGCCATTGCTCTGCCTGACGATGTGTGAGAGGCATTTTTTAATAAATCTGATATTTTAAACAACCTCTGATTTCTTGTCATTTCAGTCTTCTTTTTAGCTTATTTTACTTTGTCATTTTTTCCCTTTGCCTTCGACAGTGGTAATGCACTTTCTGGGCAAAAGGAGGTAACAGTCTCTTCTTCCCAAAAAGATTATTCTCATGTGTGTTTGCTACCTAATCTTTGGTCTAGAGAAGGTTTGTCCTGCATAACTGACACCCAAAATACTCCTTTTCAGCACCAGGTCTGACATGTGTGTATTCTCCAAAATGCTGTGCTCCGTGTTTTCGTACAAAGCACTGTGGGTGTCATTTACATAAGTCAAATCCGCTATGCTCTACAAGTGCATTGAAAAAGTTCCCTGGGAAAGGAAATTGCAGTGCAAAGTGGATTTGCCTTTAGTAAATAACACCCATTGCCCCCCATATCCTTTACATTTTACATACATAATGCATTGTTTTAGTTAAATAAGGAAGCCACACATTTTGAAAAGTAAAAAAGTTTACTTGGAAAACATTCACAAGTGCGTTTACAATCTTCACGCCAAAACTGACAACATCTTGGTTATTTACAACATTATTTACAAAGATTACGCAATTGGTAAAACCAGGCATGGAGCTAAGCAGAACCTATGAAGTAGGAAAGTTCAACTTTGTAAAGTGAAGACAAGATCAGACATGACTATATGTTCAAAGTGTGTTTGATCTTGCCTTCATCACATGGGGGGGTCACCCCCGAAAAGTGGAAATTTGGAACATGCACACAATTTGGTTCTGAAAATGGTCATTAGATGGTAAAACACATGCCTAGAAGCTTCAAAAGTGCCATTTTCCATCATGGGGATGAATGGACGTTTTTTGGGGGTGCAACCCCTTCACCACAACCACTTTCGTAGTTCGTAAAGTGTTTGCACCCCCAAAAAAACGTTGCCATTCATCCACCATGATGGGAGCTAGCACATGTGGACACAATGTGTGCATGTTCCAAATTTCACACAGTTTTTAAGTTGCAAATGTGTTCAGAAGCTGGCACAAATGTGTGTAAATTACTTGGTGCTTTTTCATATTTTTCCTAAAACATCAATGATGTTCTTCAATTTTTGTTGAACATCATTGATGTTTTGCTTTATGTAATCTAGATCTCGATTGCAGACCATTATCTCTCCGATGAGTACGTGGGCACTCTCTGTGGTAAAGTGCGATTTTTCTTCCACAACATCCACGTCACCTAAAAACCACAAACAAAAAAAATGGGGTGTTGGAAATGAGGCAGCCATACATGGATTAGCTTACCAGTAGCTGTGTTCTCCCACACTCACCTGTTGTGGTGACAATTTCTCCAAGTTCGATGATCTCTCCTTCCTCCTCCTCCTCCTCTGCTTCTGCTCTTTCCCCTTTTTTGGGAGGTGTTGGTTTGGGGGTTTCCTCAGACGGCCCAAGTTTTCGCTCCCCTATGAGAATGTCCAAAAGGAAGATTTAGCAACACAAACTATTGAGGGCAGAAATAGGAAATGACAAACATTGCTTGAAAGTGACGGACACTATTTTAGTTTGGCCAGTTACAAATGTCAACTACATGAATGTAGTCACTTTGTAAAGGTGCTAAACTGACTAGCTTTTTGGTAGAAGTTTGTGTGATGGAGACCCCCCTCTAGTATCCACTGGAGCACATGTGTGGAAAAGGCTAATAAAAAGGGGGTTTGGGTGTCCCAGCACTAGTGCTCTCGAGTCCAGATGGGTAAACACCTACTGGGTGACCTCTCCTTTACATTGAATAAATTGCCTTTACATTCTGGATGACATTTCTAGGGAGAACAAACTTCCTTTCCCCCAAAAAAACACCAAACATCGTATTATAAGTGGCCGCACGATCGAGGTTGCGTACGATCGAATGGACACACACACGACCATGACAGTGGCAGAAAGATCGAGGCTGAGTACGATCGAATGCACAGACGAACATGAAAGTGGCCATTTTGGAATGTACAACTTTGTAAAAATCAAACCACATGGAGCAGTATGCAAGCAAGAAATCAAACACAAAACACAACTACTTACTTTTTTGAAGAATTCTCTTGATCTTTCTGTACTGATCGGCCTCCCTCAGTTTCAGGTCTGACCAGCGTTTCCTCAGTTGCTCCTTGGATCGTTGTACCCCAAAATGATTGTACAGCCTCCTCACAACTTTAGACATGATCTTGGCCTTGCGGACATTGGGGTTGAGGTAAGGCCCATACTTCCCATCATAGTCGCTCCTCTTTAATATGTCCACCATCTCCAACATTTCTCCAAATGACATATTGGAGGCCTTGAATTTCAGGCTCCGGGATCGGGACGTTTCTGCCTCCGGCCTTTCCTCGTCCTCCTCCTCGTTGGGGGGATATTTGGGGCGCACCTGCTGTGTCCCCGCCATGTGCTCTCCCCACTGCGCCGTAAAGAGAAGGGGTGGGGAATAGACGAGAAAGATCGTCAGGGGCGGGCGGAGTTTGACGCATGCGCACTGTATATAAAACGTCACACGCCTGTGTCGTAGCCACGATCTGGGAGACGAGGGGAGAGAAAGCTCACGCACGAGACGATCGCTACAAACGAAGGTACAATTTGACGTTGGTACATAACTAGCCTAGACTGATTAGAACTTGAGGCTTCTTTATGGAGAAGATTAGGAGTGTTTAGGCTGACATTATTTATATTGTTTTGTGTGGCGTTGTGTCTTGCAGAGGTGATGGAGGCGTTCTACAACGTGAGCTTTCTCCCACACTTCATTGATAAATACCGGCAATTCCCCCTCTTATGGCAGGCAAAACACAGGGATTATAGCAACAGACCAAAGAGGTACGCAGCCCTGCTGAAACTGGTGGCATTTGTAAAGCCTACCCTGCCCATGGCAACCGTCGCAAACTTAAAAGTGAAGATAAACAACATGAAGACTACCTATTTCCGGGAGCGCAATAAGGTCCTGAAGTCACAAGCATCTGGAGCTGTAGCAGCTGATGTCCATGTCCCCACGCTCTGGTACTATGACAGGCTCCACTTTCTCAAAGACCAGGCTACTGTCAGGAAGTCACTCTCGACTCTTCCTTGCACGCGTCCTTCCACGCACGCCACCCCTGATGAGGCTTCCGAGGACCAACCTGGGCCTTCCAGTCAGGAATATGTGCAGGTGCCCAGCTTGTTCCAGGTATAGTAGTTTTGGAACCAGTTTGTTGAATAATGAATGATGTTCAGTTAATTCAGGATCCCCAATTGCTTATTTCCTAACGTGATTGACATATCAACAGACAGTGGTGTGGGAGACATTTTTGGGAAGAATCTAAACTGCAGGGCTGAGAATTGTATGGTTTTGTATTTGAAAACATTTTGCAACAGTCACTAGATGAGAATTGGGTGTGTTTGATGAACAAATAACTGAAACTATGTCCCTTTTTCAGACACAGGAAGACCTCAGCCAGGAGGTGGCTGTGGAAGGTGGCAGTCAGGAGGAGGCAGGGGGTAGTGGCAGCCAAGAGGGGGGTAGGCGTAGGAGCCTGACTGTCTCCCAAGTCTCTCCCCTCCGCCTTCCCTACAGAAGGGCGAAAAACATGGGGGAGGTGGGAGAGTCAGCGCTCCAGCTGATAAAAGATGCCTCAGCCTCCCTCTATGCCACACCCACCTACGAGGAGGCCTTTGCCTCCTTGGTTACAAGTAAATTTACGGGTATGGAGGCGGGGCAACGCAGCATGTGTGAGGAGGTCATCCTCAAAATCCTAAATGAGGGCATGGCTGGGGAGATGACTCCCCTCACACATGTTTGCGAGAGTGACCTTGCTCCGCCTCCTCCTCCTCCTTCTGCCACCCCACCAGCACCAGCACCACGGCGTGGAAGGAAGCGTACAAGGAAGACAAGAGAGTGACAACCTGGACTCAGTCTGGTCTGAGAGAAGATGGAGCCTCTCGTAGTACCAGAGCCTGGGGACCTAGATGGCATCTGCTGCAGTTCCGGATGTTTTGGACTTCAGGACCAGATTGCGCTCCCTTATTATTTAGATAGGTAGTCTTCATGCCCCCAATTGTTTAAGTCTGTAAAATGATGGTTGCCATGGGTGTCCAAGGCTTTGCAAATTCCCCAAGTTTCACCATGGCTGCGTTCCTCTTTGGTCTGTTGCTGAGACCTAAATAAAGGTTTTTTTGCTTTGAAATAATCATTGACTATTGTGTTTTACTTTTCTACAATGACAGTTTTTCTTTGAGTAGGCAGGTACATTTCACTAATCCTAGAATTAACAAGGGGCACCAACAACCAACAAACTCCTAGTAAATGTAAGCAAGAAATACAAATGTTAATAATGTGGTTTTGCTAAGTTGAGACATACAAACCCCCTCCAAAAAAAAAAAAACCTCCTTCAAATATGTATTCCCCCAAAAAAAAAAAATCTGGTTAAAAAAATAAGAAAGATTGTATTACGATCTGAGTAAAAATAAACATGTAGTGTATAAATGCTGCAAAGTAATAAAGAAGTAAGTTTGTGAGAAGTGCGGGTGAATAGGAGCAGCTAAAAGATGTCATTCTTGTTGCATTTTAAAGAAAAAGAGAATGCGCTGCATTAAAGACATTTTAACATTGCAGCGTGACGAATGTGCTGTGTCGATTAGGAAAGGTAGTTTTACCTGACCGAGCGCTTCCGTCACAGAATTTCTTCTGAGCATGCGTAGCACTTTGTCCGTCGGACAAGCGTACACACGCTCGGATTTGGTGTGATCGGACCGGGTTGACGGGAAATCTTTCCAGCAGGAGATAAGACTTTGTCCGACGGACAAACCGACGAACACTGTCCGATGGTGCATACACACGGTCTGATTTTTCAACAACCTTGTCCGATCGGACCAAATTGATGAAAAAGTCCGACCGTGTGTATGGGGCTTAAGAGAGGAAAGAAGACTATCAGTGGGGGTTGGGGGTGGGGTTTGGAAAAAACTAGTTTGTGTCCGGAGTAATTGTATCCGATATAATTAGGATTATAACCCTAATACAAACTTCTTTAAAAGAAAATTAAGTTTTTTTTTTTTTCCAGAATCATACTTACCTAGGTGGGTGCTGCATCTGTCCCCCGCCGGCTCTGCACTGAGAACCGATCGATCGAACACCGCCAATCACTCGGTTTTCAGGACTCTCTGAGCAGAGAGCTGGTGACTGTCAGTCTCCAGCTCTCTGCTCAGCCGGCTCAGGCTCTCAGCGGCTCGATGAGAGGCTGAGCCAGCTGCCGGTCCAGGACCGCCTCTGTGACATCACCTGACAGCGGGCTTCATCCCGCTGTCTGCTGAAAACGAGTCACAGGAGTGCAGAACGAACTGCACTCCTGTGATCCACAGGGGAAGTACAGCCAAACGAGCTTTGGCTGTACTTCTCCTTTAAGGAATGTAGTGGTGTCATCTCCTCCACCCCCATCAGTTTTCTGCTTCTCCTTTCATTGTCCAGCATAGGCTTGGGAATGGACAAGTCCTGTAAGTATCAAAAATGCAGCAAAAGAAATGTCAGGTCTCCTGCCCTACCAGACAGTGTTGTGCTATGTGACATACAGTAGCTGTACAAATGGTACAACTGAATGGACTGACCCATAGCAGGTAAAACAGCTCCCACATATCCATTTCATCAGTGTATTTAGCTGTAGCCCATTAAAAAGATAAAGTAACAAAATCAGCCTTTGCTGAAATATTCATCTTCCATCCAGAAATTGGAGACCTGTATCATTCAACCCACATCTTCTGAACTCAGCTTGCCCTGGACCTGCCCCAACCCTGTGACTGGACAATGAATGTAGAAGCAGCACACCAAAGCACATCTCTGTGTCACTATCTCCTCCTATCAGCATGCTTCTTATCAGTGCACGAACTGATTGGCTCCTTCTGCTGCTTCTTCTTCTTACACTCGAGCCATACTGTGCAGGGACTGCAAGAGGCGGATACCAGGTCACATTCCGGTACTTACACGGTAAGCATTATTGATTACAGAGCTGCATTATTTGTCTCTTTTATATGTGCGACTTTCATTTTAATGATGCGCTGAACTGAAAGCATCTGCCCGGAGTCCTCCTTTAAGAAAATCCCAGAACACATTCCAATGCAAAGTAAGAGAACTCTGGAATTTGTTGTAAATACTCCGAGTATTGAAAGCTTCCATTAACATTGAGCGGGGACGGTTCCCCCAGGAAGATTGTGTACACAGCCCCCGGGTATGCTGGAGGATTCTATCAATAAACACTTTGATTACTCCGTGTTGACCCGGATCTGCCCAACATTATAATCCCAGCTTTTTATTCCGCCTTCACCGGAATGCCACGGACAAGGCTTACCTTAGTGCTTTCATTAAATAAATTATATTAATTGCTCTAATGAGTCACCGTCTGAGACCTTGAATTGTTGCAGTGTTTGGTTATACAGCCCGGGCCGTCCTACTAAGTGAAGTCTGCAATAATATAGATCCACCCAAACACAACACACATACAAGGGCAGCCGGGTCTGACATACGGCTTGCCTGGCTGATGACAACTAACTGTATTTTAGAGCATGGTAGCCCACTTTTATTGACTAAAATGGAAAGTTCCCATAGACATGAGTTGTCCACGCAGGGGTTCTTCCACATCAATACGAACAATGAAAATACCGAGCCACCTGGCTCCCTTGTCTGCAGCACTGCTGCTCTCCTTACCAGTCCCTCTGACTATGTTTACTTGTTGCCCTTAGTCGCAGCGCCCTTCCGCACGGCTCAAACCTGGCCTCTGGATAGGGGTTCTCCTGACACCCCAATAAGAGCCCACCTGACTCCTGGAATGAGACCTCCTAGCTGCTGGGGCACCTCTCACCCCTGGATGAGACCTTCTGTCTGCTGGCTGCGGCACCTCCGACTCCTGGATGAGACCTCCTGTCTGCTGGCTGAGGCACCTCCGACTCCTGGATAAGACCTCCTGTCTGCTGGCTGGGGCACCTCCGACCCCTGGATGAGACCTCCCGTTTTCTGGCTGAGGCACCTCTGACTCCTGGATGAGACCTCCTGTCTGCTGGCTGGGGCACCTCCGATCCCTGGATGAGACCTCCTGTCTTCTGGCTGAGGCACCTCTGACTCCTGGATAAGACCTCCTGTCTGCTGGCTGGGGCACCTCTGACTCCTGGATGAGACCTCCTGTCTGCTGGCTGGGGCACCTCTGACTCCTGGATGAGACCTCCTGTCTGCTGGCTGGGGCACCTCCGATCCCTGGATGAGACCTCCTGTCTTCTGGCTGAGGCACCTCTGACTCCTGGATAAGGCCTCCTCTCTGCAGGCTGGGGCACCTCCGACTCCTGGATGAGACCTCCTGTCTGCTGGCTGGGGCACCTCCGATCCCTGGATTAGACCTCCTGTCTGCTGGCTGGGGCACCTCCGATCCCTGGATTAGACCTCCTGTCTGCTGGCTGGGGCACCTCTGACTCCTGGATGAGACCTCCTGTCTGCTGGCTGGGGCACCTCTGAGCCCTGGATGAGACCTCCTGTCTGCTGGCTGAGGCACCTCTGACTCCTGGAAGAGACCTCCTGTCAGCTGGCTGGGGCACCTCCAACCCCTGAATGAGACCGCCTGTCTTCTGGCTGGGGCACCTCCGATCCCTGGATGAGAACTCCTGTCTGCTGGCTGGGGCACCTCCGATCCCTGGATGAAAACTCCTGTCTGCTGGCTGGGGCACCTCTGAGTCCTGGATGAGACCTCTTGGCTCCTGGCTAGGGCTCCTCTGACCCCTGGGTGTCAAGTCCAGTTGAGTACGATTAGGTAATATTAGCTATTACGAATGTTTATTACAATAACACCCACATACACACATCTTCATAAGGTCCATTAACCTTACACTGACTCGCACAGTCAACAGCAATGCTTAAGCCCACCATAGATGGTTAAAATTTCCCCCATCACCCTGCTGAACTGGCTGAGGCACCTCTGACTCCTGAATAAGACCTCCTGTCTGCTGGCTGGGGCACCTCCGATCCCTGGATTAGACCTCCTGTCTGCTGGCTGGGGCACCTCTGACTCCTGAATGAGACCTCCTGTCTGCTGGCTGGGGCACCTCTGACTCCTGGATGAGACCTCCTGTCTGCTGGCTGAGGCACCTCTGACTCCTGGATGAGACCTCCTGTCTGGGGCACCTCCGACCCCTGGATGAGACCTCCTGTCTGCTGGCTGAGGCACCTCTGACTCCTGGATAAGACCTCCTGTCTGCTGGCTGGGGCACCTTTGACTCCTGGATGAGACCTCCTGTCTGCTGGCTGAGGCACCTCCGATCCCTGGATGAGACCTCCTGTCTGCTGGCTGAGGCACCTCTGACTCCTGGATGAGACCTCCTGTCTGGGGCACCTCCGACCCCTGGATGAGACCTACTATCTTCTGGCCGAGGCACCTCTGACTCCTGGATAAGACCTCCTGTCTGCTGGCTGGGGCACCTCCGATCCCTGGATTAGACCTCCTGTCTGCTGGCTGGGGCACCTCCGATCCCTGGATGAGACCACCTGTCTGCTGGCTGGCAATAACATCCACATACACTCATCCACATCTTGATAAGGTCTATTAACCTTACACTGACTCATACAGTCAATAACAATGCTTAAGCCCACCATAGATGGTTAGAATTTCCCCCATCACCCTGCTGAACCGGCAGAAATTTAAACTATCTTTAGGTAGGCTAATTGTACCCAAGTCCAGTGATTGATCGACTTGGGTATAATCAGCATGCTCATAGATGGTTTGAATCTCTTGTGGTTCAGCAGGGTGATGGGGGGAATTCTAACCATCTATGGTGGACTTAAGCATTGTTGTTGACTGTATGAGTCTGCATAAGGTTAATGGACAGGTGCGCTTTATCAAGTTTTCGCTAAGTGTATGTGGGCGTTATAGTAATAAACTATTTTAATAGCGAATATTACTTAGTCATATTCAACTGGACTTGTTCTGTTATGTTAAAGGCTTTTTTGTAGCTTCTCCAAGCCACTTTGTCAGTTCCAAAGAAGTGGCTTGGAGAAGCTATGAAACTCCTTCAACATTACAGATCAATTTCAGTTAAATGTGACTAACTACTACCAGCTATACCATGACCAATGATAAATTAGAACCTTCACACAAAAATTGTAGTAATACAAATGCTTCCTGCTGAGAACCGCACGGCGCTGCAAGGCTGCGGGACAAAATGGAGTAGCCTTCTGTGAGGCATGGCGCCAATCTGTCACATGATCCGTTTGAGGAAACACTGCTAAACTAGAAGCTGACACTCGGTGGACAGTTTCTCCCCGCAGGCTGAGAATTAGGAAAGTGATCTTTCTGTGCTCTGTCCATTTCCACTGCTTGCTGCCATTTGGAAGCTCATATTCATATACACCTTGACGTGCCCTCGGGGGATTTTCCCTCTTCCACTGTTTACTATGCCTTCTGCTGCAGTCAGTTTATTTATCTGTCCCTGTAAATGCTCCGTATTCCTTACTGACAGCCATCCCGTTACCCCATGATAAATAGCCAAGTAAAATGAGTACACATCTGTTGCTTATTGACTTGCCAGTTTTCCATCATCAGTTAACCCTCTGCGCACTGCTATGCACTCAAGTACAAGTTTAGCTAACATGATTTAGACAGGAGATTACAATATATATGTAGGAAGTACAAAGATTATACTAAAGTAGAATTTAAGTAAAAAAAAAAAAAAAAACATTTTACAGCGCAATGCTTGAACTTGACTGGCCTACACAGAGTCCTGACCTCAACCCAATTGGGATGAATTAGAGCGGAGACTGCAAGCCAGGCCTTCTCTCCAACATCAGTTCCTGACCTCACAAATGCGCTTCTGGAAGAATGGTCAAACACTCCCATAGACACACTCCTAAACCTTGTGGACGGCCTTCCCAGAAGAGTTGAAGCTGTTATGGCTGCAAAGGGGGGGCCAACTCAATATTGAACCCTACGGACTAAGACTGGGATGGCATTAAAGTTCATGTGCGTGTAAAGGCAGGTGTCCTAATACTTTTGGTAATATAGTATATATAAAGGACCTTTTCGACTCCCAATGCCAACGATCCGGCCCCCCTTAAGTCAGAAAGGACAGTTTGGAGACCCCCGATCTAGCCAAATCTCTGCAGGGTCTGCACTGTCAATTGCACAATCACAGAGAAATTCTGAACAGAACGGTCCATCAGCAGAAGATTGTCCAAAAAGTTTACGAAGTAGACACCCTAATGCCCCGTACACACGGTCGGAATTTCCGACGGAAAAAGTCCTATCGGACCATGTTGTCGGAAAATCCGACCGTGTGTGGGCGCCATAGGACTTTTTCCATTGGAAAAAAAATTGAGATCCTGCTCTCAAATTTTCTGACAACAAAGTCCGATCAGACTTTTTCCGATCGTGTGTAGAGAATTCCGACGGACAAAGTGCCACGCATGCTCAGATCAAATTACAAGGCCAAAGCTATTGGCTACTAGCCTCTACGTAGTCCCGTCGTACGCAACGAATGTCACCACGTTCAGAATGATCAGATTTTCCGACAACTTTGTCCGACCGTGTGTATGCAACACCAGTGTCGGACAAAATCCGTCAGAAAAAATCTGACGGATTTTGTGGTCGGAATTTCCGACCGTGTGTACGGGGCATAAGAGTAAACAAGGAGCAAGACAGAAGCTATTACCATGGTGTAGACCATGGGTCTTCAAACTATGGCCCTCCAGTTGTTCAGAAACTACAACTCCCATCAAGCCCAGTCATGTCTGTGAATGTCAGAGTTGTACAATGCCTCATGGGATGCGTAGTTCTGCAACAGCTGGAGGGCCGTAGTTTGAGGATCCCTGGTGTAGACCCTTGCAGCCATGGATAGACCAGTAGGGACAAACTGGAAAGTCGCCTATCACAAAACACAGAAATCTTTGGTGTGAAGGAAAGATGGGAACATGGTTAGGACAGTGGCTAAATGGTTAGAACTTTCGCCTAGCAGCACTAGGGTTGTCGGTTCGAATCCCAAACACGGCACTACCTGGCTGGAGTTTGCATGTTCTTCTTGTGCCTGCGTGGGTTTCCTCCGGGTACTCCGGTTTCCTCCCACACTCCAAAGACATGCTGATAGGTTAATCGGCTCCTGTTAAATTGGCCCTAGTATGTCTATGAATGTGAGTTAGGGACCTTATGTTGTAAGCTCCTTGAGGGCAGGAACTGATGTGAATGTACAATACAGTGGGGCAAAAAAGTATTTGTATTCAAACCAGAAAACCTCCAACAACCAATAATATACTTGCTTTTATTTTCTAACAAATGTTACAAAAAATGAAATTGACTTAATTTCAGCAAATTAAATAAAAACTACAATCCACACAAACCAAGCAGAAGCATGTGTGTCTGCTGGCCCTTTAAACTAAGAACAACAGTTAATACTTAAAAAAAAAAACTACAAAAGAAAAAAAAAAGAAATAAAAAAGGTCAACTTGGGTGAAAAATCGCTCATCCCCGTAGATCATAAATCACAGTCAGGGTCAATTTCACAAATAGCCGCGCTGAAATAGAAAATGTGGAATGTGTCAAGGTTAAACCCTGCGGAGCGGGTGATAAGCTTGCAGACTGAGACATAATTAAAGATTCTGACGTCCTTGACCTTGGGGAATGAATAGATCTTAATTCAGCAAATCACTCCAACTTTTCTGAAGAGACACAAGGTCGTATTATATTAGGACACTGAACACTTATTTTTTTTTGCTGTTCAATCTGGCTTGAATTAAAGGAAAACTCCTATTTTAAGTGCTATTATTCTAATCCCTATCAATGGTTACAAAAATGCCATTATTATTATTTCAGGTACTTATTTAGCGCCGTCAATTTACGCAGCGCTTTACATATACATTGTACATTCACATCAGTTCCTGCCCTCAAGGAGCTTACAATCTAAGGTCCCTAACTCACATTCATATACTAAGGGCAATTTAGACAGAAGCCAATTAACCTACCAGCATGTCTTTATAGTGTGGGAGGAAACCGGAGTACCCGGAGGAAACCCAAACAAGACACAGGGAGAACATGCAAACTCCAGGCAGGTAGTGCCGTGGTTGGTATTCCAACCAGCGACCCTTTTTACTGCGAGGCGAGAGTGCTACCCACTACACCACTGTGCCGCCCATTACCTGGATAGCCACAGTCCAACGCTGGCTCATCCTCACTATACAGTTTTATATGCTGTATTATACTTGTTATGTTATATAGTTGCATCATTGTTGTTATATGCTGCATTATAGTTGACCAAATGTTAAAGTCGTTGTAAAGTCAGTTTTTAATTTTTTTATTTTAATAAAATAAAAAAATGATACCGTATATACTCGAGTATAAGCCGAGTTTTTCAGCACATTTTTTTTGTGCTGAAAATGCCCCCCTCGGCTTATACTCGAGTCAAGCATTTTTCTGCAGCAGAGAATGACATTTTCCGACGCGACTTTGGGGCCCCGTATCTCGGGGCCACTTGGTGCTAGGAACCCCAAATTTGGTGTGCAAACCCAACACTACAACATATCCAAAGATGGGGTTTCTAGCACCAAGTGGCCCCAAGATACGGGGCCCCAAAGTCGAGTCGGATAATGTTATTCTCTGCTGCAGAAAAGTGCTTAACATTTTCCAAACCGAATTTGGGGCCCCGTATCTCAGGGTCACTTGGTGCTAGGAACCCCATCTTTGGATATGTTGTAGTGCTAGTTCCACTGGCTTTACATACTAACCTTTGGGGTTCCTAGCACCAAGTGACCCTGAGATACGGGGCCCCAAAGTCGGTCAACTGTGTCCATCTGCAGCAATGTCATTTCAGGACCCTTTGGGTCCAGAGACTCCAAATTTTGGCTGCAGATAGGGGGCATCTAGGAACCCTTAACCCCCAAGTTTGAAGTTCGGGGGACCTATGACTGCAAATGGGCACAGTGAGGCTGCAAATGGGCACAGTGAGGCTGCAAATGTGCACAGTAAGGCATGCAAATGGGCACAGTGAGGCTGCAAATGGGCACAGTGAGGCTGCAAATGGGCATTGTTGACCCTCTTTTCCACTTACAGTAGCTGCGCATTTCTCACTCTAAGCTTATACTCGAATCAATACGTTTTCCCAGTTTTTTGTGGTAAAATTACCTTACCTGCTCTGTGCAAGGGTATTGCACAGAGCGGCCATTGAACCTCCTCTCCTGGGGTCCCACTCTGGTTCTCTCAGCTTTGCCGAACCCCCTTTTGTGGACACAGAGCAGGGCTCGGTAGCGAGCATTCACGAGTGCCCCCAGAGCAAGCCGCTTTCGCTTTGGGGGCACTCTGGGAAGCGGAAGAGCCAGGAGTGCTGATAGGGCAACCCGAGAAGAGGAGTATCGGGGCTGCTCTGTGCATAACCATTGCACAGAGCAAGGAAATATAACAAATCTACTCTACTCTCTAATCTACCTATTCATTGCCTCATATAAAGTCCCAAAACCCCCCTTCCCCTTCTTTTTTCTGTAAGTATAACATATGCTTGTTATTTAAAAAAAAAAAAAAAAAAAATTAAACCTTTAATATCACTTTAAGAAACATGCTGATTTGTTATGAGGATATAGATGGAGGGATCAAAGTATAGATATGCAGCATAAGGTAGGAGAGGGGGCTAATATTACCTGCAGAGACAGGGTGAAGCTGAAAAATACAGAAGTAAACGGGTGAAAAACAATCTAATGCTGCTAAACTGAAACCAATAAATAAAAAAAAAATCATTTATTAGTTCCTCCTTCCTTTCATAAGCTGTAACAGGAAGGGGCGGGCTCTCCAATGTAAACACTATACTGTTTATATTTGTAATTTCTGCAATTGCTCATCACAGCAAACAAATTGTACAGAGCTGTTTTGAATGGCTCTGTACACTGTGTGTGTTTGTAACAGACACACTTGCTACCCGAGGGCTATTTCTGAAGTGCCGTTTTTGAACAGAACTCCAGAAACAGACGTTCACTAGTCCGCCATTTTTTTTTTTTTTTTTTTACAATACGACAAGAGTAAGGTAGGTAAAACTGAACTCTAGGCAGATAGAAAAAGACACAAAGTTTATTAATACCAGACTCTTGCAATCCCGTGTACAGCAGAGCTCAAAATGAGAGAGGGACAAGTAACAAAAGAAGCCAATTACAGTGACTTGAAAAAGTATTCATTCCCCTTGAAATTTTCCAAATTTTCTCATGTTACAACCAAAAACGTAAATATATTTTATTGGGATTTTATGTGATAGGACAACACAAAGTGGAAAGAAAATTATAAATGGTTTTAAATTTTTTTTACAAATAAATAAAAAAAATATAAATAAAAGTGTGGGGGTACATTTGTATTCAGCCCCTTTAATCTGATACCCCTAACTAAAATCTAGTGGAACCAATTGCTTTCAGAAATCGCCTAATTAGTAAATAAGAGTCCACCTGTGTGTAATTTAATCTCAGTATAAATACAGCTGTTATGTGAAGCCCTCAGAGGTTTGTTAGAGAACCTTAGCGAACAAACAGCATCATCAAGGCCAAGGAACACACCAGACAGGTCAGGGATAAAGTTGCGGAGAAGTATAAGGCAGGGTTAGGTTATAAAAAAATATCCCAAGCTTTGAACATCTCCTGGAGCTCTGTTCAATCCATCATCCGAAAATGGAAAAAGTATGGCACAACTGCAAACCTACCAAGACATGGCCGTCCACCTAAACTGACCGGCTGGGCAAGGAGAGCATTCATCAGAGAAGAGCCAAGAGGCCCATGGGAACTCTGGAGGAGCTGAAGAGATCCACAGCTCAGGTGGGAGAATCTGTCCACAGACAACTACAATGCCCCGTACGCATGATCGGAAATTCCGCCAGCAAAAGTCAGATGAGAGCTTTTGGTCGGAAAATGCAACCGTGTGTATGCTCCATTGGACTTTTGCTGGCGGAATTCCCGCCAGCAAAAGATTGAGAGCAGGTTCTCAATTTTTCAGTCGGAAAAAGTTCCGATCGCCTGTACAAATTCCGACGTGCAAAATTCCTACGCACGCTCGGAAACAATTCGACGCATGCTCAGGAGCATTGAACTTTATTTTCTCGGCTCGACATAGTGTTGTACGTCACTGCGTTCTTGACGGTCGAAAGTTCAAAGAACTTTTGTGTGACCGTGTGTGCGAAGCTTGAGCGAAGCTTGAGCGGAATTCCGTCGGAAAAACCATCAGAGCTTTTTCCGACCAAAATTCCGATCTTGCGCACATGACATTAGTCGTGCTCGCCACAAATCTGGCCTTTATGGAAGAGTGGCAAGAAGAAAGCCATTGTTGAAAGAAAGCCATAAGAAGTCCTGTTTGAAGTTTGTGAGAAGCCATGTGGGGGACACAGCAAACATGTGGAAGAAGGTGATCTGGTCAGATGAGACCAAAATGTAACTTTTTGGCCTAAAAGAAAAACGCTATGTGTGGCGGAAAAATAATCACCCTGAACACATCATCCCCACCGTGAAACATGGTGGTGGCAGCATCATGTTGTGGGGATACTTTTCTTCAGTAGAGACAGGAAGCTGGTCAGAGTTGATGGGAAGATGGATGGAGCCAAATACAGGACAATCTTAGAAAAAAAAAACTTGCAAAAGACTTGGGATGACCCTAAACATACATCAAGAGCTACAATGGAATGGTTTAGATCAGGGGTAGGCAATCTCGGCCCTCCAGCTGTAGTGAAACTACAAGTCCCATGAGACATTGCAAGACCCCGACAATCACAGGCAGGACTCCTAGAGGGATTGGGTAGTTTCACCACAGCTGGAGGGCCGAGGTTGCCCACCCCTGGTTTAGATCAAAGCATATTCATGTGTTAGAATGGCCCAGTCAAAGTCCAGACCTAAATCCAATGGACAATCTGTGGCAAGACTTGAAAATTGCTGTTCACAGACGCTCTCCATGCAATCTGACAGAGCTTGAGTTATTTTGCAAAGAAGAATGGGCAAAAATGTCCCTCTCTAGATGTGCAAAGCTGGTAGAGACATCCCCAAAAAGACTTGCAGCTGTAATTGCAGTGAAAGGCGGTTCTACAAAGTATTGACTCAGGGGGGGCGCCATACAAATGTACCCCCCACACTTTTTACGTATTTATCTGTAAAAAAATGTAGAAAACCATTTAGGCCCCTTTCACACTTATACGACTTGTCCCACGATTTGGACCTGCAAAGTAGCATGACAAGTCGTTCCCCATGATTTCCAATGACAGCCATTCATATTAGTACGACTTCAAGTCGTTCCGACTTCAAAGTAGTCCCTGCACTACTTTGGTCCGATTTTGATGCCACCTACACAGGCATTCCTTGAAATAGCGGCCGCGAATCACGGCAAAATCGCGGCAAATCGAATCGTTGTAAAATCGTTGTGTGAAAGGGGCCTTAACGTTTTCCTTCCACTTCACAATTATGTGCCACTTTGTGTTGGTCTATCACATGAAATTCCAATAAAATACATTTACGTTTTTGGTTGTAACATGACAAAATGTGGAAAATGTCATGGGGTATGAATACTTTTTTAAAGCACTATAGTTGTGGCTGCAGTGCTTATGTGCTAAGAAGGAAAATGTTGATAGTAGATAAGAGCGAAGTGACTAGACATGTGCAATTCGTTTAGTTAAGTATTTGTTTTCCGTTCAAATTCGTTATATTCGTTCATTCGTAATCGTACGAATGAACGAATGGTTTACTAAAAATTCTAACGAACACCGAACTATCGAAAAGAACGAATATGAAAAACAACGAAAATATGAAATAATTAAATTAGAAACAACGAAACTACGAAAGAATGAAAATCAGAAAAACGAAAACAGAAACAACGAAAATACTGAACAAAGATTCAAAAATAACGAAAATCAAAATGAACGAAAAATCTAAATTACGAATATTCTGCTGATCGAGAATTCGAAAGAATGAAAGAACGAATGTTAGTTCTGATTCTGAAATATTCCATCCAGAGTCCAGATAGGGTGTGGTTGGGTCGGAGGCTCTGTGTTTTGGTGGATTTTTGAGTTTTGACTTGCGAGAGAGAAATTCTTTGTTTCTTAAACATATAAATAGCATACACATCACATAAAATTATGAATTATGCTCCGATTACGAATCTACGAAAACAATGTTACGAAAGTACGAATAAATCAATCTTACGAAAGTACGAATGTAATTGAATATACGAAAATATGAATTTCGATTTAACGAAAATTAGATTAACGGAAATACGAATTATTTCAAATCAACGAAAATATAGCTCTTCCGAAAATACGAATGCGTCCAAATACGAAATATAACGAAAATACGAATTTCGAATAAACGGAAATACGAATCAACGAAAAAATAACTCTTAGGAAAATACGAACGAGTCCGAATACGAACACCGACGACTTACGAAATTACGAATCGTTACGAATCAACAGAAACTAACAGAAACTAAACTAAACAATTTTTTCTATTGTGCACATGTCTAGAAGTGACAGAGTGATGAGCTCATAAGTGCGTTCCCTTTTTTTTCACTGTCCACTCACAGGCTGGGGCCTGGACAAGGGTTACGAAAGTGAAGTCAGGTCTCGTACCCTGCCAGACAGGACTGTGCTGTTTAGCAGAGTTGTGTACATTTCAGAGTTGTTTAGACTTCTCTTAGCAGTTGAAGTGGACCTGGTGTCAAATATAATTGTTCATGCCAAGTACATACAACCAAAGGAATATGTAAGTGTAATGCCGCGTACACACGGTCGGAATTCTCGCCGGAAAAAGCTCTGATGGTTTTCCCGTCGGAATTTCACTCAAACTGTCTTGCCTACACACGGTCACACCAAATTCCGACGACGGTCAGTAACACAGCGGCATAATACACGTTCGACAGCACTATAGAAGGGAAGTTTAATGCTTCTGAGCATGTGTCGAATTGTTTCCGAGCATGCGTCGGAATTTTGCGTGTCGGAATTGCATACACACGATCGGAAAATCCGATAGAAAGGATTTTCGTCGGAAAAATTGAGAACAGGTTCTCAATCCAAAGTCCGTCGGAAATTCCGACAGAAAAAGACCGATGGGCATACACACGGTCGGAAAATCCGTTGAAAAGCTCCCATCGGACTGTTTCCATCGGAAATTCCGACCGCGTGTACGCGGCATTACACTTCTAGGTATTTATTATACCTTCCTGGAGCACAGTACTCTCCCTGACAATGCCTTCATCTGCTTTTTTCTCCATCTTTGTTCAGGCATCATCCAGGGTCACCTGGACTGAGATGCTGGCTCAGAGATGACACAATCATGTAAACCCAGGTTCCTGTGAAGTTCTTGGCTGTGTTCACAGCTGTCTGATACAATAGATCTAAAACATTTGTGAACCAATATAATGTTATGTTCCTGATGATGTTGCATTCAGATGACGAAACACGTAGGGTTGGGCTTTCCGGTGACGTTCCTTGCCGCTTCCTGGAACGCATGCTGGAGAGCATAGTGGCAGTTTCAGTTTCATTTTGTTTTTAGCTCAAGCCTTTTTAATTCAGTGGATTACAATTTTTAAGTTGGTTTAATAAAAATAATACGCTATGAGATCAAAATTCTTTGAGTTTATATCTACTTTATGTTTTTACCCATCCTGATAGGGATCCTTGAGGCCATGGCCAGACAGGCGTGGCTCATAATAATTATGTGTGTATATATATTAATTTTGATTAATTATGAAATTGTAACCTTGTGATATCCATTGCTACCCGTGTTAGTATCATGGGCATTTAGAGTAAACAAGGAGCAAGACAGAAGCTATTACCATGGTGTAGACCATGGGTCCTTCAAACTATGGCCCTCCAGTTGTTCAGAAACTACAACTCCCATCAAGCCCAGTCATGTCTGTGAATGGTCAGAGTTGTACAATGCCTCATGGGATGCGTAGTTCTGCAACAGCTGGAGGGCCGTAGTTTGAGGATCCCTGGTGTAGACCCTTGCAGCCATGGATAGACCAGTAGGGACAAACTGGAAAGTCGCCTATCACAAAACACAGAAATCTTGTGTGAAGGAAAGATGGGAACATGGTTAGGACAGTGGCTAAATGGTTAGAACTTCGCCTAGCAGCACTAGGGTTGTCGGTTCGAATCCCAAACACGGCACTACCTGGCTGGAGTTTGCATGTTCTTGCTGTGCCTGCGTGGGTTTCCTCCGGGTACTCCGGTTTCCTCCCACACTCCAAAGACATGCTGATAGGTTAATCGGCTCCTGTTAAATTGGCCCTAGTATGTCTATGAATGTGAGTTAGGGACCTTATGTTGTAAGCTCCTTGAGGGCAGGAACTGATGTGAATGTACAATACAGTGGGGCAAAAAAGTATTTGTATTCAAACCAGAAAACCTCCAACAACCAATAATATACTTGCTTTTATTTTCTAACAAATGTTACAAAAAATGAAATTGACTTAATTTCAGCAAATTAAATAAAAACTACAATCCACACAAACCAAGCAGAAGCATGTGTGTCTGCTGGCCCTTTAAACTAAGAACAACAGTTAATACTTAAAAAAAACTACAAAAGAAAAAAAAAAAGAAATAAAAAAGGTCAACTTGGGTGAAAAATCGCTCATCCCCGTAGATCATAAATCACAGTCAGGGTCAATTTCACAAATAGCGGCGCTGAAATAGAAAATGTGGAATGTGTCAAGGTTAAACCCTGCGGAGCGGGGTGATAAGCTTGCAGACTGAGACATAATTAAAGATTCTGACGTCCTTGACCTTGGGGAATGAATAGATCTTAATTCAGCAAATCACTCCAACTTTTCTGAAGAGACACAAGGTCGTATTATATTAGGACACTGAACACTTATTTTTTTTGCTGTTCAATCTGGCTTGAATTAAAGGAAAACTCCTATTTTAAGTGCTATTATTCTAATCCCTATCAATGGTTACAAAAATGCCATTATTATTATTTCAGGTACTTATATTGCGCCGTCAATTTACGCTGCGCTTTACATATAAATTGTACATTCACATCAGTTCCTGCCCTCAAGGAGCTTACAATCTAAGGTCCCTAACTCACATTCATATACTAAGGGCAATTTAGACAGAAGCCAATTAACCTACCAGCATGTCCTTATAGTGTGGGAGGAAACCGGGAGTACCCGGAGGAAACCCAAACAAGACACAGGGAGAACATGCAAACTCCAGGCAGGTAGTGCCGTGGTTGGTATTCCAACCAGCGACCCTTTTACTGCTAGGCGAGAGTGCTAACCACTACACCACTGTGCCGCCCCATTACCTGGATAGCCACAGTCCAACGCTGGCTCATCCTCACTATACAGTTTTATATGCTGTATTATACTTGTTATGTTATATAGTTGCATCATTGTTGTTATATGCTGCATTATAGTTGACCAAATGTTAAAGTCGTTGTAAAGTCAGTTTTTAATTTTTTTATTTTAATAAAATAAAAAAATGATACCGTATATACTCGAGTATAAGCCGAGTTTTTCAGCACATTTTTTTTGTGCTGGAAAATGCCCCCCTCGGCTTATACTTGTGTCAAGCATTTTTCTGGAGCAGAGAATGACATTTTCCGACGCGACTTTGGGGCCCCGTAGTCGGGGCCACTTGGTGCTAGGAACCCCAAATTGGTGTGCAAACCCAACACTACAACATATCCAGAGATGGGGTTTCTAGCACCAAGTGGCCCCAAGATACGGGGCCCCAAAGTCGAGTCGGATAATGTTATTCTCTGCTGCAGAAAAGTGCTTTACATTTTCCAAACCGAATTTGAGGCCCCGTATCTCAGGGTCACTTGGTGCTTGGAACCCCATCTTTGGATATGTTGTAGTGCTAGTTCCACTGGCTTTACATACTAACCTTTGGGGGTCCTAGCACCAAGTGACCCTGAGATACGGGGCCCCAAAGCCGGTCAACTGTGTCCTTCTGCAGCAATGTCATTTCAGGACCCTTTGGGTCCAGAGACTCAAAATTTTGGCTGCAGATAGGGGGCATCTAGGAACCCTTAACCCCCAAGTTTGAAGTTCGGGGGACCTATGACTGCAAATGGGCACAGTGAGGCTGCGAATGGGCACAGTGAGGCTGCAATGTGCACAGTAAGGCATGCAAATGGGCACAGTGAGGCTGCATATGGGCACAGTGAGGCTGGCAAATGGGCATTGTTGACCCTCTTTTCCACTTACAGTAGCTGCGCATTTCTCACTCTAAGCTTATACTCGAATCAATACGTTTTCCCAGTTTTTTGTGGTAAAATTACCTTACCTGCTCTGTGCAAGGGTATTGCACAGATCGGCCATTGAACCTCCTCTCCTGGGGTCCCACTCTGGTTCTCTCAGCTTTGCCGAACCCCCTTTTGTGGACACAGAGCAGGGCTCGGTAGCGAGCATTCACGAGTGCCCCCAGAGCAAGCCGCTTTCGCTTTGGGGGCACTCTGGGAAGCGGAAGAGCCAGGAGTGCTGATAGGGCAACCGGAGAAGAGGAGTATCGGGGCTGCTCTGTGCATAACCATTGCACAGAGAAGGAAATATAACAAATCTACTCTACTCTCTAATCTACCTATTCATTGCCTCATATAAAGTCCCAAAACCCCCCTTCCCCTTCTTTTTTCTGTAAGTATAACATATGCTTGTTATTTAAAAAAAGAAAAAAAAAAAATTAAACCTTTAATATCACTTTAAGAAACATGCTGATTTGTTATGAGGATTATAGATGGAGGGATCAAAGTATAGATATGCAGCATAAGGTAGGAGAGGGGGCTAATATTACCTGCAGAGACAGGGTGAAGCTGAAAAATACAGAAGTAAACGGGTGAAAAACAATCTAATGCTGCTAAACTGAAACCAATAAATAAAAAAAAAATCATTTATTAGTTCCTCCTTCCTTTCATAAGCTGTAACAGGAAGGGGCGGGCTCTCCAATGTAAACACTATACTGTTTATATTTGTAATTTCTGCAATTGCTCATCACAGCAAACAAATTGTACAGAGCTGTTTTGAATGGCTCTGTACACTGTGTGTGTTTGTAACAGACACACTTGCTACCCGAGGGCTATTTCTGAAGTGCCGTTTTTGAACAGAACTCCAGAAACAGACGTTCACTAGTCCGCCATTTTTTTTTTTTACAATACGACAAGAGTAAGGTAGGTAAAACTGAACTCTAGGCAGATAGAAAAAGACACAAAGTTTATTAATACCAGACTCTTGCAATCCCGTGTACAGCAGAGCTCAAAATGAGAGAGGGACAAAGTAACAAAAGAAGCCAATTACAGTGACTTGAAAAAGTATTCATTCCCCTTGAAATTTTCCAAATTTTCTCATGTTACAACCAAAAAAGTAAATAAATTTTATTGGGATTTTATGTGATAGGACAACACAAAGTGGAAAGAAAATTATAAAAGGTTTTAAAAAGTTTTTTTTACAAAATATATAAAAAAAATAATAAATAAAAGTGTGGGGGTACATTTGTATTCAGCCTCCTTTAATCTGATACCCCTAACTAAAATATAGTGGAACCAATTGCTTTCAGAAATCGCCTAATTAGTAAATAAGAGTCCACCTGTGTGTAATTTAATCTCAGTATAAATACAGCTGTTATGTGAAGCCCTCAGGGTTTGTTAGAGAACCTTAGCGAACAAACAGCATCATCAAGGCCAAGGAACACACCAGACAGGTCAGGGATAAAGTTGCGGAGAAGTATAAGGCAGGGTTAGGTTATAAAAAAATATCCCAAGCTTTGAACATCTCCTGGAGCTCTGTTCAATCCATCATCCGAAAATGGAAAAAGTATGGCACAACTGCAAACATACCAAGACATGGCCGTCCACCTAAACTGACCGGCTGGGCAAGGAGAGCATTCATCAGAGAAGAGCCAAGAGGCCCATGGGAACTCTGGAGGAGCTGAAGAGAGCCACAGCTCAGGTGGGAGAATCTGTCCACAGACAACTACAATGCCCCGTACGCATGATCGGAAATTCCGCCAGCAAAAGTCAGATGAGAGCTTTTGGTCGGGAAAATGCAACCGTGTGTATGCTCAATTGGACTTTTGCTGGCGGAATTCCCGCCAGTAAAAGATTGAGAGCAGGTTCTCAATTTTTCAGGCGGAAAAAGTTCCGATCGCCTGTACAAATTCCGACGTGCAAAATTCCTACGCACGCTCGGAAACAATTCGACGCATGCTCAGGAGCATTGAACTTTATTTTCTCGGCTCGACATAGTGTTGTACGTCACTGCGTTCTTGACGGTCGAAAGTTCAAAGAACTTTTGTGTGACCGTGTGTGCGAAGCTTGAGCGAAGCTTGAGCGGAATTCCGTCGGAAAAACCATCAGAGCTTTTTCCGACCAAAATTCCGATCTTGCGCACATGACATTAGTCGTGCTCGCCACAAATCTGGCCTTTATGGAAGAGTGGGCAAGAAGAAAGCCATTGTGAAAGAAAGCCATAAGAAGTCCTGTTTGAAGTTTGTGAGAAGCCAAGTGGGGGGACACAGCAAACATGTGGAAGAAGGTGATCTGGTCAGATGAGACCAAAATGTAACTTTTTGGCCTAAAAGAAAAACGCTATGTGTGGCGGAAAAATAATCACCCTGAACACATCATCCCCACCGTGAAACATGGTGGTGGCAGCATCATGTTGTGGGGATACTTTTCTTCAGTAGAGACAGGAAGCTGGTCAGAGTTGATGGGAAGATGGATGGAGCCAAATACAGGACAATCTTAGAAAAAAAAAACTTGCAAAAGACTTGGGATGACCCTAAACATACATCAAGAGCTACAATGGAATGGTTTAGATCAGGGGTAGGCAATCTCGGCCCTCCAGCTGTAGTGAAACTACAAGTCCCTTGAGACATTGCAAGACCCCGACAATCACAGGCAGGACTCCTAGAGGGATTGGGTAGTTTCACCACAGCTGGAGGGCCGAGGTTGCCCACCCCTGGTTTAGATCAAAGCATATTCATGTGTTAGAATGGCCCAGTCAAAGTCCAGACCTAAATCCAATGGACAATCTGTGGCAAGACTTGAAAATTGCTGTTCACAGACGCTCTCCATGCAATCTGACAGAGCTTGAGTTATTTTGCAAAGAAGAATGGGCAAAAATGTCCCTCTCTAGATGTGCAAAGCTGGTAGAGACATCCCAAAAAGACTTGCAGCTGTAATTGCAGTGAACGGCGGTTCTACAAAGTATTGACTCAGGGGGGGCGCCATACAAATGTACCCCCCACACTTTTTACGTATTTATCTGTAAAAAAATGTAGAAAACCATTTAGGCCCCTTTCACACTTATACGACTTGTCCCACGATTTGGACCTGCAAAGTAGCATGACAAGTCGTTCCCCATGATTTCCAATGACAGCCATTCATATTAGTACGACTTCAAGTCGTTCCGACTTCAAAGTAGTCCCTGCACTACTTTGGTCCGATTTTGATGCCACCTACACAGGCATTCCTTGAAATAGCGGCCGCGAATCACGGCAAAATCGCGGCAAATCGAATCGTTGTAAAATCGTTGTGTGAAAGGGGCCTTAACGTTTTCCTTCCACTTCACAATTATGTGCCACTTTGTGTTGGTCTATCACATGAAATTCCAATAAAATACATTTACGTTTTTGGTTGTAACATGACAAAATGTGGAAAATGTCATGGGGTATGAATACTTTTTTAAAGCACTATAGTTGTGGCTGCAGTGCTTATGTGCTAAGAAGGAAAATGTTGATAGTAGATAAGAGCGAAGTGACTAGACATGTGCAATTCGTTTAGTTAAGTATTTGTTTTCCGTTCAAATTCGTTATATTCGTTCATTCGTAATCGTACGAATGAACGAATGGTTTACTAAAAATTCTAACGAACACCGAACTATCGAAAAGAACGAATATGAAAAACAACGAAAATATGAAATAATTAAATTAGAAACAACGAAAACTACGAAAGAATGAAAATCAGAAAAACGAAAACAGAAACAACGAAAATACTGAACAAAGATTCAAAAATAACGAAAATCAAAATGAACGAAAAATCTAAATTACGAATATTCTGCTGATCGAGAATTCGAAAGAATGAAAGAACGAATGTTAGTTCTGATTCTGAAATATTCCATCCAGAGTCCAGATAGGGTGTGGTTGGGTCGGAGGCTCTGTGTTTTGGTGGATTTTTGAGTTTTGACTTGCGAGAGAGAAATTCTTTGTTTCTTAAACATATAAATAGCATACACATCACATAAAATTATGAATTATGCTCCGATTACGAATCTACGAAAACAATGTTACGAAAGTACGAATAAATCAATCTTACGAAAGTACGAATGTAATTGAATATACGAAAATATGAATTTCGATTTAACGAAAATTAGATTAACGGAAATACGAATTATTTCAAATCAACGAAAATATAGCTCTTCCGAAAATACGAATGCGTCCAAATACGAAATATAACGAAAATACGAATTTCGAATAAACGGAAATACGAATCAACGAAAAAATAACTCTTAGGAAAATACGAACGAGTCCGAATACGAACACCGACGAATTACGAAATTACGAATCGTTACGAATCAACAGAAACTAACAGAAACTAAACTAAACAATTTTTTCTATTGTGCACATGTCTAGAAGTGACAGAGTGATGAGCTCATAAGTGCGTTCCCTTTTTTTTCACTGTCCACTCACAGGCTGGGGCCTGGACAAGGGTTACGAAAGTGAAGTCAGGTCTCGTACCCTGCCAGACAGGACTGTGCTGTTTAGCAGAGTTGTGTACATTTCAGAGTTGTTTAGACTTCTCTTAGCAGTTGAAGTGGACCTGGTGTCAAATATAATTGTTCATGCCAAGTACATACAACCAAAGGAATATGTAAGTGTAATGCCGCGTACACACGGTCGGAATTCTCGCCGGAAAAAGCTCTGATGGTTTTCCCGTCGGAATTTCACTCAAACTGTCTTGCCTACACACGGTCACACCAAATTCCGACGACGGTCAGTAACACAGCGGCATAATACACGTTCGACAGCACTATAGAAGGGAAAAAAAAAAAGTTTAATGCTTCTGAGCATGTGTCGAAATTGTTTCCGAGCATGCGTCGGAAATTCCGACAGAAAAAGACCGATGGGCATACACACGGTCGGAAAATTGCATACACACGATCGGAAAATCCGATAGAAAGGATTTTTCCCGTCGGAAAAAGTTGAGAACAGGTTCTCAATCCAAAGTCCGTCGGAATACAATGTCCGACAGAAAAAGACCGCATGGGCATTCAGATGACGAAACACGTAGGGTTGGGCTTTCCGGTGACGTTCCTTGCCGCTTCCTGGAACGCATAAATTTCATTTTGTTTTTAGCTCAAGCCTTTTTAATTCAGTGGATTACAATTTTTAAGTTGGTTTAATAAAAATAATACGCTATGAGATCAAAATTCTTTGAGTTTATATCTACTTTATGTTTTTACCCATCCTGATAGGGATCCTTGAGGCCATGGCCAGACAGGCGTGGCTCATAATAATTATGTGTGTATATATATTAATTTTGATTAATTATGAAATTGTAACCTTGTGATATCCATTGCTACCCGTGTTAGTATCATGTTAATTGTTTTAAACTAGACAACGAGATCATGTCTGTACACTATTTTATATGAATTAAACAATGTACAGTGGAACCTTGGATTACGAGCATAATTCGCTCCAGGAGAATGCTTGTAATCCAAAGCACTCGCATATCAAAGCGAGTTTCCTCATGGAAGTCAATAGAAACTAAGGTAATTCGTTCCATATTGACTTCTATTACATGCAATACCGCATGTGGCCAGATGTGGGGGGGGGGGGCGCCGGTGAGGCTCGAAAATACTTGGGGACAGCTCGGCTGAACTCGGAAAGGCTCCGAAACAATCGGGAACTGAGTATTTCCGAGTACTTTCGAGTATTTTCAAATGTCTCCGAACCTTTCCGAGTGTCCCCGGCGCCCCCCGCACCTCTGGCCAAATGCGGTACTGCACACCCCATTGGCTTGAATTCTGCTTGTTTTGCGAGACAACACTCGCAAACCGAGTCAGAATAAAAAAAAAAAAAGTTGCTCGTCTTTCAAAACGCTCGTTAACCGCGTTACTCGTAAACCGAGGTTCCACTGTATATGAATTAATTAACATTCTATATTCATCAAGTTATTCTTTTGCCATCATGTGCTTTGTTCAAAGTCCCAACCCTTTGTTTTGTTCTCGCATATTGACAGGGATGGAGGCGCATGGACTTACCAGGTCATGGCCTCATTCAAAGTCCCATTTTTCCCTTTCCCTCATTATAAAACTCCAAGTATTGATTATGCATGAATGTGCATAAAGTTGTGGCCCAAAGTTGATTGACAGCATGCCGGGGCGAGTTACAGAGGTCTTGGGAAAAAAAAAAGGATCAACACTGCAAATATTGACTCTTTGCATAAACTTCATGTAACTGTCAATAAAAACCTCTGACACTTATGAAATGTCTGTAATTATACTTCACTATTCCATAGTAACATCTGACAAAAAGATCTAAAAACACTGAAGCAGCAGACTTTGTGAACATTTATATTTGTGTCATTCTCAAAACTTTAAGCCACAGCTGTAAAGGATTGCAGAGAAATGTTATGATCAGATTGTCACATGTATGGGCAGTCTTATGGCCCGTACACACGATCCGAAATCGGATGACAGATCATCTGACTTTTTTCACTTAACCGCTTCCCGACCGCCTCCTGCACATATACGTCGGCAGAATGGCACGGCTAGGCAAAAGCACGTACAGGTATGTCCCCTTTAATTGCCTAGCCGTGGGGTCGCGTGCGCGTCGCCGACCCGGTCGGGAGCTCCGTGGCCCCGGCCGCGGGACCAGGGGACCCGATAGCCGCTGGTGTCCCGCGATCGGGTCACAGAGCTGAAGAACGGGGAGAGGTCTGTGTAAACAAACCTCTCCCCGCGCTTCCTACACTGCCTGTCACTGATCGGCTGTTCCCTGTCATCGGGAAAGCCGATCAATGATGTCAGACGTACAGCCCCGCCCCCTAATGTAAAAAAAACATACACGTCACAGCCCATAACCCCTCCCCTCCCCCTAGTGGTTAACTCTTTCACTGCCAGTGTCATTTACACAGGAATCAGTGCATTTAAATAGCACTGATTGCTGTATAAATGACAATGGTCCCAAAAATGTGTCAAAAATGTCCGATGTGTCCACCATAATGTCGCAGTTACAATAAAAATCGCTGATCGCCGCCATTACTAGTAAAAAAAAAAAATATTAATAAAAATGCTATAAAACTATCCCCTATTTTGTAAACGCTATAACTTTTGCGCAAACCAATCAATAATTGCTAATTGCGATTTTTTTATACAAAAAATATGTAGAAGAATACGTATCGGCCTAAACTGAGGAAAAAAAAAAGTTTTTTTATATATTTTTTGGGGATATTTCTTATAGCAAAAAGCAAAAAATATAGAATTTTTTTTTTTTTTTTTTAAAATTGTCGCTCTATTTTTGTTTATAGCGCAAAAAATAAAAACCGCAGGGGCGATCAAAT
Source organism: Lithobates sylvaticus (assembly GCA_028564925.1). NCBI lineage: Eukaryota > Metazoa > Chordata > Amphibia > Anura > Ranidae > Lithobates > Lithobates sylvaticus. The sequence goes on from CM053030.1 coordinate 512,228,716, forward strand.
ACCACCAAAAGAAAGCTCTATTTGTGGGAAAAAAAGGACGCCAATTTTGTTTGGGTGCCACGTCGCACGACTGCGCAATTGTCAGTTAAATGACGCAGTGCCGAATCACAAAAAGGGGCCTGGTCCTTTGGCTGCAAATTGGTCCGTGGCTGAAGTGGTTAATAGTCGCAAGTAGAAATTGAATAGGTTACTAAAGTTAAGAAAATTCTCGTACGACAGAAAAAAATAAATTTTTGGAAGTGATGTCATGTGTTGTCATGTATTTGTATTGTATTTTCGGACGACAACTGTACTGACTAAACTAAAATCGTACGATCTGGTATCGTACGAGGAAAATTTTTGTGCTTGTCCAATTGAATAATATCGGATAATGTGTCGGGATCGGCTCTCGAAAGCTCTGTACTAACGATCCAATTATCGTACGATCGCGTCGAAATCTGTATTTTTAGTCCTATTTTCGGATCGTGTGTACGGGCCATCAAAGCTTGTGCACACTATAAGAAAATCGGGCGAACATTTTCATCCAAAGAATTTCCATATGATTTTTGTATAGTGTGTGCACAACTTTCGACAGCTGATTCTGAATTTTTGTATGAATGTTCCCGAAGGGACAAACTCGAAAATGTTTCTCGTATGGGAACAGAACGAACAATTTCCGGTTAATGTGTACCGTTTTTGTACGCTTTTCGTGCAATAAAAATCAGATAAGAAAGACTGCATGTGATCAGAAACAATAAACAACAAAAACAAGCCTTTGTCGTACGAGAATATTCGCAACAATTTTCCTAGGAATATTCTTTCATCGGTTCCGATTTGCTCTGAAACATTGAGAAAAATCAGACGAACGTTCGCCCAATTTTCCTATACACTATAGGACTACTATTGTCTAAAGTGGGGTACACACTGTACCCCACTTTAGACAAAACAAGAAAGATTACAAAGAAGAAGAGTGACTCACTATTCCATTCACATATATTGGCAGATTTGGGGTTTATTATAAATAATTGTCCTCTCTGTGCAGTGAAGACAGGAAGCTTCACACTGAAGGCTCTTGAAACAGGATTAAAAATTTGATGTAAAGTGGAAATATGGATTAAATATATTATATATATATATATATATATATCCACTGTTTTCTAATAAACACAAGATTTGTAGAGGTAAACCTGTGACTATGGAAGGGATGTATCCTCTCTATACAAAGTCATGGCGGTGAAGTGTAGAACAGACCACCCGCGTGGCACAGATCATCGCTGTGATTTTCTCGGGATTACACACGGTTTTGCTACCTGCATATTTGGCATATCTAACACAAACGCTGAATTAGTCTTACCCCGATTAACATGAGTAAGTCACTGTTTGTTGTACTGGTGGATTGTAATATCTATAATGATATTTAAAGCCAGATTCCAGAAAAAAGAAAAGAATGTCCAGGCTTATTTCAAACAAAGAAAAAAAACGCTGGTGGTAAGAAATTATACACGGGCAATGGCTGGTGTTGCCGCTTCAATCATCATGGCACCATGGTTGATGTGGTGTCTGGGTGATCTAAGCGCATTGTTTCTATTGTTACATTCTAATATATAATAAAAGTGGTTCAACTCACTATAATGCAGAATCAGTGGGAGCCCTGGGCGTGTCACTTGCCACATCTCTGGCCACCAGATGCAGCTTGTTACTTGCCACCATCGCCTGTCACCAGATGTGGATTGTCACTTGCCTCGTCACCTGCCACCAGATTTGGATTGTCACTTTCCACGTCACCTGCCACCATTTGCAGTTTGTCACTTTCCACATCACCTGCCACCATTTGCAGATTGTCATTAGCCACGTCACCTGCCACCAGATGTGAGTTGTCACTTGCCATGTAAACTGCCACCATTTGCAGATTGCCAGATCACCTGACACCATTTACAGATTGTCACTTTCCATGTCACCTGCCACCATTTGCAGATTGTCACTTTCCACATCACCTGCCACCATTTGAAGTTTGTCACTTTCCACATCACCTGCCACCATTTGCAGATTGTCACTTGCCACGTCACCTGCCACCATTTGCAGTTTGTCACTTTTCACATCACCTGTCACCAGATTTGGATTGTCACTTTCCATGTCACCTGCCACCATTTGCATATTGTCACTTTCCACATCACCTGCCACCATTTGCATATTGTCATTTGCCACATCACCTGCCACCATTTGCATATTGTCACTTGCCACATCACCTGCCACCATTTGCAGATTGTCACTTGCCACATCACCTGCCACCAGATTTGGATTGTCACTTTCCACATCACCTGCCACCATTTGCAGATTGTCATTAGCCACATCACCTGCCACCAGATGCGAGTTGTCACTTGCCATATAAACTGCCACCATTTGCAGATTGCCACATCACCTGACACCATTTGCTGACTGTCGAAACAAAACACATATGTATCCGCTGACAGAGAGGTACTGTGGATACAGGGATAGGTAACAGTGCTGACTGTCAATTTCCACGTCACCTGCCACCAGATGTCTGTTGTCATTTGCCACATTACCTGCCACCATTTGCAGATTGTAACTTGCCATGTCGCCTGGCACCAGATGTGGATTGTCACTTGCCAACTGATGTGGATTGGAGGGCAGGAGTGCGGTGATGCGGGGCAGGCAGTGAGAGATGATGTCATCTCGCTGCTCCCCGCCGCACCTACGCCATTGAAGAGGTCCGATGAAATTCTATTTTTTTAGATGCACCTGTAATGGGACTGCGATAGTACGACAAGCAATCTGACACTTATGCCCCGTACACACGAGCGGATTTTCCGTCGGAAAAAACTTGGATGGTTTTTCCGATGGAATTCCGCTTAAGCTTGGCTTACATACACACGGTCACACAAAAGTTCGCTGAACTTTCGACCGTCAAGAACGCGGTGACGTACAACACTACGACGAGCCGAGAAAATGAAGTTCAATGCTTCCGAGCATGCGTCTAATTGTTTCCGAGCATGCGTCTAATTGTTTCCGAGCATGCGTTGGAATTCTGCGCGTAGGAATTTGTACAGACGATCGGAACTTTTTCCGACCGAAAAATTGAGAACCTGCTCTCAATCTTTTGCTGCCCGAAATTCCGCCAGCAAAAGTCAGATGGACCATACACACGGTCGCATTTTCCGACCAAAAGCTCTCATCGACTTTTGCTGGCGGAATTTCCGATCGTGTGCACGGGGCATAACTGATGCTGGGGGAAAACTAACTGACACTGACATCACCGGTGACATTAACCTCCCTGGCGGTATGATTATGTATTTTGATGCTCAAAGCGGTACATTGTTTTGTTTGGAAATTTGGCGTTTTATATTGTAGGCCTGTAATTCTTAGGAATAACTCACTTAAATCTGTCCAAACCAGAGTCTGGTAGACATCCCGGGTATGATAAAGTTTGAAACACAAAATCATAAATTATAATATAATAAATAACTATAAATAATTCTAACAAATAATAATAATAAAAATTATTCAATAATGTAATAAAATGAAAAACACTGAAATTTGCTTAGTTGAAGAATTGTCAATGTCGTTACTTTCGGTGTTTGATGACGGATTTCCCCACAAATCAATCGCTCAATTCTGCTGTTAATGATTCTAATTTATTATCGCTGTTTTCTAGCTGGTCTTTTTGATGAAAAGGAATGATTTTTGGTTGCTATGGACAATCTCCAGTTTCCAGGCAGAAAGAACAGTACAGTATATACTCGAGTATAAGCCAACCCGAATATAAGCCGAGGCACCTAATTTTACCAAAAAAAACTGGGAGAACTTATTGACTCGAGTATAAGACTAGGGTGAGAAATGCGCAGCTACTGTAAGTGGAAAAGAGGGTCAACAATGCCCATTTGCACCCTCACTGTGCCCATTAGCAGCCATAGGTCCCCAAACTTCAAACTTGGTAGTTAAGGGTTTCTAGATGCCCCCTAGCTGTAGCCAAAGGGTCCCAAAATAACATTGCTGCAGATGGACACAGTTGACCGAATTTGGGGCCCCGTATCTTGGGGCCACTTGGTGCTAGGAACCCCAAATTTGGTGTGGAAACCCAGTGGAACTATCACTACAACATACCCAGATGGGATTCCTATCACCAAGTGGCCCCGAGATACGGGGCCCCAAATTCGGTTCGGAAAATGTCAAGCACTTTTCTGCAGCAGAGAATGACATTTTCCAAACCGACTTTGGGGACCCGTATCTCGGGGCCACTTGGTGCCACGTGTGTATGCTCCATCGGATTGGATATATTGTATGGCTAGTTCCACTGGGTTTGCATACCAAATTTGGGGTTCCTAGCCCCAAGTGGCCCAGAGATATGGGGCCCCAAAGTTGGGTCGGAAAATGTCATTCTCTGCTGCAGAAAAGTGCTTGACTCAAGTATAAGCCGAGGGGGGCATTATCAGCACAAAAAAATGTGCTGAAAAACTCGGCTTATACTCGAGTATATACGGTATTTATAATAAAAAAGTGCATGCAGGGCACTGGACAAACCACTAGGGACAAAAGGGATGTGAAATAATGTGATACAGTAATGTAATCTGTAAGATTGCAGTGTACTGTATATGTATTGTGTGTTTTTTACTTTTTGAATTTGGCGCCGTGCTCCGTCCCCGTGCGTCGCAGCGCTCACAGGGAACGGAGCTTGGCACTGTGATACATTTTTTGCGCCGGAGACACGGCTCGCACACACAGCGGGGAAACATCGCAGGATCATCGCAGGATCCTGCGATGTGATCCTGAGTGTGGCTCGGGGGTTACCGCTTTTGGTACTGAAAATTCACCCCGAGCCACACTCAGGAATACCGCTAAGGAGGTTAATACAGTGATCAGTGCTAATACTGTACACTGTCACTGTACTAATGACACTGGCTGGGAAGGGGTTAACATCAGGGCGATCACAGGGTTAAATGTGTGCCCAACAATGTGTAATATGTGTAATTGTGCTACTTTTACGAGATCTCTCAATTTCAGAAACTGACAGATCGCTCCCTCTGTACAGAGCTCTGTGTTGTTTATCAACACAGAGCTCTGGGCTGTGATTGGACACAGCCGATCAGCAGGTCCTGGACCTGAATCATTGGCATGGCCGGGGCTTGCTGACAGGCTCCCAATTTGAACCATCACAATGGGTGCCGGGCGGGGGCGCGCATGCACGCGCACTAAAGTCAGTATGTAGGCAGCGGTGTACGGGTATGCCGCTTTGCCTACACTGGGCGCCCATTGGGGCGGGCGGGCAGGAAGTGGGTAAAGGCTCGTTCACATGTAAACATCCTGCTAGTTGGATATAATGCTTTATACGTATTCTATAACTGCCATTTTCTGAGGGCTTTTGCACGGAATTGCAGCCTCTTGTCACATGATTCTGTGTTGTTCAACCCCCTCTTTAAAGTTGGAGAATGCCCCAGGAATTCAGGTACGGTGGATAACAGTGGATTTAGTCCCTTCCTAGTAACTTTCTAGTAACTCTTAAACCAACGTGACACCCATCATAGCGAGAATAATCCAACATCATTACACGTGGCGGGTTTTAAATCATTCAGGCTGTCGGGGAAATGTTTACAGATTTCATAGATTAAAATGACGTAAGTCACATATACAATGGAAAGGAAAATGGAAAACTGGATGCCTTGGCTCTACCAGGGAACAGACAAAAGCAAACACACAATTAGCGCTAATTCAGATTCTGAGGAGTGTGTCAAGAGGCTTGTCTACATAATGAGATGAAACGCGCTGGTAAAATGTACAGGGATTTGTAGAACAATATAGTCATCTGCAATGTGTCTCCATGTGTTTACCTATAGTGTCAGCTCACACTGCTTATCACCTAATCTTATTTCTGTCTTTGACCTTGTTGGGGAGATTTCCTCTCACTTCCTGTCCCTGTGACACCCATACAAGACATGGGTGGAGTAGTTGTCACTGGGACAAGAAGGCACAGACAGGACTAGCACTGGGGTTGGTTTACTAAAGGCAAATAGACTGTTCACTTTGCAAAAGGGTAAATGTAGTATTTGAGGTCGGAGAGTTCACTATGTGCACCACCTGCTTTAAATAAGTTCAAAAATGACCAAGACAGGATTGGAGTTTAAAGGTGCAAACAATCAATGAAATCTGATATTACAAAAATATAAATGTTATTAAACAGACATATTTAAAAAGAGAGAGATAATTTTATATATAAAAAGGGAGCATAATAAAGCTCAGTGGTCACAATACAGACTGGTTGCCTCTACATGTTTCACCATGATTGTGGCTTCATCTGCAGTTTTTGTAGGACCTTAATACATTGCCACCCTTTAAATCCTCAGGGCCTGTCAAGAGGTCCAATGAGGTGTCTGTGTGTCAAAAATGAGGGGGGAACAATAACCCTGTAATCACACCCTGTTAGAGTGAGAATTTAACAAATTGATGGACTGATATTAATATTCTTGCAAAGACGCAAACTTCATGTGCTGGCATCCAGGGCCGGTGCTACCACTAGGGGGCGTGGCTTGGCGTGTGACATCACTGATCGTCTTTCCCTATGACAGGGCACAGACGATCAGTGACAGCCTCACTAGGACGCACGGGGAGAGGTTTGTTTACACATACCTCTCCCCGTTCTTAAAGCGGGGCTCCACCCTAAAGTGGAACTTCCGCTTATCGGATTCCTCCCCCCCTCCGGTGCCACAATTGGCACCTTTCAGGGGGGAGGGGGGTGTAGATACCTGTATAATACAGGTATCTGCACCCACTTCCGGGACGCATTATCCGAGAGGCCCCCACCTCTATCCGAGAATGCCCCGTTGTGTGTTGGGAAACACAGTTCCCAGGACACAGCGGGGACCAATACAGACGCGCAGCGCGACTTGCGCATGCGCAGTAGGGAACCGGCAGTGAAGACGTTGCGTCTTACATTACCACAACCAAGACGTTGCGTCTTCACTTCCTGATTCTCTGACAGAGGATGGCGGCGGGGCAGCGAGAGACGAGCGCTCGCTCGTCATCTTCTGCCGACACCGCTGGAACCAGGAACAGGTAAGTGTCCATTTATTAAAAGTCAGCAGCTGCACTATTTGTAGCTGCTGACTTTTACATTTTTTTTTTCAGGTGGAGCTCCGCTTTAAGCTCTGTGACCCGATCGCGGGATCCCGGCGGCGATCGGGTCCGCGGGTCCCATGGCCACGATCACGGAGCTCAGGACCGGGTCGCGAGCACGCCGGCGGCGCCGCGCACGTGACCCGCGGCTGGGCTCTTAAAGGGCAACGTACCTGTAAGTGCTTGTGCCCAGCCGTGCCATTCTGCCGACGTATATGTGCATGAGGCGGTCCTTAAGTGGTTAAATAGGAGTCAGTACACACCTGCCTTCATTTAAAGTGCCCCTGATTAACCCCAAATAATGTTCCGCTGTTCTAGTAGGTCTTTCCTGACATTTTCTTAGTCGCATCCTACAGCAAAAGCCATGGTCCGCAGAGAGCTTCCAAAGAATCAGAGGGATCTCATTGTTAAAAGGTATCAGGCAGGAGAAAGGTACACAAGACTTTCCTAGACATTAGATATACCATGGAACACAGTGAAGACCGTCATCATCGAGTGGAGACATTACAGGAGCTGCAGGAATATCTGGCAAGTACTGGCTGTGTGATACATGTTGCAACAATCTCCCATATTCATCATATATCTGGACTATGGGGTAGAGTGGCAAGACGGAAGCCTTTTTTTACGAAAAAAAACATCCAAGTCCGGCAAAATTTTGCAAAAACACATCTGAAGTCTCCCAAAGGCATGTGGGAAAATGTGTTATGGTCTGATGAAACTAAGGTTGAACCTTTTGGCCGTAATTCCAAAAGTATATATGTTTGGCACAAAAACAACACTGCACATCACCAAAAGAACACTATACCCACCGTGAAGCATGGTGGTGGCAGGATCATGCTTTGGGGCTGTTTTTCTTCAGCTGGAACAGCCAAGATGTGATCCATATATTGGCAGGCTGGTTGTACTGAAGTTGAGCCATCGATTGACTTTAGTACAACCAGCCTGCGGAGATTTGATCCATATATTGATTCAGCTGTTTTAGTAGGTCTTTCCTGACATTTTCTTAGTCGCATCCTACAGCAAATACCATGGTCCGCAGAGAGCTTCCAAATCAGAGGGATCTCATTGTTATCAGTCAGAAGAAGGGTACACAAGAATTTCCAAGGCATTAGATATACCATGGAACACAGTGAAGACCGTCATCATCAAGTGGAGAAAATATGGCACAACGGTGACATTACCAAGATTCCAGTGCAGGGGGAAAAAAAAGTCCCTGCACCTTTTGTGTGCGAATCCAATGCAAGTTCAGCCATACAACTGTATGGCTGAACTCGCATTGCACAGACATCGCATGTGATCGGGCAACCGCAGTGCGGGTGCGAATCACATGCGATGTCTGTGTTCGATACAGTGTGAACCCGGGCTCAATCTGGTAGGTAGTAATCGTGTGAAAGAAATCCAAAAGACTGGTTATTCTGAAGTCAGTCAATTGATGGACTTCAGTAGAATTAGCCTTCCCATATAGACCGATTAAAATTCAGCTGGTTCGGGAAGCAATCCATGGCCAGCTTACAATCTGCATCTCACAGCTCAATTTTCTGCTTTTGACTGGAGTGCACCTTTAACTGCATCAGTCAATGGACGGCTCGGAAAGTTTATCAGCTCTCCTGGGTTTCCTGCCTCCTTGTCAATTCCCACTTATCCAAACTGTGTAGTTAACCAAACAAGACCAACAAAGGGAAAATAATGTACAGTCTACCACTTGTTTATACAGAACAATTTATTTTAGATAGGAAAGTGTTCCTTCCAATGTCACAGTATGAAATCACCACACTCTAGGTGGCAGCAGGGTTCAGCCCCTGACACGGGAGTTCTGGAAATATTACGTAGTGTTCCTAGATTATCAAACATTCTATTTGTGGTATGCAATACAAGTAGGGACACTATATACTGTAAGGCAAGCCATAGATGATTCGATTTTCTCTACTGCAAGCCGTGGCTGACTGTGTTGTTGGGGGGACTCCCTTTCGCAGCACTATGGTATTTACAGTGATTACTGCCAGCCTGCCAATATATGGATCACATCTCGGCTGTTCCAGCTGAAGAAAAACAGCCCCAAAGCATGATCCTGCCACCACCATGCTTCACGGCGGGTACGGTGTTCTTTTGGTCAGGTGCAGTGTTGTTTTTGTGCCAAACATATCTTTTGGAATTATGGTCAAAAAGTTCACCCTTGGTTTCATCAGACCAGAACACATTTTCCCACATGCTTTTGGGAGACTTCAGATGTGTTTTTGCAAAATTTATCCGGGCTTGGATGTTTTACTTCATAAGGAAAGGCTTGCCACTCTACCCCATAGCCCAGATATATGAGGGATACGGGAGATTGTTGTCACATGTACCACACAGCCAGTACTTGCCAGATATTCCTGCAGCTCCTTTAATGTTACTGTAGGCCTCTTGACAGCCTCCCTGACCAGTTTTCTTCTCGTCTTTTCATCAATTTTGGAGGAACGTCCAGTTCTTAGTAATGTCACTGTTGTGCCATATTTTCTCCACTTGATGATGGCTGTCTTCACTGTGTTCCATGGTATATCTAATGCCTTGGAAATTCTTTTGTACCCTTCTCCTGACTGATACCTTTTAACAATGATATTCCTCTGATGCTTTGGAAGCTCTCTGTGAACCATGGTATTTGCTATAGGATGCGACTAAGAAAATGTCAGGAAAGACCTACTAGAACAGCTGAACTTTCTTTTGGGTTAATCAGAGGCACTTTAACCTCCCTGGCGGTATTCCTGAGTGTGGCTTGGGGTGAATTTTCAGTACCAACAGCGGTAAACCCTGAGCCACACTCGGGACTGCATCGCAGTATCCTGGTACAGGTTACTTACCTTGTCCCCAGGATACTGCGATGTCCCCCCCGCTATATCCTCTGCCCAATTCATCAATGTTCCGGGCTCCGTTCCCTGCGAGCGTCGAGACGCATTGGGGCAGAGCCTAGCGGCAAATTCAAAAAAGTACACAAAACATAAGATTACATTACTGTATCAAATTATTTCACATCCCTTTTGTCCCTAGTGGTTTGTCCTGTGCCCTGCCTGAACTTTTATATTATATATATATACTGTTCTTTCTGCCTGGAAACTTGGGAATGTCCATGGCATCCAAAAAGCGTCCCTTTACGTCAAAAACGGGTTTAGACCAGCCCGAAAACAGCGATAGTGAATTAGAAACACTTGCAGAATTGAGAGATAGTGAATCGTAGGGAAATCCGTCATCAGACACTGAAAGTGACGACAGCGAATTTCTGTTTTTGTAGATTTGATTACATTATTGAATAAAATGTATTACTATTTTATTATTATTTTTTATAATTATTTATAGTTAGTTATGTATTATATTATAATTTATAATGTTTCATAATGTTTTATAATTTTTGTGTTTCAAACTTTATCTTTTTTTTGGACAGATTTAAGTGAGTTATTCCTAAGAATTACAGGCCTACAATATAAAATGCCAAATTTCTATGCAAAACAATGTACCGCTTTGAGATTAAAAAATCTTACATAATCAATACCGCCAGGGAGGTTAAATGATGGCAGGTGTGTACTGACTCCTATTTAACATGAGTTTGAATGTGATTGCTTAAAACACAGCTACATCCCCAGTTAAGGAGGGTGTGCACATATATGCAAACACATTATTTTATTTTTTATTTAAAAAAAAAAAAAAGATTTCAGTTTGTTTTTCAACTGAGTTGTACAGTTTATACTCTTTCACACGGGACGGATCCGTAATGATCCGCCCCGTGAACATCCGCTGCTCAGCGGGGATGGCTCCGCTGATCCCCGCTGAGACGGCGGATGACAGGGCGGTCCCTGCACACTGTGCAGGGACCGCCCTGTCAGATCTCCGCTCTCCTCTATGGAGGATCGGATGAAAACGGACCGTCTGTCCGTGTTCATCCGATCCGCTCTGCAGACGGATAGAAAAATAGGTTTTTCCTCTATCTGCAGAATCGGACCATATCGGACACGGACTATATCGGGTGTCAGCGGATGTTCATCCGCTGACACCCGCTATCCCATAAGCATGCATGTATGTCCGTATTTCATCCGAAAACGGATGGATGAAATACGGACATACGGTCCGCCCATGTGAAAGAGCCCCAAAGGTGGTAAAAAGGTCTGAAATTATTTATCTTTGTCTCTTTTTTTACATCACACAAACCTGACATTTTATATCCACTGTAGGTGATCAGTGGAGAAAGAATTTCCTTTATAGGTGGTCGGTGCAGAGGGTCCACTTATATAGGCGTATACAGTATGTTGTCAGCTGAGAAGTTCCTACTTATACAGGTGTATATGTGGTGAGTGGAAAAGGTCTTCTTTTATTTAGGTAGTCAGTGGAGAAGGCCCTTCATTTATAGGTGTATCGGTGATCAGTGGCAACGGTCTTCTTACAGGTTTATATGTGATCAGTGGAGAAGGTCCTTTATAGGTGTATGGGTGGTCAATGGAGAAGGTCCTTCTTCTACAGGTGTATACAGTATGTGGTCTGTGGAAAAGGTCTTCTTTAATAGGTGATCAGTGGAGAAGGTCTTTTTATATAGGTGTATATGTGGTCAGTGGAGAAGGCCCGTTCCTTTATAGGTCTATGGGTGGTCAGTGGAGAAGGTCCTTCTTATACAGGTGTATATGTGGTCAGTGGAGAAGATCCTTCCTTTATAGGTGTATGGGTGGTCAGTGGAGAAGGTCCTTCTAAAGGCCCGTACACACGATCAGACTTTTTGACAACCAACATGCAAATTAGCTGTTTTGGACCAACATCCGACCGTGTGTACGCTCCATCGGACCAACTTTTTCAGTTTTCATCAGACTTTTGTTGGCTGTGCGAACGGACCAACTTTCTGCCAACAAAAGTCCGATGGACCAACGTCCGACCGTGTGTACACCTAACCAAGGGACTTTTGTACAAAGTACAAACACGCATGCTCAGAACCAATGCAAAAGATCAGATAACAATATAGAAGTTGACCAAAGGTGGCGCTGGAGTATTCGAACGTCCTCTTTTGAAGTGTCGTCAGTACGTTGAAACATCACTACGTTCATGTTTGTTGCCTAAAAAGTCAGATCGTGTGTATGCAATACCAACTTGGGGCCAACGCCCTTTGGACAAAAATCCACGGGAAAGTTGGTCCAAGGTCCGATCGTGTGTATGAGGCTTTATACTGGTGTATAGGTGATCAGTGGAGAAAGGCCTTCCTTTATAGGTGTATGGCTGGTCAGTGGAGAAGGTCCTTCTTAAGCCTCATACACACGATCGGACCGCGGACCAACTTTCCTGTGGATTTTTGTCCAAAGGGCGTTGGCCCCAAGTTGGTATTGCATACACACGGCAGGACTTTTTCAGCCAACTTTCACCAAATCACTTGGTTTTTCTGCCCTTTACCGCCACCTTTGGTCAACTTCTGTATTGTTGTCTGATCTTTTGCATTGGTTCTGCATTGGTTTGTACAAAAGTCCGTTGGTTTTGTGTACACACGGTCGGACTTTGGTCCATCGGACTTTTGTTGGCAGAAAGTTGGTCCGTTCGCACAGCCAACAAAAGTCAGATGAAACCTGGAAAAAGTTGGTCCGATGGAGCGGACACACGGTTGGATGTTGGTCCAAAACAGCTAATTTGCATGTTGGTTGTCGGTGTATAGGTGATCAGTGGAGAAGGGCCTTCTTAGAATGGTGGTCAAAGGGAAGTATTTCCCCATTGGCGTCAACAGTTAATAATTGGTGGGGCAGAAACTGCTCATAGCTCAAGAATCCCTAGAAATCTCTGGAGGAATCCTAGAGTTTATGGAAACCTGGTTAAGAAAGACTGCCCAAGGCAATCAGAGATACTCTGGATCAACCATCAATAATGTCTTCTCTTATAAATATTAATAGCCAATTATATTCTGTGCATTTTGAAATAATCTACAGAGTTGAGTAGAGCTAGCTCCTGTGGAAGTCTGCTCTGTATTTTCATTCTTACTGTAAAGAAGCCTTTGCGTATGTTAAACCTCTTACTCTAGGTGCAAAGAGAGCCCCCTTGTCAACGCTGAAGTGCAAAACAGCCTGTTCCCAAACTTGGAATAAGGTTGAGACGCACTTTTCTCGATTAATGGCCTTAAAGTGAATGGCCCCTCTTCTGGAAGTTCTGATTCCTCGATCACAGCTGGGATACAGTATAAGGGTCATCTTGCACCCAGTGCTGCTTCTTTTTCATAAGCCTTAGTTATGCGCAAGCAAAGAGCCGAAAGTTGACAGGAAGTGCCAGAAACAATCGCAGACACTGTACACAAACGCCTCAACACAGGAAACTTCTGAGTTTTTATATAATAAATCTGTTGTATAAATAGAGATATGTACATTACATCGGCGGTTCCGGCCCTGCCAAGAAAACACACAGTTTGCCGCTACATGTTTATACAAATGAAATCACCCGCCCTTGTGCGAACATTAAACAAAAGCCACAATTGGCAAACAGGTTAAAAGGGAACATTTATCAAAAGTCATAACAGCAAAGGAGTTATAAAAAAAGGTCAGCTGTGTATAAAAGGAGAAATATGATTTTATTTACAGACCTCCAAGGGGGCATTAGGTAGAGCAGAAGCTTTAAAGGGGGACTTGAATAATGGTTTGGGGCCAATTTTATAACAACGTTTTTTTCATGTTTACATTGCCTTGCAAAAGTATTCACCCCCCTTGGCTTTTTTTTGTGTTTTGTTGCCTCACAACCTGGAATTAACATGGATTGTTTTAGGAGTTGCGTCATTTAATTTACAGAACACGCCCACAACTTTGAAGATGTTTTTTTTTTTATTGTGAAGCAAACAACAAATAGGACAAAATAACAGAAAAGTCAATGTGCATAACTATTCACCCCCCTTAAAGTCAATACTTTGTAGAGCCACCTTTTGCGGCTATCACAGCTCCAAGTCACTTTGGATAAGTCTATGAGCTTGCCACATTATACCACTGGGATTTTTGCCCATTCCTCTTTGCAAATCTTCTCCAGCTCCTTCAAGTTGGATGGTTTGCGCTTGTGAACAGCAAACTTTAAGTCTGACCACAGATTTTCTATTGGATTGAGATCTGGGCTTTGACTAGGCCATTCCAACACATTTACATGTTTCCCCTTAAACCTCTCAAGTGTTGCTTTAGCAGTGTATTTGGGGTCATTGTCCTGCTGGAAGGTGAACCTCCGTCCTAGCCTCAAATCACACACAGAGTGCTACAATCCCTGTATTTAGCACCATCCATCTTCCTCTCAACTCTGACCAGTTTCCCAGTCCCGACTGCTGAAAAACATCCCCACGGCATGATGCTGCCACCACCATGTTTCACTGTGGGGATGGTGTTCTTTGGGTGATGTGTTGGGTTTGCGCCAGACATAGCGTTTCTTTGATAGCCAAAGAGTTCAATTTTAGTCTCATCAGACCAGAGCACCTTCCTCCATACATTCTGGGAGTCTCCCACATGCGTTTTTCGCAAACTCAAAACGTGCCATTTTGTTTTTTGCTGAAAGTAATGTCTTTCTTCTGGCCACTCTTCCATATAGCCCAACTCTATGGAGCGTACGGCTTATTGTCGTCCTATGCACAGATACTCCAGTCTCTGCTGTGGAACTCTGCAGCTCCTCCAGGGTTACCTTAGGTCTCTGTGCTGCCTCTCTGATTAATGCCCTCCTTGCCCGGTCCGTGAGTTTTGGTGTGCGGCCGTCTCTTGGCAGGTTTGCTGTTGTGCCGCTATGTTCTTTCCATTTGGTTTATGATAGATTTGATGGTGCTCCTAGGGATCATCAAAGATTGGGATATTTTTTATAAACTAACTCTGACTTGTACTTCTTAACAACTTTGTCCCTTACTTGTTTGGAGAGTTCCTTGGTCTTCATGGCCGTGTTTGGTTAGTGGTGCCTCTTGCTTAGTTGTTGCAGCCTCTGGGGCCTTTCAAAAAGATGTGTATATTTAATGACGGATCATGTGACACTTAGATGGCCTCATAACAAAGGGGTTGAATACATACGCACATGGCAATTATCATTTTTTTTATTTCTGAAATTTTTTTTTATGTATATATTTTTCTAATTTTACTTCACCAACTTAGACTATTGTGTTCTGATCCATCACACATAATTCAGATTAAAAAAACATTGAACTAAAAAGGCTGTAATGTAACAAAATAGGTAAAAAGCCAAGGGGGGTGTATACTTTTGCAAGGCACTGTATATGTTATAAACTCTTGTTTTAAATCTGTTTTTACTGTATGTTAGATAATGGGGTTGATTTACTAAAGGCAAGTAGACTGTGAACCAGAGCCTGGTGAATGTGGAGAAGCTTTATTTTGTAAAGAATACCCAATCAGTTGCAGGGAGAATTTTAAAAAAATGCATTTTTGATTCCACGCGATTAGATGATGGACATCAGCAGAGCTTCACCTCATTCACTAAGCTCTAGAAAAAAAATGAGTGCAGTCTGTTTGCCTTTAGTAAATGAACCCCAATCTGTCATTGTTGAGCCAGAAGCTCCCAAGTCTGATCATTTAACCACTTGCCGAACATATACTGTAGATCTACAGTGGCAAGGCGGCTCTCCTGTGAAGGATCGTGTACCCAGTACATGATCCTGCACTTTCTGGATGACCCGCTCCCACTGTGATTATACACAACGGAAGCTGATCTGTGGGTACTGCAGACTCAATGTCCGCCAGCACCCACCAATCATTAGCCAGAGAGCCAGAACGGTGGTCTGCCTATGTAACCAAGGCAGATTGCCGTTCTGTCAGTAGGTAAGGCATTGATTCTATATTCCTGCAAAGCAGGAACATGGATCAATGCCTTCCCCTAGTAAAAGCACCTTCCACATAGTGAGAAAACACATTGTTAAGCACACAGTTAACCCTTTGATCGCTCTTGATGTTAATCCCTCTCCAGCCAATGTCATTAGTACAGTAACCGTGTGTATATTTTTAGCACTGACCACTGTATTAGTGTCACTGGTTCCCACAAAGTGTCAAAAGTGTGCAGATCGGGAGTCTGAGCATCCCAGGTCCATCCACTGCAGCGAGCTGTAATGTAATTACATCCCTGCTCATATAAAAAAAACTACAGGTGCATCTCATAAAATTACCATATCATCTAAAAGTTAATTTATTTCAGAAATTCAATTAAAAACGTGAAACTTGTATGTTTTATATAGATGCATTACACATATATTTACATACACATATATTTAAAGCATTTCTTTCTTTTAATTTTGATTTTTTTTCATGGCTTACAGCTAGTGAAAACCCAAAATTATGTATCTCAGAAAATTAAAATATTACATAAGACCTATAAAAAAAAGGATTTTTAATATAGAAATGTTGGCTTACTAAAAAGTATGTCCATGTACAGTATAGTATGCACTCAATACTTTAGGGGCTCCTTTTGCATGAATTATTGCATCAATGCGGCGTGGCATGGAGGTGATGGAACTGTTGAGGTGTTATGGAAGCCAAGGTTGCTTTGATAGCGGCCTTCAGCTTGTCTGCATTGTTGGGTCTGGTGTCTCTCATCTTCCTCTTGACAATACCCCATGGATTTTCTATGGGGTTTAGGTCAGGCGAGTTTGCTGGCCAATCAAGCACAGTGATACCATGATCATTACACCAGGTATTGGTACTTTTGGCAGTGTGGGTAGGTGCCAAGTCCTGCTGGAAAAAGAAATCAGTATCTCCACAAAGCTGGTCAGCAGAGGGAAGCATGAAGTGCTCTAGAATTTCCTGGTAGAGGGCTGCACTGACTTTGGACTTGATAAAACACAGTGGGAACAACACCAGCAGATGATACGGCTCCCCAAATCATCACGGATTGTGTAAAATTTTGCATTTCATTTGGAAATCAAGGTCCCAGAGTCTGGAGGAAGAGTGGAGAGGCGCAGAATCCAAGTTGCATGAGGTCCAGTGTGAAGTTTCCACTGTCAGTGATGTAAGTCGAAATTCAGCACAGCCCTCTATCAGGAAATTCTAGAGCACTTCATGCTTCCCTCTACTGACCAGCTTTATGGAGATGATGATTTCATTTTCCAGCAGGACTTGGCACCTGTTCACACTACCAAAAGTACCAATACCTGGTTTAATAATCATGGCATCACTGTGCTTGACTGGCCGGCACCTCGCCTGACCTAAACCCCATAGAGAATCTGTGGAGTATTGTCAAGAGGAAGATGAGAGACACCAGACCCAACAATGCAGATGAGCTGAAGGCCGCCATCGAAGCAACCTGGGCTTCCATAACACCCACAGGTTGATCACCTCCATGCCACGTCGCATTGATGCGTTAATTCATGCAAAAGGAGCCCCGACCAAGTACTGAGTGCATACTATACTGTACGTGGACAGACTTTTCAGTAAGCCAACATTTCTGTATTAAAAATCTTTTTTTTTTTATTGGTCTTCTGTAATATTAAAATTTTCCGAGATACTGAGTTTTGGGTTTTCACTCAGTGTGTAGCACATCTATATAAAATATGAGTTTCGCTTTTTGAATTGAATTATTGAAATAGATTTACTTTTTGATTATATTCAAATTTTATGAGATGCACCTGTATACAGAGGCAGTTACATAATTGGTTGCCCGTGAAGAAGAGGGCATAGCGACAACCTATCTTACAAACCTGAAACCAAATAGAGTGGAGTCATGGAAAGCAGAGACTAATGCCGCATACACACGGCCGGAATTTCCAATGGAAACAGTCCGATGGGAGCTTTTCATCAGATTTTCCCACCGTGTGTATGCCCATCGGTCCTTTTCTGTCGGCATTTCCGACGGACTTTGGATTGAGAGCCTGTTCTTAATTTTTATCGGATTTTACCATCGTGTGTATGCAATTCCGACACGCAAAGTTCCGACGCATGCTTGGAAACAATTCGACGCATGCTCAGAAGCATTAAACTTCCCTTTTATAGTGCCATCAAACGTGTTGTATGTCGCGGTGTTACTGACCGTCGGAATTTGGTGTGACCGTGTGTAGGCAAGACAGTTTGAGCGAAATTCCGTCGGAATTCCGACGGGAAAACCATCAGAGCTTTTTCCGACGAGAATTCCGATCGCGTTTACGTGGCATAAGAAACATATTAAAGCAGAGTTCCACCCAAAAGTGGAAGCTCTTCTTATCTGACTCCCCCCCCCCCCCCTCCGGTACCACATTTGGCACCTTTCGAGGGGGGAGCGGGTACTTGTTTTTGACAGATACCTGTCCCCATTTCCGGGAGATGGAGATCGCGCAGCGGCGTGATCACCCGGGAAGTTCAGCCCCCCTCCTCCTTCCCTCACCGCCGCAGTGAGCTTTGGGCATTCGCAGTAGGGAACAGGCTGAGAAGCCCCAAGGCTTCATTGCCAGGTTCCCTTACTACAAATGGCGGTGGCAGCACCCGAGAGCCGATGTAAAACATCAGCTGGGAGCCAACATCGCTGGATTCCAGGACAGGTAAGTGTCCTAATATTAAAAGTCAGCAGCTACAGTAAGTGTAGCTGCTGACTTTTAATTTTTTGCTGGGGGGTGGAACACCCCTTTAAGTAATGGTTTCAGGACTATCGGAAAAAAAAAAAAACACACTCCATATTAATGCAAGGTAGAACATGAGTTAAAGCGGAGGTCCGCCGATTTTTTTTTTTTTTTAAAGTCAGCAGCTACAAATACTGCAGCTGCTGACTTTTAAAATAAGGGCACTTACCTGTCCAGGGCGCCTGCGATGTCGGCACCCAAAGCCGATCTATCCCTCGGCATTCAGGTGCTGCCGCCGCCATCTTCGGTATAAGGAATCACTTCCTGGTTCCCTACTGCGCATGTGCGACTCGCGCGATACCACTGGTCCCTGCTGTCTTCTGGGACCTGTGTGTCTCTCCCAGAAGACAGCGGGGGGGGGGGGGGCGGAGAAGGCTCTGGAAGTGGTGTAGATACCCGCGGGTGGCTCGGGTATCTATGCCTGGAAGTGGGAGCAGAATACCTGTATTAGACAGGTATCTGCTCCCCCCTGAAAAGGTGCCAAATGTGACACCGGAGGGGGAACCGGAAAAGCGGAAGTTCCATTTTTGGGTGGAACTCCACTTTAAGCTTGAAACTCTCTTCTGCTTCACCTTATTGTTACAGTAAAACCCACCTTTAGAATTCAGGAGAGATAAAGCGTCCAAGCCACATAAGCAAAACAACCAGACCCATCCAGGTTGGCTCCTCATAAACCAGCTTCTACCGCAGAGAAGGGTAAAACCATTGTGACAAGAGCACTTCAAAGGCAGATTCACTTCTTCAGATCCTGCAAGTTTATTGAAAGTGCAGTTATCCTTTAAATCTGTCACTTTCTGCTATTCAAGAACCGAATCCAACTTGAAATAAAGTAAACAAAATCTAAAAGTCTCAATCACAGCCAAAAAAATACCCTCGCCCCGTGCCAAGGCCACACACGGCGAAGAAAATGGATTGCATAAGCTACTTCTTTTTTTTCTTCTATTTAAATTGATTATTAAACTTTGTTGCAACCTAAGCAACTCACCTAGGAAGCTGATAATAGACACATTCATTACAAGCTCTCCACATAATGAACAACGGTGAGCTGACGGAGCGATGGAATGCGGGGAAAGAAAATAATTACAGTAAATACTAATTAGAGGAATCACGGTGGTGAAAATAAATATTACAAGCTAGGACTACATGCCAAGAATCTGAAACACAGCAAGCTCTGTGAGGTCTGAAGAGAATTTACTTTATAATCATACAAACATGGATGTGGCGGCCAAAGACCTGCAAAGATGATGCGTCAAAAAAAAAAGAGTGGTGACGACTTTGCTTCTTGGAAAATGCCAAGGCCTGCTGTATAATAAGTGTATAGAAACCCTAACAATCAACTTCTT
This sequence comes from Lithobates sylvaticus, assembly GCA_028564925.1. Classification (NCBI taxonomy): domain Eukaryota; kingdom Metazoa; phylum Chordata; class Amphibia; order Anura; family Ranidae; genus Lithobates; species Lithobates sylvaticus. The sequence goes on from CM053030.1 coordinate 512,248,687, forward strand.
TTATTTGCTCCTCTTTGGTCTGTTAAATATACAATTGAAAGTGTGTTTTTTTTATATTTGTCCAAAAAAGACCTGATTTGCATGCGATTTCCAGTGCGACTATCGATGTGACCTTGATGCAAGCAAAATGCGACTTTAGAAGTTCGGCCCCCGGCTGACAGAACTGCATGACAAGGGAAAACTCATTATACTCTGAGTTCAGTGCGATTTCAGCTCCATAGACTTCTATGTTATCTCACAGAAGTCGCATCAGCATAGATGAGAAGCATTCCTATGTGACTTTGGTGGATCAGTGCTTTTTTTTTTATCCCTTGGCTCTCCTCCCTGGTCATCCTTCCCATTAAAGCAGTTTTGATCGATCTTTCAATGCTTTCTTCTTTTGATCAACCGATCCTTCCTTCGATTTTTTGTTGATTGAAGGAAGGGTAGTATGATCAAGTGAAGTAAGGATTGATCGAAGGAAGGATTGCTTGATGGAAGGAAGGGTCGATTGATCCTTCTTTCGATCTATCGTTTGATCGAAGGAAGGATTGCTTGATGGAAGGAAGGGTTGATTGATCCTTCTTTCGATCTATCGTTTGATCGAAGGAAGGGTAGTATGAGCAATCGAAGTAAGGATTGATGGAAGGAAGGATCGATTGATGGAAGGAAGGAAGGAAGGATTGATTGATCGATCAAATGATGGAAGGGTTGATAGATTGATGGAAGGGTCCAAAATCCTAACTGTATCACAGCAATCTATACATGAAAGATGACCAGGGAGGAGAGGTGGGAGTTATATAAAAAAAAACACTGAATCCATCAAAGTCGCAAAGGAATGTTTCGTATCGATGCTGATGCAACTTCTTTGAGATAACACACCAGTCTATGGGGCAAACATCTCACTGAAGTCCACCACAAACCTTTTCCAAAATTGCACTGTACTTAGTTGATAAGAAGGGCACCATTGAATATAATGTGATTTCCCTTGTCATATGATTCTGTAAACCCTGGCTTGAGAACTTCCAACAGGTGCCTTGAGTTTTTCATGCGTTTCTGATGCAGTTTCCATTCATTTTAATAGAAGGATGCGTTTTTGGTGCTTTTTACCAGGCCAAACATGCAGCAAAAAAGCAGCAAGAAGGATTTTGTTTAACCACTCCAGCCCCCGAAGATCTGGCTGCTGAATGACCAGGCCCATTTTTTGCGATTCGGCACTGCGTCGCTTTAACTGACAATTGTGCAGTCGTGCGATGTTGCACCCAAACAAAATTGACGTCCTTTTTTTCCCACAAATAGAGCTTTCTTTTGGTGGTATTTGATCACCTCTGTGGTTTTTATTTTTTGCGCTATAAACTAAAAAAAGCGACAATTTTGAAAAGAAAGCAATATTTTTTACTTTTTGCTATAATAAATATTCCCCAAAAATATATAAAAAAAAAGAATTTTTTCCTCGGTTTAGACCGATATGTATTCTTCTACATATTTTTGTTTTAAAAAATCGCAATAAGCGCATATTGATTGGTTTGCACAAAAGTTATAGTGTCTACAAAATAGGGGATAGATTTATGGCATTTTTATTATTATTTTTTTTTATTAGTAATGGCGGCGATCTGCTATTTCTATCATGACTGCGACATTATGGCGGACACATCGGACACCTTTGACACTATTTTGTGACCATTGTCATTTATACAGCGATCAGTGCTATAAAAATACACTGATTACTGTGTAAATGACACTGGCAGTGAGAGGGTTAACCACTAGGGGGCGATGAAGGGGTTAAGTGTGTCCTAGGGAGTGATTCTAACTGTGGGGGGAGGGGCTACCTAGGATATGACAACGATCATTGCTCCGGATCACAGGAAGCATTAGATCCCTGTCATGTCACTAGGCAGAACGGGGAAATGCCTTCTTTACATGGTGCATCTCCCCGTTCAACTTCTCCACACCGCAATCGCGGGCCGCCGGAGAACATCGAGTTCCCGGGAACCGCGTGCATGCTCCCGTGGCGTGCGTGCCTGAAAGGTGGCAAATTTAAAGGGACGTACCTGTACGCCCATTTGCCTGCCTGTGCCATTCTGCCAACGTACATCTGTGTGCGGCGGTCGGTAATCGGTTAAAGAGTAACTCCACTTTTGTTGAGGAAAAAACATTCCCCTCTGGGTGATCTGTGTACATTGCAAGGATTATAACAAAATTTGTTGCAGATTCCTACCTTGTGTGTTCGTCTGTGTCTCTTGGCACAGTGGGTCTAATGGGAGTGGTTTCAGAATTATCAGTCAGCGGTGGCAGCTGCAGGGCACTAATGAGGAAATCTGCTGGGTTTGCATCACTTTAGACGTGTTCCTATTGGAACTATCTCACCAAAAATGAAATTTTTGTTGCAGGAGATGCCTAAAATCTGACTTGTATCTTAGGCAGACTTATGGGAAAATCAGTGAGCCAATCACACAAGCAGGAAATTATGTTTCTGGGGAGTGGTCAGTACACATTCTTTGTACAGAACAACTCCAGGTAGCCATATTGCTTTGCATTTACAGAAAATTACAGCGGCTGCAGATTGAAAAGGAAAAGTGATTTTTAATAACATTCAATTACAATATGACTTTGATCGCAATTGTATACGCTATATATATTTTTTTTTTTTTGATTCGAGTCGTTTGTAAGTCGGATGTTTGTAAGTAGGGGACCCCCTGTATAGGTGTCCTATATATATTTTTGTACAAATCAAAGTATGTACTTGATTAACACAATTGGTGAAACTATTTTTGTTTTATTCTGTGTTTCCATACTTGAACCTGTCAGAGTTATCCATCATCTATCATTGTAACTGAGCACATCCAATGGTCTCCCTGCGGCGATGCTGATGCTGTGGTTCATCTCTTTTAACTCTTTCCTCTTTGTTTTTTCACTCTTGGGGCTGTTTCTTTCTCATTTTTTATGTTAATTATTCACATTATTACTTTTTTTATTTTTATTTTTATATTTATTTTTATTATTTTTTCATTATTATTTCCATCATTATTTTTATTTTTTTATTTCATTTTTATTTCCATTTTATTTTGTTCATTTTATTTCTTTATTCATTTTTATTTTTTCACATTTTTTCACTTTTCCCTTAGTTTCACCCCAGCTCAGCCTCTCCATACCATCTTTTTGCCGCAGGTTGATCAATGTTCTCATGGGAGCGATGTCGGTCCACCGCTGGGGACTGCCGGAGTCCGCCGTGCCGCTCGGATTTCGGGGGGCGCCCTAACGCCTTCCCGACGAGGGTAAGGAGTGACGCCCTATTCCATCACAAGCGCCTCCTCCTTCTCCACGATCGACGCACCTGGGCTGGTCCCGTGCGGTCGGTCGTTGAAATACCCTCGTCGGCGGCATTCCCAGCACATCTCCGGACGACGCTCGCCATTGCGCACGCGCGGGACGCCGCTGGTGCGCATGACGAGCGTACGTCACGCCATTTGCGTCGGAGATGACATCAGTGACGGGCCACAAGATGGCCGCCGAGAATGCCGGGGACGCCACACGCGGCCTGCCTGTTTGGCGGCCACCCACACCTTGGGGAGGGATCGGATGTGCGCGGGGATGCACCCACCCACTGAGTTACTAGCTCACCGAGCACTTCCGGTGACCTATTTCCGGCCACTAGCACCTCCCCTACCCTTTAAAAGGACCAAGTAGTACCCACTATAGTACAGCTACCTCTGCAGGACCAGATCACCACCGGGATTGATACGCGGTATGTACAGGCACAATTGGACGGCTACACCCGTTACCCTAACCCCACAGATCTCTCGGTGGTCCCCACAAGAATACCTTGCGGTCTACCTGGCTATTAGACCCTTGGTTTGATCTGACTGCTCATGATTAACTTTCATGCTTTCAGATTGGGTGCCCTTCACCCTAGTGATCCAGCAGTCCCACTACACCATCACCATACGAGTGATACGGGATTGAGGGTCCTCTTTATAAAATATAGTATTGGTCATCGCATTACAACCCCATGGTCAGCAGTTTATGATTGATCTCTACAACCCAGGTAGGATCATAACTCCAACCCACGCACATATACACGATGTCACTAGTTTGATTATTATTTGTTTGTTTCAACTTTGTAGCATGCTCACCGCACAATTTCACATCACACCCAACCACTTCCCCTCCATTTTTTCTTTGCCTCCTCACATTCCTATCCCTCCTCCCTTTCCTCTCCCTGTTTGTCCCTCCCCCCCCCTTTTTTTACCCCCCCCCCCCTCTTCCCCCCACCCCCCCTTCTCCCTCTTCTCTCCCTTCCTCTTCTTTTCTTCCCCTTTCCCTCTTCCTTTCTGACCTCTCTTTTTCCCCACCTTTTCCTCTTCTCTTTCCCTCCCTCCCTCCCTTCCCTTTCCCCCCCCCTTGTTTTTCCTCCCCTTCCCTCTCCCACCCTTACCCTGTTCCCAGTCTCCCCCTTCCTCTTGTTCCCCTCTTCATCATCTCCTTTCCTCCCCTCATTTCACTCCACGTCATCCCCCATATACCCTTCCCTCCACCTTTCCACTGTTTGATTTTTTTCATACACCACACACACCCATCCCAGCCCCCCCCCCCCCACACACTGTGCACCTTCACTTTTTATTCCCTTCTTCTCCTCTTCAGAGGGGAACTTCTATCATTGCACTCGCTTTGGTTTTCGGTCCTTTTGTCTGTTGTTTATTTTATTCTAGATCCCCTTGGGCAACTGCACAGTCCCCTCCACACACTCAATCATCACATGTCTTGGTCACTCCCCCCTGGTTGGAATAACTGCGTATTGAGGTTAACCACTACCTCTCTTGCAGCTGCTCTAAACTGCTCTACCCACCAAAAAACATCAAGTTACAACTTGACTTTTATTTATCCTTAGACCCGGTCATTGGAGGCATCCGCGCGCTTCTGCGCCCTTCCCAGGTTGTTCCCTCTCCTCTGGTGTTCATGGTTGGCCAGCAGAACCAGTAGGAGTGGAGCCCCCAACGTGTGACGTCTCGCAAGGCGTACGGCGCCTCTTGACCCGGGTGGGAATCGGTGGAATTTGTCCGGTGTGCCCCAGAGGTGTGGACGACGCCCCTCTCCATGCCATAAACCCTCCAATGGGAATATTACAATTTCTACTTTCAGGATATACACCATTGTGGTAAATATAAATCCTAATATGCATTGTGACATGGAGCTCTGTATACCATATGAGCTCACGCTTACTCTGTAATTGTACTCATCACTAACACTGACATTCCATCCCTTTTTGTTTAGCAGACTTTCTTTCCCTCTGAGGAAGACCCTTTTGGGTTGAAACGCGTCAGGGACAATTTTCCATACTTACGACAGATTGCTACTGTTGTTATGTGAATATTAGTCTGCCATTGTATATCCATGTTTGCTTTTATGTAAATGTATAGTTATTTGTCACTGTTCCCATTGGAGCTCATGTTCTAACCCAATGATGTTAATCATTTTTTAAATTACAATAAAATGGTCAACTTTTTTACTCACAAAATCTGACTTCCCTTCATTGTATGCTGCCTAAAAACCCCAACGTGGGGGATCGTTTCCTTCCTCTGGTTTTGCCTTTCAGGGGTGAGCAGCACTCTTTTTTGACCTTCGGGTCTGTGTCTTTCCTTCTGGACCCCCTGTATAGGTAAGCCTGTAATAAGGCTTCTGGGAGTGTCTGGTGCAGACGTCACATCTGGTGTGCAGCGTGGTGCAGCAGAAAGGTGAGTGGGGTCCGGACAGGGGCAGAGAAACTAGCAGATGGCAAACGTGGTTTGCAACATGGGAAAGCTATAGCGGAAGGTAAGCGGGGACCAGAGAGAGAGGACTGAATGGCAGAGGATCAGCAGAGCTGGGGACCGGAGCAGGAGAAACTAGCAGATGTCACATGTGGTGCACAGCGTGGGAGTAATATAGCGCGTGGTGAGCGGGGACCAGAGACCGACATGAGGATCAACAAACCAAAGGATTAGCAAAGTTGGGGGGTTACTACTGAGTGGGGATCAGCAGAGCTGGGGGTTAACACTAAGTGAGGGAACAGTAGAGCTGAGGTTACTACTGAGCGGGGGGGTCGGCAGAGCTGGGGGTTACCACTGAGTGTGGGATTAGAAGAGCTGGGGTAATACTGAATGGGGCATTAGCAGACCTAGGGCTTTTACTGAGCTGGGGATCTGCTGAACGAGGGTACCAATAAGCTGGGGATCTGCTGAAGGAGGGTACTAATAAGCTGGGGATCTGCTGAAGGAGGGTACCAATAAGCTGGGAATCTGCTGAAGGAGGGTACCAATAAGCTGGGGATCTGCTGAAGGAGGGTATTAATGAGCTGGGGATCTGCTGAAGGAGGGTACCAATAAGCTGGGGATCTGCTGTACGGGGGTACTAATGAGCTGGGGATCTTTTGAGTGGGGGTACTACTGAGCCAAGGTTCTACTGGGCCTCTTTAACCACTTCCTGCCTAGCCTATAATCAAATGACTGCTGGGCGGTGGCTTTCCCATCCTGACTGGACGTCATGTGATGTCCCATCAGGAAGTGCTAAACGCGGGGCCGAAGTAATTCTAATTTTAGTCTCATCTGACCAGAACACCTTTTTCCATGTGACCTCAGAATCTTCAAGGTGCGTTTAAGGTGATCAGATGAGACTAAAATCGAATTATTTGGCCTCAACATCAAACGATATCTCTGGCGGAAATCCAATACAGCTCACCATCCAAATAACACCATTCCTACAGTAAAGTATGGAGGGGTAATATCCTGTTATGGAGGGGTAATATCCTGTTATGGAGGGGTAATATCCTGTTATGGGAGGGGGTAATATCCTGTTATGGAGGGGTAATATCCTGTTATGTGGGGTGGTAATATCTTGTTAGGTGGGGTAGAAATATCCTGTTATGGGGGGGTGGTAATATCCTGTTATGGGGGGTGGTAATATCTTGTTAGGTGGGGTAGAAATATCCTGTTATGGGGGGGTGGTAATATCCTGTTATGGGGGGTGGTAATATCTTGTTAGGTGGGGTAGAAATATCCTGTTATGGGGGTGGTAATATCCTGTTATGGGGGGTGGTAATATCCTGTTATGGGAGGGGGTAATATCCTGTTATGGGAGGGGGTAATATTTCCGGTTATGGGGGTGGTAATATCCTGTTATGTGGGGTAGAAATATCCTGTTATGGGGGGGTAATATCCTGTTATGGGAGGGGGTATTATCCGGTTATGGGGGTGGTAATATCCTGTTATGTGGGGTAGAAATATCCTGTTATGGGGGTGGTAATATCCTGTTATGGGAGGGGGTAATATCCTGTTATGGGAGGGGGTAATATCCTGTTATGGGAGGGGGTAATATTTCCGGTTATGGGGGTGGTAATATCCTGTTATGTGGGGTAGAAATATCCTGTTATGGGGGGTAATATCCTGTTATGGGAGGGGGTATTATCCGGTTATGGGGGTGGTAATATCCTGTTATGTGGGGTAGAAATATCCTGTTATGGGGGTGGTAATATCCTGTTATGGGGGGTGGTAATATCCTGTTATGGGAGGGGGTAATATCCTGTTATGGGAGGGGGTAATATTTCCGGTTATGGGGGTGGTAATATCCTGTTATGTGGGGTAGAAATATCCTGTTATGGGGGGGTGGTAATATCCTGTTATGGGGGGTGGTAATATCTTGTTAGGTGGGGTAGAAATATCCTGTTATGGGGGTGGTAATATCCTGTTATGGGGGGTGGTAATATCCTGTTATGGGAGGGGGTAATATCCTGTTATGGGAGGGGGTAATATTTCCGGTTATGGGGGTGGTAATATCCTGTTATGTGGGGTAGAAATATCCTGTTATGGGGGGGTAATATCCTGTTATGGGAGGGGGTATTATCCGGTTATGGGGGTGGTAATATCCTGTTATGTGGGGTAGAAATATCCTGTTATGGGGGGTGGTAATATCCTGTTATGGGGGGGGGGGTGTTTATATCCTGTTATGGGGGTGGTAATATCATGTTATGGGGGTGGTAATATCCTGTTATGGGGGGTGGTAATATTTTGTTATGTGGGGTAGAAATATCCTGTTATGGGGGGGTGGTAATATCCTGTTATGGGGGGGGGGGGGGGGTAATATCCTGTTATGGGGAGGTGGTAATATCCTGTTATGGGGGGGTGGTAATATCCTGGTATCGGGGGTGGTAATATCCTGTTATGGGGGAGTGGTAATATCCTGTTAGGGGGAGTGGTAATATCCTGTTATGGGAGGTGGTAATATCCTGTTATGGAGGGGGTAATATCCGGTTATGGGGGGGTGGTAATATCCTGGTATCAGGGGGTTTCTCTGCAGCAGGGACTGGAGCACTTGTCAGGTTTGAAGAAAAATTGGATGAGGCAAAATACCATCAATTTCTTGAGGAAAATCTGCTGCCCTCTGCCAGAAAGTTGTCAATGAGAAGAAGGTTTACCTTCCAACATGACAATGACCCAAAGCACACAGCAACAATGAGCACACAGTGATTGGAGGAGAAAAATGTGAATGTCCTTGCATGGCCTAGTCAGAGCCCAGACTCAAACCCCATTGAAAATCTGTGGAATGACTAGAAGACTGCAGTCCACAAATTGTCAACATCAAATGTAACTGAACTTGAACAGTTCTGCAAAGAAGAGCGGGCAAATATTGCAAAGTCTAGATGTGCAAAGTTAGTAGAGACAACAGACCAAAGGCTGGAATTAAACCAAAAGGTGGTTCAACAAAATAAGGGGGGTGATCCTTTTTCCAACACAGTGATTCTGTTTGTAATTTTTTATTTTTTTCTGACATGTTGGGGTTATATTTTTTCAATTGGATGCTATAAGTTGCACTTAGTAAATACAACTTGATAAAACAAAAACAGTGTTTGTCTTCATTTCAGGCTGCAAAGCAACACAATTTGATTATTTTAAAGGAGGGCAATTCTTTTCTATACCCACAGTAGGCCATCAGTACATCAGGACTGATCAATTTCCATATATATATATATATATATATATATATATATATATATATATATATATATATATATATATATATACCATAGATTGTGGACGCTATTATTTTCCTACAGACTAAATAATAGACACTGATTTGGGTTATTATGACCAAAGAAATAAATGTATAAATACATTTATGAAGAACAATTAATTATTTGCTAAATTTTATAAGAGAAACAAAGAAGAACATGTGTTTCTTTTCAAAATTTTCAGTCTTTTTTTTATTTGATTGGAAAAAAAAAAAAAAACCTGGTGGTAAGTAAAAACCACCAAAAGAAAGATCAAGTTGTGTGAACAAATTTATAATCATGTCATATGGGTACAGAGTTGCATGACCGCGCAATTGTCATTCAAAGTGTGACAGCGTTGAAAGCTAAAAATTGGCCTAGGCAGGGGGGGGGGGGGTAAAAGTGCCCAGCATTGAAGTGGTTAAAACAAATAGAAAATCAACACACATAGGGCATTTGCAAATCTTCCTTTACAACTTCAAAAAAGTATCTCCGAAGCATCAAAAACACATCAATAAAGCACGTTGAAGTGGTTTAATGTGTTTTAAAGTTGAAGCATAAATGAGCCCATATAGCCAGAAAGAGCTATCTATCTATATACAGTATCTCACAAAAGTGAGTACACCCCTCACTTTTTTGTAAATATTTTCTTCTATCTTTTCATGTGACAACACTGAAGAAATGACACTTTGCTACAATGTAAAGTAGTGAGTGTGCAGCTTGTATAACAGTGTAAATTTGCTGTCCCCTCAAAATAACTCAACACACAGCCATTAATGTCTAAACCACTGGCAACAAAAGTGAGTACACCCCTAAGTGAAAATGTCCAAATTGGGCCCAATTAGCCATTTTCTCTCCCCGGTGTCATGTGACTCGTTAGTGTTACAAGGTCTCAGGTGTGAATGGGGAGCAGGTGTGTTAAATTTGGTGTTATCGCTCTCACTCTCTAATTCTGGTCACTGGAAGTTCAACATGGCACCTCATGGCAAAGAACTCTCTGAGGATGTGAAAAAAAGAATTGTTGCTCTACATAAAGATGGCCTAGGCTATAAGAAGATTGCCAAGACCCTGAAACTGAGCTGCAGCACGGTGGCCAAGACCATACAGCGGTTTAACAGGACAGGTTCCACTCAGAACAGGCCTCGCAATGGTCCACCAAAGAAGTTGAGTACATGTGCTCAGCGTCATATCCAGAGGCTGTCTTTGGGAAATAGACGTATGAGTGCTGCCAGCATTTCTGCTGTCATGGTCAGCCTGTCAGTGCTCAGACCATACGCCACACACTGCATCAAATTGGTCTGCATGACTGTCATCCCAGAAGGAAGCCTCTTCTAAAGATGATGCACAAGAAAGTCCGCAAACAGTTTGCTGAAGACAAGCAGACTAAGGACATGGATTACTGGAACCATGTCCTGTGGTCTGATGAGACCAAGATAAAATTATTTGGTTCAGATGGTGACAGGCGTGTGTGGCAGAAACCAGGTGAGGAGTACAAAGACAAGTGTGTCTTGCCTACAGTCAAGCATGGTGGTGGGAGTGTCATGGTCTGGGGCTGCATGATTACTGCCGGTACTGGGGAGCTACAGATCATTGAGGGAACCATGAATGCCAACATGTACTGTGACATACTGAAGCAGAGCATGATCCCCTCCCTTCAGAGACTGGGCCGCAGGGCAGTATTCCAACATGATAACAACCCCAAACACACCTCCAAGATGACCACTGCCTTGCTAAAGAAGCTGAGGGTAAAGGTGATGGACTGGCCAAGCATGTCTCCAGACCTAAACCCTATTGAGCATCTGTGGGGCATCCTCAAACGGAAGGTAGAGGAGCGCAAGGTCTCTAACATCCACCAGCTCCGTGATGTCATCATGGAGGAGGGGAAGAGGACTTCAGTGGCAACCTGTGAAGTTCTGGTGAACTCCATGCCCAAGAGGGTTAAGGCAGTGCTGGAAAATAATGGTGGCCACACAAATTATGGACACTTTGGGCCCAATTTGGACATTTTCACTTAGGGTTCTACTCACTTTTGTTGCCAGCGGTTTAGACATTAATGGCTGTGTGTTGAGTTATTTTGAGGGGACAGCAAATTTACACTGTTATACAAGCTGTACACTCACTACTTTACATTGTAGACAAGTGTCATTTCTTCAGTGTTGTCACATGAAAAGAATATAGAATATAGAATAAAATATTTACAAAATTGTGAGGGGTGTACTCACTTTTGTGAGATACTGTAGATGCCCATGGTTTTGGAATGTAACGTCCATCAAGCTTATATAGTTATGACGGTCAGGTGCCTTCAAGCTTTTTACGATATAGTTGATAAGTCCAGACCCCTTTAAGGCATTTGTCCATAGACAAATCGCTGGAAACAATTACAGGACTAGACTACTACAGAGACAAGGTCCGTGCTGCAGTGTAGATGCTTTGCTAGCAGGCTGGCTTCCTATCACACACATAAAGGAACCAGGAGCTGTTCAGCAGCTTATCTGATCTCCGTCTACATTCCCTTCCTTTCTCTTGGAGCAAAGGAAGTCATTTACAGGAAAACATCGGGGATGGAGATGTGAAGACCCTCATACATCAAGCTGACAGGTCCTCAACTGAAAGTGACAGATTGCCGGTGCACATTTCACAAATCTCCTCTAATATCCATAACATCCAAATCATCATTACCGGCACTGAGACAAGAGACGCGCGGCTGATATCTCACTGCAAAAATATGTCCTTACAGATTCCAAAACAACGTTCAACATATAGAAATGAGAGATACTTGATAAGGCGGATAGGTAATATATTATTCATTATGAAGCTATTGCATGTAAGACTCTTTCCCATCCCTCTAACGCCGCGTACACACGGTCAGATTTTCCAGCAGGAAATGTTGGATGTGAGCTTGTTGGCGGAAAGTCCGACCGTGTGTACGCTCCATCGGACATTTGTTGTCGGACTTTCCGCCAACAAATGTTGGATGCCAGGTTCTCAAATTTTCCACCAACAAATGTGTGTTGTCGAAACTTTCCGATCGTGTGTACACAAGTCCGTCGGACAAAAGTCCAAAGTACAAACACACATGCTCGGGAGCAGAAGCGGTCGGTCTTGTAAACTTGTGTTCGTAACGAAGAATTAACATTCGTGACGCGGCAAATTATGAAATCTGGAAATGCAGCGCGCAATTCTCTTCTTCTTTAATGGGATAATAATGAAGCTGCTTTGCTGGTGATACTGATGGAGTTATTGCAAACTACCGTATTTATCGGCGTATAACACGCACTTTTTTCCCATTAAAATCAGAGGGGAAAGGGGAAAATCAGAGGTGCGCGTTATACGCCGATCCCCCACCAATCCCCCGCCAATCCCCTGCCGTTGTGAGGCTCCGGGCGGCTTTCAGCCGCCTTCGGCCCTTCTCAGCGGCTTTCGATAGCCGCCTTCTGCCTCTCTCTGCAACTTTCGGCCATTCTCGGCCGCCTTCGGCCTTTCTCTGCAACCTTCGGCCGTTCTCGCCCGCCTTCGGCCTTTCTCTGCAACCTTCGGCCGTTCTCGCCCGCCTTCGGCCTTTCTCTGCAACCTTCGGCCTTTCTCTGCAACCTTCGGCCATTCTCGCCCGCCTTCGGCCTTTCTCTGCAACCTTCGGCCTTTCTCTGCAACCTTCGGCCGTTCTCGCCCGCCTTCGGCCTTTCTCTGCAACCTTCGGCCGTTCTCGCCCGCCTTCGGCCTTTCTCTGCAACCTTCGGCCTTTCTCTGCAACCTTCGGCCTTCCTCTGCAACCTTCGGCCGTTCTCTGCAACCTTCGGCCGTACTCTGCAACCTTCAGCCGTTCTCTGCAACCTTTAGCCGTTCTCTGCAACCTTCAGCCGTTCTCACCCGCCTTCGGCCTTTCTCTGCAACTTTTGGTCGTTCTCGCCCGCCTTCGGCCTTTTAGGCAGCTTTCGGCCTCTTTCGCCCATTCTAGGCGGCCGAAAGCTGCAGAGAAAGGCCGAAGGTGGCCGAGAACGACCAATGGCGCCAATTTTCAAACTGCAGTGACACTGATATGACACTGATATGACACTGCTTGCTGTGAAAGGCTGCATTGATGGGCATTTAAATGTAAGTTTTTTTTCCTTTAAAACGTTTTTTTCTTTAAAATTTCCTCCTAGACTTGGGGTGTGTGTTATACGCCGATAAATACGGTAATTTTTCAAAGCCTTTTTTTTTTCTAATGATATCAAGAATAATATTATTATGTTTTTTTTTTTTATTATTTGGGCAAGTTGTACTATCCCGTAGTTTATAAGATCAAAGATACAACTATGTTGGTGTCCCTTGTCAATATTACATTGTATTTTATAAATGTAACTGCCGACTCCCAAACTGTCATTTGAAGTAAAACACACAGCCAAGTATTATTCTACACAATTTTTTTATTGTGCATTAAAAAAGAAAACAAATAAAATTAGACATGATATCTGCCAATAGAACTTAACCAAAAATTGCATTCTATGTATCCAAAAATATAGAAAATATACCAAATCAAATCATTATTCAACCCAAAAAATAATGCCAAAGCAATAACTCCAAGGCCACTAATAAATAACACGTTATTTCCTCCGATTCCGCAACATGTCTGGTTGACGAACGGCCGTTCAAAAACGAACTGAAAAGCGCTAAATGAAAAACGTGAAAAGAAAAGTGCGAATCAACACTCAAACACAAAATTAGCAGAAGGAGCCCAAAGGGTGGCGCTAAAGAGCTGAAAAACTACGTAGTACGTCAATACGTTCGTAATTGTTGGCCAACATTTGTGTGACCGTGTGTATGCAAGACAAGTTGGAGCCAATAACCTTCGGACAAAAGTCCACGGCTTTGTTGTCGGAAAGTCCGATCGTGTGTACGTGGCATAAGGCTCGGTTCATACTGGGGCGAGACAAGTCGCATTCCATTCAGTGCAATGGAACCGCTCTAATTTGCTTTAGCAGATTGGATCATGCTCTGCTGGGTTTTTTCGCCTTCCTCTGGATCAACTGTGGGTATAGAATTGGGTATATGGGATCGTATGATGTTTTTTTTTTTTTTTTGTGGTTGAACTGGATGGAATTGTGTCTTTTTTCAACCTAACTATGTAATCGGAGCGACTCAAGTCCTACTTGGGGGCGACTTTGGAGCAGCTTGCAATGACTTCTATTACAGAAGCCATTTGCAAGCCGCACTGAAGTGGCGCTGTACGGGGTGACTTTGACATCATATCGTTACAGTACCCCATCACTGGTGTCACTGGAAGGAACAGTACCCCATCACTGGTGTCACTGGAAGGAACAGTACCCCATCACTGGTGTCACTGGAAGGAACAGTACCTCATCACTGGTGTCACTGGAAGGAACAGTACCCCATCATTGGTGTCAGTGGGAGGAATAGTGCCCCATAATTGGTGTCAGTTGGAGGAATAGTGCCCCATCACTGATATCATTGGGAGAACTAGTGCCCCATCACTGGTGTCAGTTGGAGGAATAGTGCCCCATCACTGGTGTCAGTGGGAGGAATAGTGCCCCATCATTGGTGTCAGTTGGAGGAATAGTGCCCCATCATTGGTGTCAGTGGGAGGAATAGTGCCCCATCATTGGTGTCAGTGGGAGGAATAGTGCCCCATCATTGGTGTCAGTTGGAGGAATAGTGCCCCATCATTGGTGTCAGTGGGAGGAATAGTGCCCCATCATTGGTGTCAGTTGGAGGAATAGTACCCCATCACTGATATCATTGGGAGAATTAGTGCCCCATCACCGGTGTCAGTGGGAGGAACTCTGCCCCATTGTTGGTGTCACTGGGAAGAATAATGCCCCATCACTGGTGTCACTGGAAGGAACAGTGCCCCATCATTGGTGGCAGTGGGAGGAATAGTGCCCTATCACTGATATCATTAACTAGTGCCCCATCACTGGTGTCAGTGGAAGGAATAGTCCCCCATCATTGGTGTCAGTGGGAGGAATAGTCCCCCGTCATTAGTGTCAGTGGGAGGAATAGTGCCCCATCACTGTTGTCAGTGGGAGGAATATTGCCCCATTGTTGGTGTCAATGAGATGAATAATGCCCCATTGTTGGTGTCAGTGGAAGGAACTGTTCCCCATTGTTGGCGTCAGTGGAAGGAACTGGGCCCCATTGTTGGTGTCACTGGGAAGAATAATGCACCATCACTGGTGTCAGTGGAAGGAACAGTGCCCCATTGTTGGTGTCAGTGGACAATGCCCCATTGTTGGTGTCAGTGGACGGAACAATGCCCCATTGTTGGTGTCAGTGGACGGAACAATGCCCCATTGTTGGTGTCAGTGGAAAGAACTGTGCCCCATTGTTGGTGTCAGTGGGAGGAATAGTGCCCCAAGCAACAAAAAAAGGGAAAATGGCCCCAAGGCCACAGTTTGGAGACCAGATATATTTATCGGCGATAACAGTAATTATTTTGCTGCGTTTATGTTTTTCTTTGATACATACCGGTGATCTAGTGAAGAACTCTGTGGTGCTTTTTCTACCCTATTAACTCTCTAGAGCCACTGCCAGTCACTGAACTGGACCTGCCCTGCCACCCGAACCTGACTGTCATGTGGGTGAGGGGAAGAGGAGAACACGGCACACTGATATCGGGGAGAAAAAGCAGCCAGATCTGTTAGGAAATACACATTACACATTGGGAGGCAGACAGTTACCCCTAAATTTCCCCTCGATGTTAACCCCTTCCCAGCCAGTGTCATTAGTACAGTATTATCACTGATCACTGTATGAGTCCCCAAAAACACAGCTTGGTATTTACCAAAGACATGTAGCAGAATACATTTTGGCCTAAATTTATGATGAATTTTGATTTTATTGGATATATTTTATAACAAGAATTAAAAAATATTTTTTTTTCAAAATTTTCTGTAATTTTTTTATTTATAGAATAAAAAATGAAGAAAAAAAAAAAACAGTGGTGATCAAATACTATCAAAAGAAAGCTTTATGTGTGAAAACAAAAATGATATATAAATTTTATTTGGGTACAGTGTTGCATGACCGCGCAATTGCCAGTTAAAGTAACGCAGTGCCGAAAAGCAAGGGGGACACCAGGGCGGGCGGTAAGGTGTTAAAATAAAATGAAGAGGAGAAAGGACAGGGTGTCAGTATTACCATACAGGAGAGCCCAACCTATAAACTTAATTCTCTTCCTCGCGCCGAAGTGTTGCTGTAAAACGGTTTATCGTGTCATGTAAAATTGCTCAGTGACAGGTTTACATTTCGGCACGCCGGATGAGATATTTGAAGTTCTGGGTGAAAAACAGCACATGGAGACATAACAAAGGCCGGGGATCAGCCACAAAAAGCTTTTCAAGGATTTAAGGTTCATTAATAAATACTTAACACTTGCTCCAGATAAGATCTGCTGTTGTGCGGTTTGCAGGCCATGCGTTCCACAACAACGCGTCTTATACACCGCCGGACGGATACGCAGCATGCCTTTCCGCAAATCACAAGAGCCAAATCTGGACTCGGATGTTAAATGAAATCCAGTTATTATATTATTCGAAATCATTGTAGCGCTACCCCCTGCAGGGGCTGCTGGTAGCTGGCTCCCCTATTCCTGCACAGCCAGGCAACACGCATTTTTCCACTGGCATCCAGGCACAAGGAATCAGTAGACATGTGCAATTCGTTTAGTTTCTTTTCGTTTTTTTTCGTTATATTCGTTCATTCGTTATCGTACGAATGAACAAACGATTCGCTAAAAATTTTAACGAATCGTTCGAATCGAATGAATACGAAAAACAACGAAAATCCGAAATAACCAAATTAGAAACAACGAATGTACGAAAGAAGAAAATCCGAAAAACGAAAAAGGAAACAACGAAAATCAAAATCAACGAAAAAATTCGTACATTCTTAACTTTTTTTTTTTTGTTGAATTGGTAATTTTCCGTGTCTCTTACAATGGCGCTGCATAACGTGCCTCGAAAGGATTGAACGAAAAAATAGTACATTCGTAACTTTTTTTTTTTTTTTTCGATTCGGAATTTTCTGTGTCTCTTACAATGGCGCTGCTTAACGTGCTTCGAATGGATTGAACGAAAACATTCGTACATTCGTAACTTTTTTTTTCGATTCGTAATTTTCCGTGTCTCTTAAAATGTAATAATAGCATACACATTACATAAAATTATGAATTATGCTCCGATTATGAATCTACGAAAACAATGTTACGAAAGTACGAATAAATCAATCTAACGAAAGTACGAATGTAACTAAATCTACGAAAATACGAATGCGTCCGAATTTCGAATAAACGAAAATTAAACTAACAGAAAAACGAATCAACAAAAAAATAACTCTTACGAAAATACGAATCTTTACGAATACGAACACCGACGACTTACGAAATTACGAATCGTTACGAATCAACGGAAACGAAAAAAACGAAACGAAAATAAACTAATTTTTCTGTTGTGCACATGTCTAGGAATCAGTCCCTGGGCTGGTTTTTGTTGTTTTTATTAGGGATAACAACTTGAATAGGACAAAGAAGTTATGCCCAACTTGATGGTAAAAAGAGATCCTGGACTGTTCTTCCTGGACACAATCAGTCTTTAACCACTTAAGGACCAGGCTTCTCACATTTGTTGCTTACAAGTTAAAATATTTTTTTTTGTGCTGGAAATAGACTCAGAACTTCCTCTTCGATCACCGCGTCGTTCCAAACAGAAATGGGAGCGAGTACCTGTCAAAGCCAGGTACCTGCTCCCTGCTAAAAGAAAATATGCGATGAGGTGAGAGGAGAAGAGCGAAACTTCCTCTTTTGGGTGAAGTTCTGTTTCAATGTACAATGTTAATGACACAGTTGTTAAAGTGGTGTTTCCACCAAAAAAATAAAAAATATCTTAAAAATCATTAAAAAAAAATAAAAAATAATTGGAAAAAAAAATTTTTTTTACTCGCCTCTAAATGCCTGTTGCTAGGGGGTCCCTCGTAGTCTGCCACCTTCAGTGCCCGGGCACTGACATCACTTCCCCTCGGCGCCGCACAGTCATCTGGGACCTGTCACGTGTCCCAGATAACTGCGCGGTGAATCACGGCGCACAGCACCGCTCGCCCATGCGCAGTGGGTACCTGGCTGTGAAGCCACAGCCGGGTGCCCACAGTAAGAATGCCGGCGCCGCAAGCAGTGCGGGGAAAGAGGGGGGGGCTTCGTTCCCCCGCATCGCTGGACCCTGGGACAGGTAAGTGTCCGATTATAAAAAGTCAGCAGTTGCAGTATTTGTAGCTGCTGACTTTAAAAAAAAAATTTTTAGGGGGCACTCCTCTTTAAGGACCAGGTCTTTTTCTGACATTTGTTGCTTACAAGTTAAAATATTTTTTTTGTAGGGCTGTTACTGATTAAAATTTTCGTATTCGTCTAATCGATTTGTTTTTTAATAGATTAATCGACTAATTTCGATTGATTATAACACACATACAGGTACAACTACTTTTAGCTGATCTCCTTGCATTGCAACTCTGCATTAGTCAGTGGTAAATGTGGTATACACTATATACAATCACCCGACACTAGTTAGTTTCCACAATCCATGACTTAACTTCACAGTTCACACAAATGTGTTTTAAATTCAAACTGTAGCACTGACGTAAGTCATTTTTTTTCTCCACAGTAGCGTGACAATCCCTCCACCTCCGGTCTAACTAATCACTCTCACCCAATGGCATGGACCCCTGTGCAAACAGGTGGTCATGCAAACGGGTATCAAAAGGGTTAACACGGACCATAAACTTCTCTCACGTCTCCTTAGATCTCAGCAAGGACGCCAGGTCATGGGTAGAAAGAAAAGATCTAAGTGCTCACCGCTTAAGTATAAGATTTCATTTTTGTGTTCAAACACAAACTACTCACATAAAGATGATAAAAACACAGCATGTAAAGCCGACAATCGTGTTAGTTCCGTAGGGCAGCAGCGGGTGACATCCTGCGTAGCTCCTCCCCCTGTACGTGTTACGTTCAATCAGAACTTCGACGTCATCGGACCCCCTTTCCTTCCTTAGCAGATGGAGGCACTTGGGGAAGGGGGGAGGAGTCCGGTGACGTCGATGTCCGTGACGTCATTGGATCTCCGACAGAAGTCCCTGAAGACACGGAAGCCGGCGGAGAGGCGAGTACCGATCGAAAAAATTAATTGATTAATCAAGGAATTAATCTTTAATTTCCACAGCCCTATTTTTTTGTGCTAGAAATAGACTCAGAACTTCCTCTTGGATCACGCTGCGTTCCAAACAGAAATGGGAGCGAGTACCTGTCAAAACCAGGTACCTGCTCCCTGCTAAAAGGAAATATGCGAGGAGGTGAGAGGAGGAGAAGAGTGGAACTTCCTCTTTTGGGTGAAGTTCTGCCTTAAGTGTTAATGACACAATTGTTAATGTGCGTTATGGAATTTTTTAACTTGCGTTGTCTGGCTGGCAATGCACAGTTTTTCAAAAATGCAGTGCTCCACAGCGATATTTGCATTGCAGTATGCTGCGTTAAGCTCTACTGTAAAATGTGTTGCACTGCAAGTCACGTGCATATCCCACCTCCACCTAAAACTGTTATTTGATGTTCTCCATCAGCTCATACCCACACAGTTATTACCTTTTATTATCACTTGCCCCTTTGTCTAGATCAGCCTCTCTCAACCTTTTTACCCCAGAGGAACCCCTAAAATAATCTGGAGGTCTCAGGGAACTCCTTCTGAAACCAAATAACTTCAGTCCAATGGGAAAAATGCCCTTATATATTGGGGGTCAGTGAGAAGAATGCTCCTTACATTGGTGATCAGTGAGAAGAATGCTCCTTACATTGGTGATCAGTGGGAAGAATGTTCCTTACATTGGTGATCAGTGGGAAGAATGTTCCTTACAATGGTGATCAGTGGGAAGAATGTCCCTTACATTGGTGATCAGTGGGAAGAATGTTCCTTACAATGGTGATCAGTGGGAAGAATGTTCCTTACATTGGTGATCAGTGAGAAGAATGCTCCTTGCATTGGTGATCAGTGAGAAGAATGTTCCTTACATTGGGGATCAGTGGGAAGAATGTTCCTTACATTGGTGATCAGTGGGAAGAATGTCCCTTACATTGGTGATCAGTGGGAAGAATGTCCCTTACATTGGTGATCAGTGGGACTAATGCTCCTTACATTGGTGATCAGTGGGAAGAATGTCCCTTACATTGGTGATCAGTGAGAAGAATGTTCCTTACATTGGTGATCAGTGAGAAGAATGCTCCTTACATTGGTGATCAGTGAGAAGAATGTTCCTTACATTGGGGATCAGTGGGAAGAATGCTCCTTACATTGGTGATCAGTGGGAAGAATGTCCCTTACATTGGTGATCAGTGGGAAGAATGTCCCTTACATTGGTGATCAGTGGGACTAATGCTCCTTACATTGGTGATCAGTGGGAAGAATGTCCCTTACATTGGTGATCAGTGGGAAGAATGTCCCTAACATTGGTGATCAGTGAGAAGAATGTTCCTTACATTGGTGATCAGTGAGAAGAATGCTCCTTACATTGGTGATCAGTGAGAAGAATGTTTCTTACATTGGTGATCAGTGAGAAGAATGTCCCTTACATTGGTGATCAGTGAGAAGAATGTCCCTTACATTGGTGATCAGTGAGAAGAATGCTCCTTACATTGGTGATCAGTGGGAAGAATGTCCCTTACATTGGTGATCAGTGGGAAGAATGTCCCTTACATTGGTGATCAGTGAGAAGAATGTTCCTTACATTGGTGATCAGTGAGAAGAATGCTCCTTACATTGGTGATCAGTGGGAAGAATGCTCCTTACATTGGTGATCAGTGAGAAGAATGTTCCTTACATTGGTGATCAGTGGGAAGAATGTTCCTTACATTGGTGATCAGTGAGAAGAATGTTCCTTACATTGGTGATCAGTGGGAAGAATGTCCCTTACATTGGTGATCAGTGAGAAGAATGCTCCTTACATTGGTGATCAGTGAGAAGAATGTTCCTTACATTGGTGATCAGTGGGAAGAATGTTCCTTACATTGGTGGTCTTTGGGAAGAATGTTCCTTACATTGGTGATCAGTGAGAAGAATGTCCCTTACATTGGTGATCAGTGGGAAGAATGTCCCTTACATTGGTGATCAGTGAGAAGAATGCTCCTTACATTGGTGATCAGTGGGAAGAATGTTCCTTACATTGGTGGTCTTTGGGAAGAATGCTCCTTACATTGATGATCAGTGAGAAGAATGCTCCTTACATTGGTGATCAGTGGGAAGAATGCTCCTTACATTAGTGATCAGTGAGAAGAATGTTCCTTACATTGGTGATCAGTGAGAAGAATGTTCCTTACATTGGTGATCAGTGGGAAGAATGTCCCTTACATTGGTGATCAGTGAGAAGAATGTTCCTTACATTGGTGATCAGTGGGAAGAATGCTCCGTACATTGGTGATCAGTGAGAAGAATGCTCCTTACATTGGTGATCAGTGAGAAGAATGTTCCTTACATTGGTGATCAGTGGGAAGAATGTTCCTTACATTGGTGATCAGTGGGAATAATGCTCCTTACATTGATGATCAGTGAGAAGAATGCTCCTTACATTGGTGATCAGGGGGAAGAATGCTCCTTACATTGGTGATCAGTGAGAAGAATGCTCCTTACATTGGTGATCAGTGGGAAGAATGTTCCTTACATTGGTGGTCTTTGGGAAGAATGTTCCTTACATTGGTGATCAGTGGGAATAATGCTCCTTACATTGATGATCAGTGAGAAGAATGTTCCTTACATTGGTGATCAGTGAGAAGAATGTTCCTTACATTGGTGATCAGTGGGAAGAATGTTCCTTACATTGGTGATCAGTGAGAAGAATGTTCCTTACATTGGTGATCAGTGGGAAGAATGTTCCTTACATTGGTGGTCTTTGGGAAGAATGTTCCTTACATTGGTGATCAGTGGGAATAATGCTCCTTACATTGATGATCAGTGAGAAGAATGCTCCTTACATTGGTGATCAGTGAGAAGAATGTTCCTTACATTGGTGATCAGTGGGAAGAATGTTCCTTACATTGGTGGTCTTTGGGAAGAATGTTCCTTACATTGGTGATCAGTGGAAATAATGTTCCTTACATTGGTGATCAGTGGGAAGAATGCTCCTTACATTGGTGATCAGTGAGAAGAATGTTCCTTACATTGGTGATCAGTGAGAAGAATGTTCCTTACATTGGTGATCAGTGAGAAGAATGTCCCTTACATTGGTGATCAGTGGGAAGAATGTCCCTTACATTGGTGATCAGTGGGAAGAATGTTCCTTACATTGGTGATCATTGGGAAGAATATCCCTTACATTGGTGATCAGTGGGAAGAATGCTCCTTACATTGGTGATCAGTGAGAAGAATGCTCCTTACATTGGTGATCAGTGAGAAGAATGCTCCTTACATTGGTGATCAGTGGGAAGAATGTTCCTTACATTGGTGGTCTTTGGGAAGAATGTTCCTTACATTGATGATCAGTGAGAAGAATGCTCCTTACATTGGTGATCAGTGGGAAGAATGCTCCTTACATTAGTGATCAGTGAGAAGAATGTTCCTTACATTGGTGATCAGTGAGAAGAATGTTCCTTACATTGGTGATCAGTGGGAAGAATGTCCCTTACATTGGTGATCAGTGAGAAGAATGTTCCTTACATTGGTGATCAGTGGGAAGAATGCTCCGTACATTGGTGATCAGTGAGAAGAATGCTCCTTACATTGGTGATCAGTGAGAAGAATGTTCCTTACATTGGTGATCAGTGGGAAGAATGTTCCTTACATTGGTGGTCTTTGGGAAGAATGTTCCTTACATTGGTGATCAGTGGGAATTCCTTACATTGATGATCAGTGAGAAGAATGCTCCTTACATTGGTGATCAGTGGGAAGAATGCTCCTTACATTGGTGATCAGTGAGAAGAATGCTCCTTACATTGGTGATCAGTGAGAAGAATGCTCCTTACATTGGTGATCAGTGGGAAGAATGTTCCTTACATTGGTGGTCTTTGGGAAGAATGTTCCTTACATTGGTGATCAGTGGGAATAATGCTCCTTACATTGATGATCAGTGAGAAGAATGTTCCTTACATTGGTGATCAGTGAGAAGAATGTTCCTTACATTGGTGATCAGTGGGAAGAATGTTCCTTACATTGGTGATCAGTGAGAAGAATGTTCCTTACATTGGTGATCAGTGGGAAGAATGTTCCTTACATTGGTGGTCTTTGGGAAGAATGTTCCTTACATTGGTGATCAGTGGGAATAATGCTCCTTACATTGATGATCAGTGAGAAGAATGCTCCTTACATTGGTGATCAGTGAGAAGAATGTTCCTTACATTGGTGATCAGTGGGAAGAATGTTCCTTACATTGGTGGTCTTTGGGAAGAATGTTCCTTACATTGGTGATCAGTGGAAATAATGTTCCTTACATTGGTGATCAGTGGGAAGAATGCTCCTTACATTGGTGATCAGTGAGAAGAATGTTCCTTACATTGGTGATCAGTGAGAAGAATGTTCCTTACATTGGTGATCAGTGAGAAGAATGTCCCTTACATTGGTGATCAGTGGGAAGAATGTCCCTTACATTGGTGATCAGTGGGAAGAATGTTCCTTACATTGGTGATCATTGGGAAGAATATCCCTTACATTGGTGATCAGTGGGAAGAATGCTCCTTACATTGGTGATCAGTGAGAAGAATGCTCCTTACATTGGTGATCAGTGAGAAGAATGCTCCTTACATTGGTGATCAGTGGGAAGAATGTTCCTTACATTGGTGGTCTTTGGGAAGAATGTTCCTTACATTGGTGATCAGTGGGAATAATGCTCCTTACATTGATGATCAGTGAGAAGAATGTTCCTTACATTGGTGATCAGTGAGAAGAATGTTCCTTACATTGGTGATCAGTGGGAAGAATGTTCCTTACATTGGTGATCAGTGAGAAGAATGTCCCTTACATTGGTGATCAGTGAGAAGAATGTCCCTTACATTGGTGATCAGTGGGAAGAATGTTCCTTACATTGGTGATCAGTGAGAAGAATGTCCCTTACATTGGTGATCAGTGGGAAGAATGTCCCTTACATTGGTGATCAGTGGGAAGAATGCTCCTTACATTGGTGATCAGTGGGAAGAATGTTCCTTACATTGATGATCAGTGGGAAGAATGTTCCTTACATTGGTGATCAGTGAGAAGAATGTTCCTTACATTGGTGATCAGTGGGAAGAATGTTCCTTACATTGATGATCAGTGGGAAGAATGTTCCTTACATTGGTGATCAGTGAGAAGAATGTTCCTTACATTGATGATCAGTGGGAAGAATGTTCCTTACATTGGTGATCAGTGGGAAGAATGTTCCTTACATTGGTGATCAGTGAGAAGAATGTTCCTTACAATGGTGATCAGTGGGAAGAATGAATGAATGAATGAGTGACTTGTATAGCGCTACCTATGTGAACTGAATCGCCTCAGGGCACTTTTTGCCGCCTGTGTCCATCTGCGGTATAGCGCGGTCCTTTACCCCATGGGTTCCCGACACGCTTACAAACACATACACAAATTTGGACAATTTTTTTCGACAGGATCTAATTAACCTACCACCATGTCTTTGGAGAATGCTCCTTACATTGGTGGTCAGTGAGAAGAATTCCCCTTACATTGGGGATCAGTGGGAAGAATGTCCCTTACATTGATGGTGAGTAGGAAGAATTCAAGTGGCGTTGGCTCTGGAACTATGCAGGCACCATCAGATGGAAGGTGAATCAGTTACAACCCAAGGAACCCCTGGTAACCTCTTGAGGAACCCTACGATTCCACAGAACCCTGGTTGAGAATGGCTGTTCTAGATTGTAAACCCCTTTACGAGCGGGGCCCTCCTAACCCTCTTGTCTTGAACTGTATTGGAATTGCACTGTCTCTCTATATGTTGTAAAGCTCAGCGGAAGCGGGTGACGCTTTCCGAATTCTGTATAGTAATAACAATAGACATATTTCATTGTATATTTAGCTGTCTGCTCTGGGCTGGCATTGTTAGACTGTTAACTTCTGGTATAAAGGTGCACAATGGTTTTCCCTAAAGCAAGAGATAGATGATGCAACTTTATTTCCTCTAAACATGGGTTGCAGGAAAGTAATTCACTCGATTCCCCCATCAACACATTCAATGTTGATGGGGGAATCCAACCTGTAGCGCTATTGTTTTCGGCCAGCAGGGAGGCACAGGGAGCCTTTCCTTGCCGGCAAAACACAATAATTACTGCTAGCAGCTATAGCAGCTGGCATTAATCGCATGCAAAAAATCTGTACAATCATCCTGCTCATAGATGGGTGGAATCGTGGCCTGTCCCTGCTGAACTGGCCAGGATTCGATCCATCTATGGCCAGAGTAATTCTTGTGATTGTTGCAACTGTCAGATGGCACATAGGGAATGAACCTCACAGTAGGCATTCAGAAAGAATTTGGATTCAGTAAGTAAGTAAGTAAGAACTTGGATTCAGTAAGAACGCAGTACACCTGGCTCCCATTTATGAAGTATTGGATTTGGCTGCTAGTGCAAACAGAACTTAAACAGCCCATTGATGATTTGATTTTCTTTCCTTACACCACAGCTGGAAAGAAAGAAAATTGCCTCCTGCAGCACTATTGTGTTCTGCCGGTGGGCGGGGGGCGGAGCCTTCCTCATCAGCAAAACACAATGATTACTGCTTACGGCTATAACCGCCGGTAGTAATCGCATGTAAAAAATCCGACAGGCTGGTTGTACCCAGGTCGATCGATGGATTGACTTCAGCACAGTCTGCCCATAGATGGATCGAATCACTGCCAGTCCCTGCTGAACCGACTGAATTTCAACCCATGTATGGCCTGCTTTACACAAGGGAGGGGTTCACTTACCTTAGAGAAGCGAATCAAAAGGCCGTAAACCAACACGTCTGCTTTCTGAGCTTCTTTTGCCAAGTCTCGGATCCCACTTAGGTTTTGAGTTCCGCTTTGCTCTGGAAAATCCAGATGGACCTTGGAGTAGAATCAAAAAGGAATACATAAATAAATTCAGCCTTTAATTAGTCCAAGCGCTCAATGGAAAATTTCTAAAACTATATTTTAGAATTATGCAAAGAGGGATAACAAGTTTGTTTTTATTTATTTTTTTATCATAATCACATCCAAAGGAACAAAAATCACATTGAAAGTGGCTTTGTCCTGCACTGCCTTGGGAAATAAGAGAAGTGGTGAAGCACAGGATCGACTGAAACAAAATGTTTAATTATGTGCATTGTGTTTCATGGAAAGGTAGTTGATAGGAACCTATCTGGGCAGTGCAGTGAGCTCACTTTAAGGCCCCTTTCACGCGAGAGCCCCCCGATCGGGTCCCCTTGTCTGTTTGTCAAGCGGACCCTCTATTCTCCACTATAGGTAGTCGGAATTTAAACAGATTTGTGTCTGTTTACACCCAGCTACCTCCCGCTGTGTGACGCTTCTCTTCTTCTGACAGGTCTTATATAACGGAGGCCGGGGCCACCCGGTGACTCCGCCCCCCTCTGATGCATGGAACCGTACATCAGAGGAGGGCGGGGTCACCGGGTGGCCCCGGCCTCCGTTATATAAGACCTGTCAGAAGAAGAGATGCGTCACACAGTGGGAGCCTCCTATTGCGTGGAGTGGCCCGATAACGAAGAAGAGACACCATGGAGGAAGATGCCGGAGGAGAACACCGAAGCAAGAAGAACCGGATCGGAGGAAGAAGAAGATGGAGGAAGAAGATGAAGAAACCGAAGGATGAAGAAAGGAAGAAGACCAGAAGAAAGACAATGAAAGAAGACTTTAATAAAGGAATTGTCAAAGACCGTCTCCTGTAATTTTTAACACTTTTGTCACTTTTTTGGTGAAATGGTAGTGGTACTTTTGTACCCCTTACCATTTCACACAGGGGAGGAGGCCGGGATCTGGGGGTCCCCTTGTTAAATGGGGCTTCCAGATTCCGATAAGCCCCCCACCCGCAGACCCCCACAACCACCGGCCAGGGTTGTGGGGATGAGGCCCTTGTTCTCATCAACATGGGGACAAGGTGCTTTGGGGGGGGGACCCCAAAGCCCCCTCCCAATCTTGAGGGCATGTGGCCTGGTACAGTTCAGGAGGGGGGGGGGCGATCTCTCATCCCCCCCTCTTTTCCTGCGGCTTGCCAGGTTGCGTGCTCGGATAAGAGTCTAGTATGGATTTTGAGGGGAACCCCCACACCATTTTTTTTATTTTATTTTTGGCGCTGGGTTCCCCTTAAAATCCATGCCAGACCTGAAGGGCCTGGTATGGATTTTGAGGGGGACCCCCACGCCATTTTATTTTTTATTTTTTGGCGCAGGGTTCCCCATAATATCCATACCAGACCTGAAGGGCCTGGTATGCTTTTGGAGGGAAACCCATGCCGTTTTTTGTGTTGTAAGTCGCCCCAAGTCGTGTTGTAAGTCGCCCAAGTCGCGCTGGAAGTCGCGTTGCCCCTGTGTGAATGGACTGTTAATGATAACGGCGTGCGCTATTAATAATGGCATACTATTAACCTGTATATTATGTGTTGCGCTTATGTGTTTGCGCCGGTTCATACGCTCACTTAATAATTTATCTGGCGCACCAATTATGGTATGAACCGGCGCAGCGCATTCATCTTAGTAAATCAGTCCCATAGTGTCAGAGGCGCAGCGACGAGGAGGACCATGTCTGTGTCCCGACTCCCGAATGAATGGAAGCAAGCAAACATTTATTGATGGGTACTGGTAAGGCTGCATTGATGGGCACTGGTAGGCTGCATTGAGGGGCGCTGGTGGGCTGCATTTGATGGGCACTTCATTAAAAAGGTGGGGTATACATGGGCAGGGCAAAGGTAGTGGAGTAAGGGGTGGGGCCAAGGAGGGGGGCGGCAAATGGGGGTTTCGCCTAGGGCAGAGGTGTCCAAACTTTTTTCAAAGAGGGCCAGATTTGATGAAGTGAACATGCCTGAGGGCCGACCATTTTGCCTGACATTTTTTAAACCAATAAAATTTGGTCTAAGTGTGTTTGTTCGAGCGCTAATACATTGCCCAACAAGAATTCTCTTGCCTTTGTCGCACTCGCTCCTGACACACAGACGAATGCTCTGCTCTTTAGGGGTACCGTTAATTATAAATGGTACCCCACACATTGGAAAACGTGGGGTGCTT
This sequence comes from Lithobates sylvaticus, assembly GCA_028564925.1. Classification (NCBI taxonomy): domain Eukaryota; kingdom Metazoa; phylum Chordata; class Amphibia; order Anura; family Ranidae; genus Lithobates; species Lithobates sylvaticus. The sequence goes on from CM053030.1 coordinate 512,276,887, forward strand.
TTGGTGCAGTGCAATTAAAAAAAAAAAAAAAGGTTGGGGACTTCTTTCCCTGCAGTTTTGTGGGTAGGGAAGCCCATTGAAATGAATGGGCTGATCTACACGCAGCACGCAGCCACACAGATGTGAACCAAGAGCTTGTTCACATGTCAGGTTGGAGGGGCAGTAAAACCACATGGTTAAGCTGTTTTTACCACCCCCAACTTCTCCCCCTTTAGCTGCAGAGGGAGCAGCTGGGAGTATAAACATGCTGTGGCTGCAGCTGGAGGTACACCCAGGGTGAATGGGGCTGCACTGCAACTACCCGCAACTGTGTGCATTGCACAGTTGCGGCATAGAGTGATGCTGGATTTTATAGGCTTAAAACAGGTGGTGAGGAGGCAAAATAATGCCTCTTTACCGCCTGTCAAATGCCTCTGAAAAGCAATCTGTGCATGGATTGCTTTTCAGAGGAGCAGCAGTCCTGGCTGATATCACAAACAAGACCTACAAATGCAGTTCTGATGGTACAGAAATGGGGGGGGGGGGGGTCCGGATTAAAAGAAACATAGAAACATACACACACACACACACACACACACACACACGCATACAGACACATGTACATGGACACACATACAGACACATGCATACAGACACATGGACACACATACAGACACATGCATACAGACACATGTACATTGACACACATACAGACACATGTACATTGACACACATACAGACACATGTACAGTGACACAGATACAGACACATGTACATGGACACACATACAGACACATGTACATGGACACACATACAGACACATGTACATGGACACACATACAGACATGCATACAGACACATGTACATGGACACACATACAGACACATGCATACAGACACATGTACATGGACACACATACAGACACATGCATACAGACACATGTACATGGACACACATACAGACACATGCACACACATACATACAGGCATACATACAAATACATGCACACACATACATACAGGCATACATACAAATACATGCACACACATACATACAGGCATACATACAAACACACATGCACAGACAGACACATGAATAAAGCCCTTTTAAAACAAATCTAGCTTCTAGCATAGTAATGTACCTTTCCAGCTTCCTCATTCAGCCGGGTACTGCACTCTAGGGGGAAGCAGAGAGCACAGCACACTCCTCTGCACTTTACTTTCACTTTTGAGGCTGACGGAGCTTCTCACACAGTGCCGATGTTCGGCAGGGGATCGCTCATCTGACAGCCCTGATCCCGCAGCACACTAGTTGTGAGAGGCTTAGATAACCAGGCGGGCCGTTCAAAACCGGACCGCGGGCCGCGATTGGCCCGCGGGCCGGACTTTGGACATGCCTGGCCTAGGGTGTCAAAAATCCTTGCACCAGCCCTGAACACAGAGAAGTAAATACTGCGACTGGAGAAATAATTTAAAGTGTTACTAAACCCACAACAGTAAAATCAGTCTGTATGTGCAGTAAAGCATGCTTGTTATACTTACTCTGGAACCCAAGGGGTTACTCCTCTGCATTATGTAGACAGGCTGTTTGATCCTGTATGCACAGATCCTCCCCTTCTTGCATTGCCACCAAAACATGTCTGGATAAGACAGAGTAAAAGGAGTCAGGCTGCACATGCTCAGTGTGGTGTGTGTGGCTAGAGAGTTTTTATTTTCTTGGGAGAATGCATGTGATCAGCACAGGGCCAATCAGCACTGTCCAGACAGAGGGTCATGGGTCTTGTAACCTCATAGGACAGCTCAGTGCAGTATGAAAACTCCTCCTACAAGCTTTAGCCAGACACTGATAGAAGTCACAAGACTGCTATATACGGCTGATGAGAAAAGGTATTTAGCAGTTTATATTTACTAAAATAATTGCATTTCCATGTTCTGTGTACTGTGGGAGACCAGATATTCTGAATGCAGGTTCCTAGGTTTAGTAACACTTTAACTCTAGATTCTATCTATACACGAAAATCCCTTATGGCCGGGGAGCCCCTTTAACTGCTTGAAAAGAGCATTTTCGCTTCTCAATAGCCTTCCAAGGTTACATCTTGCTCCATAGCCTCAAGACAAACATGAAGTTGAATAAGACAGGTCGTCTCTTGAATTCGCTAGAAACAATGTCTCAGCTCTGTACGGTTTGCGGTCACAAATAAGTGATTTATGAGTGTTTGTTGGATTTGGAGACAAGACACTTCAGAACAGGTTGCATGGTGAAACAGATCTGCGTATGTCACAGAGATTGTGAAGCCAGACACCAGGTCTTCACTTGTACATGTAATGTATTTAACCCTGCAGGACGGGTATTCAATTTCCCCCCAAGAATTGACATCTCTCCGCGTCCTCTGCAGAGCTGACAAAAGTAAGATTGTTATTTGCTCTCTAGATAACCCCGCATATAAAAAGGAGATAATCGGCCTCTGAAACCCAGCCAACTTACAGAAGAAAAAAAAACTTACAAATGTGATGCAAACTTTTAAGTTTGGTGAAAAGTTCTCTTTGTGATGATTATCTTTGATTTATAGCGCCATCGCCTCCTGCGGCGCTGTACAACAAGAAGGATCCGAGCCAAGGTAATAACAGATAATACAGATACATAAAATATTTCCACTGACACACGCATAAAAAAATATATATATTTTATTTATTATTATATATGTATATATATATATATATATATACACATACACACACACATATATTTATCAATGACAATGAACAATAGAAGAGAGTCTTGTGCATACAAATTCACAAAGGCAGTACAGTTGGCCCTCCTGTACTGGGCCCGGGTCCCATCAGTTCAAAAGGGGGGCCCAGGCACTCACTGAGCAACAGGGCAGACTGTACCGCAGTGGCGGCTGGTGTTTTTTTTGGGGGGGTGGCAAACAACCCCCCCCCCCCAGAGAGGCACACAACTACCCTCGCCCCCCCCCCAAGCGACACGTCCAGCACTTACCCCATCCTGGTGGGTGGCAGGCAGCGTGTAGAGGCCCGGTCCAGCTCGGCTCGGAGTACTCTTCTCCATGGCAGTGGGGGGCAGGCAGCGTGTAGAGGCCCGGTCCAGCTCGGCTCGGAGTACTCTTCTCCATGGCAGTGGGGGTCAGGCAGCGTGTAGAGGCCCGGCCCAGCTCGGCTCGGCTCTGAGTCCTCTTCTCCATGGCAGTGGGTGTCAGGCAGCGTGTAGAGGCCCGGCTCGGCTCATAGTCATCTGACTCTATGGCAGCGGGTGGCAGGCAGCATGTAGCGACTCGGCTCAGAGTCCTGTCCTCCATCGCGGCTTCCAGCTCCTCCCCTCCTTCTCCTAGGCGTCCTGTAGAATCGCCTGTCCTTTCGGGCCAATTGGGTGACCGATGTCAAAGCCCACTTCCTGATTGGCCGGGAGGAGGATCAGTGTTACAACAGTGAATATTAATTTGCTGTTGTAACACACCTGGGTGAGCTCAGAGCACACTCCCTGTGACTCAAGCCCACCCTATATTGAAGCCTATTAGAGCCGCTGGCTCTGATCGGTGCTTCAAAGAAAACGGCCCCCTCCACATTGGAATCCATGCGCCGGTGTCCTGAAAGGGGCCGGACGCATGGATAAGGGAGGCGGCAGGTGGACAGGCTGTGCTGCCCTATTGAAGAAACCGATCCTCAGTTCCAATATCTGTTCCCCCCACCCCCCTGCTGTCAGGGCCCCCCCTGTGTGTCCCCTGCAGCACTGCCAGCTTCCCTCCTCTCCAGTGCGACCCCCTATGCATGAATCCGGCCCCCTAATCTACATGCAGGGTGCTGGACAGGTGGATTCCAATGTTTTTTTATTGAACATGAGGCTCTAATTGGCTTTAATAAAGGGTAGGCTCAGGCGCAGAGCACTGTGCCCTGAGCCCGCCCAGTTGTGTGACAGTAGCGAATTAATATTTGCTACTGTCACACTGATTCCTCTCCCGGCCAATCAGGAAGCTGGAGGAGTGCGATTGGCCGAGCGAAGAAGCAATCGTATTGGCTGGTACCGGGGGGGCGGGGAGGATGTACGAGCAGATCCGGAAGGGAAGATGTCAGCCCTCATCGGAACATCAGAGCGATCTCTCTGCTCTGCATCGCTGCTGACCGTGTGAGTACCACCCACCGGGGGGGGGGGGGGTCAGGCGCTCTGATTTGGGTGCTTTGTTTGCCCCAATCCCTTGACTGGACCCAACCAGCCGCCACTGCTAGAACCACCTAGTCATATCTGTAACAGAACCCCGCAGATGTGGGAGGTGTATGGCCCTAATTGGTCATGTGCATAAGCCGCATGTGCAGTAAAAATACTTCTACTCCCAGTAGTATGAAAATCTGAATCCTGATGAGGATTACACCTGCACACTTCAAATTTAGTATGTAATTGAATAAAAGCTCAAACTAACTGAAGTAAAAAGCTCAATCTCAACAGCCAAGTATCTCTCTTCTACTTTCAACGTTCACATACCTGATATGTCTCAGCAGTCTCTCAAAGACAACTCAACGAAGTCCATCCAACACAGAAATGTCGTCTTTTTATGAACACTGGTGGCCTCAGTCACCCAATGGCTCTTTGTATCTCTTAGGAACCCTGAAAGTCAAACAATACCAGCCCGTGCTCTCCTCTGCTATTAAACCTCGCTCACCCTGCTACATTCTCCAAAAAAAATAGATTAAATAAAACCAAAATCAGGGAAAATGACCTCCCTTGATACTGTGCCAGAGAGGTGGCTTTGAGAGCTCAGGGGGAAATATTTAGCAATTTGAGATTTTAAGATGTCACTGGTAGGTGTTGACCTCTGTGGGTAGCTGGTCCTTGACCAAGGCACAGCCCCAGTCTTTGGGAAGACTCCTGCAACCAAGTTTGAGCATTACTACCGTATGCTCACAATCCCTGGCCCCCTGGTTCACCCCACAGTTGGAAAACTGACAAGCAACTAAACCAAAGTATATCCTTGAGCCCTGTGCCCAACCTGCGGCCCTTTGGCACATTTTGTGCGACCCTCTGGGCCCCTGCAGACTCTGTGTTTTATTTGCCTTGTTATAGTAGTAATTTTTAGCAGTCTCATGTAGTATGTCTTCAGTCTGACTATCTCTTGTATCTTGTCCATAGTCTCTGACCACCTTTTGTATCATATCCACAGCTTCTGACCATCTTTTGTATCATCTTCACAGTCTCTGACCATCGTTTGTATCATGTCCACAGTCTCTGACCATCTCTCGTATTATCTCCATAGTCTTTGACCATCTCTTGTATCATGTGCACAGCCTCTGACCATCTCTTGTATCATGTATATAGTCTCTGACCATCTCTTGTATCATGTCCATAGTCTCTGACCAGCTCTTGTATCATGTCCACAGTCTCTGACCATCTCTTGTATCATGTCCATAGTCTCTGACCATCTCTTGTATCATGTCCATAGTCTCTGACCATCTCTTGTATCATGTCTATAGTCTCTGACCATCTCTTGCATCATGTCCATAGTCTCCGACCAGCTCTTCTATCATGTGCACAGCCTCTGACCATCTCTTGTATCATGTCCACAGTTTCTGAGCATCTCTTGTATCATGTCCATAGTCTCTAACCATCTCTTGTATCATGTCTATAGTCTATGACCATCTCTTGTATCATGTCCATAGTCTCGGACCATCTCTTGTATCATGTCCATAGTCTCTAAACCATCTCTTGCATCATGTCTATAGTCTCTGACCATCTCTTGTATCATGTCCATAGTCTCTGACCATCTCTTGTATCATGTCCATAGTCTCTGACCAGTTCTTGTATCGTGTCCAGTCTGACCAGCTCTTGTATCATGTCCATAGTCTCTGACCTTCTCTTGTATCATGTCCATAGTCTCTGACCAGCGCTTGTATCATGTCCATAGTCTCTGACCATCTCTTGTATCGTGTCCAGTCTGACCAGCTCTTGTATCATGTCCATAGTCTCTGACCATCTCTTGTATCATGTCCATAGTCTCTGACCAGCTCTTGTATCATGTCCATAGTCTCTGACCATCTCTTGTATCGTGCCTCGTCTGACCAGCTCTTGTATCATGTCCATAGTCTCTGACCATTTCCTGTATTATGTCCACAATCTATGACTATCTCTTGTATTATGCCCATAGTCTGACTATAGCCTGTTGTATGCCTGCTGTCCCTGACACTGAATATTCACTGAATTTGGCTCCCGGTTGGGGAGATTTATTATTTCAATATTCTGTTATACTGCTGAAAAATTTTCAATAAAAATTATTGAACAAGAATATTCACTGAATTTTATGTGTGGCTTTTTGGTGGTGTCAAGGGCCGCACTTGAGGCCCACCATATAAATAAAGTTGACCACCACTAAAAAGTAGTCTACACAAAAGCAGAGGTCATGGTAGGAGGTGATCAGACATAGCCAAAATACAGGTAAAATGTCATGCCAGTCTGGATTTTAGCAAAGGCATGACAAAGGTATGCGAGTCAAGGCAGACGCATATAGGGTTTATTTACTAAAGGCAAATAGACTACATTTGCACTCTGCAAGTGCAGTTGCTCCAGAGCTTAGTGAATGAGCAGAAGCTCTGCTGACCTTCATCATCCAATCATGTGTAAGCAAAGTGAATCTTTACCTCATTTACTATGCTTTGGAGCAAATGCAAAGTGCACAGTCTATTTGGCATTATTAAATAAACCCCATAGTAACATCAAGCCGGCAGCTCTGAGTGGTCCATAAAATCTGAATCTTTATTGGTTACATACTGAAACACACTGGTAACAAGCTAACGTGTTTCAACTGTGATAGCCTTTCTCATGGTCAAGGCAGACAACTACAGAAACCAGAAGGCAATCTGAGGGCTTAACCAAAACATCCACCAGAATTCAATGAACAGGATTTTTAAGAAGCTACAAAGACTAAAGCCAGCCATTGACGAAGCAATTTTCTTTCCTGCAACCACGGGTTCAGGAAAGAAACCACTCAATTCACAGTCAGTGTTGAGTGATTGAGCGGAGCCATTGTGTGGGGGAAGCCACCCCCACCGGGAGAACACAGTTAAAATCGCTAGCAGCTATAACAGCCGCTGGAAATAATCGCATGTAAAATCCAGCAGGCTGGTCGTACCCAAGTCGATCGAACAAATTAACTTGGGTACCATCAGCCTGTCCATACATGGATCGAATCACACAACTGTGAGCGAATGCCTGCACTGCAGGTGTCCTCTACAGCTAATGCAACTGGCTAAAAGACCTGAAGAAGTGAGTCAGTGGTGGGGTGGCGTTGGTCAACACTTGGCGGTGGTTAGCACCTAAGAAGGAGAGGTAAAATATATATCCACAGCCTTTTTGAGAGCATCTATGGAGCCATCATTACAACGAAAACCAATGATTGTTTTTGGGTGCACTTATCCTTTGCATTTTTCCCCTCTGAGGTAGAAGATACAGGTCACCTCACAGCACAATGACTGAGCTGAAATGATATATCAAATTCCTTGCAGACTTAGCAGGTGTCAATCAGGGAAACTCCCATGTACTTGGGAATAAAATGATCCCTGAGGGGTTCAATTAAAGTGAACGCCCCAGACACATGTTGAATTAATATTTCTGTCTAGAACAGTGTATGGAGACAAGCTTCCACAGGTACGCCGATCGAGCTACAAGTGCGGGGTGAGCCGTGATTGACAGGGGTAGCTTCCCCTTTCTCATCAATGGTACCATTCTGCATTACTTCACAGCTTTCCTGGAGGGGAATGACAAATGCAGCGCCAACAGCTTCACTTAATCATTTTATAAGCACACTAAGCATTTGAAAGCTACATAATTAACACTAAATATAGACCAATCATTTTTTATACCTTCAAGTTTCAAAAAACAAGAAAAAAAGGTTCTATGCAAAGGTCCTAGTAGGAGAAGCAGGCCTACCAGGAAACACAATGGTCGCTGTAGATCAGGGGTCTCAAAACTTTCTGAACAAAGTTTACTGTCCTTCAGACTTTGGGGGGGCAGTTCAATTGGACAATCATAAGGCCAGCGAGGTGAAAGGACATCGGCCTTTTACTTGACAATAATGTCTATGAACTCGATAAGCTGGTGGAATGTTCTGGTGGTTACTGGGAACTGGTTGCACGGCCAAACAGCTGGCAAGACTACTGGGGCTGGGAGCAAAGCAATGTTGCAGGCAATACACTGAAGAAAGAATTTATACTGCTACATTGCTTTGGTAAAAATAACCCAAATAAGTGTATATTGTTTGGTCTGAGTTAGAGAGTCTACAAGCTATGGTGCCCATCATTGAAAATTGATCACAACGGATGTACTGACAGCCTATCTAATTTCTTGAGACACTAAGGCCCCTTTCACACTGGGGCGTTTTTCATGCGGTGCAGCGCTAAAAATAGCGCCTGTTCACCGCATGAAAAAATCCTGCCCCTTTAACTCCAGTGTGAAAGCCGGCGGGCTTTCACACTGGAGCGGTGCGCTAGCAGGATGAAAAAAAAAGTCCTGCTAGCAGCATCTTTGGAGCGGGATAGGAGCGGTGTGTTCACCGCTCCTATACCGCTCCTTCCCATTGAAAAGAATGGGAGACCGCGGTAAAACCGCGGCAATACCGCCGCAAAGCGCCGCTACGGCGGCGCTCTGCGGGGGGTGTTTAACCCTTTTTCGGGCCGCTCGCGGGGGGTAAAACCGCACCGCGAGCGGCCGAAAACCGCGGTAAAAACGACGGTAAAGCAGCGCTAAATATAGCGCTGCTTTACCGTCACCGCGGCTCACCGCCCCCATGTGAAAGGGGCCTAACAAGCCAGGAAAGTACAAATACCCCCCAAATGACCCTTTTTTGGAAAGTAGACAATCCAAGGTATTTAGTATGAGGCATGGCGAGTTTTTTGAAGTTGGCATTTTTTTCCCATAATTCTTTGCAAAATGAAGATTTTTATAATTTTTTTTCCCAAAATTGCTGCAAAAATTAAAAAGTCAGCAGCTACACATACTGCAGCTGCTAACTTTTAATAATAGGACACTTACCTGTCCTGGAGTCCAGCGATGTCTTCTGATGTTTCCATCAGCTGTCGGGTTCTGCCGCCGCCACCACCATTGCCACCAAGGGAATCCAGCAGTGAAGCATTACGGCTTCACGCCCGGGTCCCTACTGCGCATGCATGCGAGGCACCGATGCGCTCTCCTACTGGCCCGGTGGCGGGAAGGAAGGGAGGAGGGAGCCGAGCCCGGACTCCCGGAAGTGGGGACAGGATACCTGTCAACGACAGGTATAAGCTCCCCCTCCCCTGAAAGGTGCCAAATGTGGCACCGGAGGGGGGAGGAGACAAATAAGCGGTGGCTGGAACTCCACTTTAACAGGTTATTTCTCTCACATGGCATATGCATACCACAAATTACACCCCAAAGTACATTCTGCTACTCTTCCTGAGTATGGTGATACCACATGTGTAAGACTTTTACACAGCCTGGCCACATACAGAGGCCCAACATTAAAGTAGCACCATCAGGCGTTCTAGGGACATAAATTACACATCTCATTTCTCAACCACCTATCACACTTTTGGAGGCCCTGGAGCACCAGGACAATGGAAATGCCACCACAAAATGACCCCATTTTGGAAAAAAAAAACACCCCAAGGCATGAGTCTTTTGAAAACGTCACTTTTTTCTACAAATTTTTGGAAAATGTTGAAAAGAAAATGATGACACTGTGGCACTGATGGCCACTGTGACACTGATGGCCACTGTGACACTGATGGGTACTGTTGGCAAAGATGGGCACTGATGACATGGTGACACTGATGGCACTGTGACACTTATGGCACTGTTGGCACTGATGAGCATGGTGACACTTATGGGCATGGTGACACTGATGGGTACTGTTGGCACGATGGCAATGTGGGCACTCTGACACCGATGGGCAATCTGACACTGATGGGCACTGTGACACTGATAGGCACTATATTGGCAAGGAACAAGTTGAAGAACACACTCACTGTGATCACAGATCACTCTCCCTCCTCACCCGCGGTCTCTGTGTGAGGAGGGAGAGCCATCAATGAAAGATTATCTCATATGTTTACATTTGAGATCATCTCTTATTGGACACGCCAATCACGTGGTAAATGGCCGTTGTGTTTGGCCATTTACCACAATCTGTGATTGGCTGTGTCCAAGGAACATGGCCATCAAAAAGTTTCCCCAATGCATGCCCGCGGGGGGGGGGGGGGAAAGGGGGGGCGTGTTTCTGGGAGGACGTACATGGACACCCTCCAGGCAATTAAGGCCCACGCTGTAGCCATCTTTTTTTAGTTTATATTGTGGGTGCAAGATGGTTACAGTCTTTTTTTCTTTTGCTTAAAAGTAACAAACAAATGTTATACTTACCTGCTCTATGCAGTCGTTTTGCACAGAGCAGCCCCGATCCTCTTCTTCTCAAATCCTTCGCCGCCACTCCTGGCCCCGTCCCTCCTGCCGAGTGCCCCCATAGCAAGCAGAGCTGTGTGTCCATTCAGTCACTGAGCCGCAGCTCAACCCCGTCCAATCTCTCTCCTCATTGGCTTTGAATGACAGCAACAAGAGCCAATGACGCTCACTGCTGTCTCAGCCAATGAGGAGTAAGAGCCCAGAGCTTTGTGGCTTTCCTGCAACATCGCTGAATGGAGATGGGGCTCAGGTAAGTATTGGGGGGGGGGGGGGGGAGCTGCTGCACACAGAAGTTTTTGTTATTATTAAGATAACAAACCTTCTGCCTTTTAGAACCACTTTAAGGTAAAAAAAAAAAAAAACAACCCAAGGCTTTACAACCACTTTAACTGCGAAAAGACTGTAAAAGAAGCAGATGAATCACTCCCTGGAGGCAAAGAAGTCAAATCTTTGAACACCATGTCCAGCAGTGGCTGCTGTGATGTCTCCCACCAATCCCTGCAGTGATGTAGGGGTCAGCAGATGGAACCACAGCTGCCAATGGGGGACTCGCTATCTAACACAGAAATCTTGGATAGCAACGGTGCCCGGAGCAGTTGAAAAAACAACGTTTTGTCTTTCCACTTTCCACTTCCACAACAACTTGACAGCCTTGGCTTACAGGAAGGGGGTAGAGATGAGTTTGGGTGTCCTCTGAACTCTTCTCTTCCCAAACTCCCGCTCACGCTCCTTATTTACTCCAACGAGGTCATTCCTGCCTCGCAGTCTGCATCAATGTTAAAGTGAGTTGCGGGGCAGGAACTTCAGGTAGAGAAGGGTTCGGAGGAGGCACAAGCTCATCTCTAGAGGTGGGTTGAAAGGTGCTGGTCATCATTTAAAATGGAACTAAAAATCGCTCAATCAACATTTACTATTTTTAATCCTTATGCTTCTAGCATTAGTAAATAGATAGGAAGGTTAGGTGTGTTTACTTGTTTTTAACTTTTTTTTTTATTATTTATTTAGTTTTTTTCATGGCCTAGGCCAAGATGATGTCATACATCCCAGGAGTCTTCATGGAAGGAGGGGTTTTCTTAGCTAAGCACACCCTCCTGCTTGCATGCCTGAGCAGATGGATCCCAGGAAGTAAATGCTACGTGAATAATCTGCCCTTACTCAAGATGGTCCCGTTTTTGAAGTGATTTTTAAACTAAATAAAGCATGGAGACATGGAGGGATGAGGGAGTTTACTTTGAATATTAAAACTAATCTCAATTGTGCTTTCAGTTTGTGGTGCTCAGATACAGTTTAGTTCCACTTTAAAGGAGAAATACAGCCAAAGCTCATCACGTTTTTTCTTGGTAAAAAAAAAAAAGCTTGCCATGTTGAGGGCATGTGGCCTGGTATGGTTTGGGGGGGGGGGTTGGCTTGTCTTCTACCCCAACACCCCCCCATCTTTCCTGCATGCTCGGATAAGGGTCTGGTCTTGACTTTAGGGGGGGACCCCACGTCAATTCTTTTTGGTGTGAGGTTTCCCCTCAATTTCCATACCTTCGGTCTGGTATGGTCTTGGGGGGACCCCACGCCATTATTTCTTTCAATTTTGGCGTGGGGTTCCCCCTCAAGATCCTCAGAGCACAAGTCACATGCCTCAAGTTAATCACTTAAGACGATGATCCCGACTTCCATTCAAATCAATGGGCGGAAATCGTGCCCAAGTCGGACCAAAGTAGTGCAGGAGGCCAGTTAACCTGTTGCCGACCACCCTACGTACATTTACTGCGGGGTGGCTGCTCCTCTGCACAGAATCACGTACAGGTATGTGATTCCGCACTCCCTGGTCCAGGGGATGTACGTACACTGCCTGCGTCCCGCTCCTGCTATGATTGGACGTAGCGGGAGCCAATCAGCGGGACCCACAGATCGTTTGAGTCACAGGCAGTTCTGTGACAAGGGAAGGTAGTGATCTTGGGTTTCTGCTAAGCAGAAACACGGATCTTAGTCTTCCCACAATACGTCCACCCCCCCCACACAGTTAGCAAGCACTCCCTAGGAACACATTTAACCCTTTGATCGCCCACGATGTTAACCCTTTTCCTGCCAGTGTCATGAGTACAGTGACAGTGAAATTGTTTTTAGCACTGATCACTGTATTAGTGTCACTTGTAACCAAAAAGTGTCAGTTAGGTGTCCGATTTGTCCGCCGCAATGTAGCAGTCCCGCTATAAGTCTACTTGCTGCCATTACTAGTAAAAAATAAATTTAAAAAAATTCCAAAAATATATCCTATAGTTTGTAGACGCTATAACTTTTGCACAAACCAATCAATATACACTTATTGGGATTTTTTTTTTTTTTTACCAAAAATATGTAGAAGAATACATATTGGCCTACATTGATGAAGAAATTTGTTTTACATTTTTTTATTGGATTTATTTATTATGTTTTATAGCAGAAAGTAAAAAATATTGTCTTTGGTTTTTATTTTTCAAAATTTTCGGACTTTTTTTGTTTGAAGCGCAAAAAATAAAAACAGAAGAAGTGATCAAATACCACCAAAATAAAGCTCTATTTGTGGGAAAAAAAGAATATCAATTTTATTTGGGTACAGCATTGCATGACCGCGCAATTTTTTTATATTTCAAAATTTTCGGTCTTTTTTTGTTTGAAGCGCAAAAAAAAAAAAAAAACGCAGAAGTGATTAAATACCACCAAAAGAAAGCTCTATTTGTGGGAAAAAAGAATATCACGCCCGGCCTCTGCATTCAAATAACGGCGCCGCCGCGGCAGAGATGGAGAGGTGAGCCTAGAGGTGAGATGTGGGGTCTTATTGACCCCATATCTCACTGTAAATAGGTCCGATCGTGCCATATTCCTATTACAAGGGATGTTTACATTCCTTGTAATAGGAATAAAAGTACCGTATATACTCGAGTATAAGCCGAGTTTTTCAGCACATTTTTTGTGTGCTGAAAGTGCCCCCTCGGCTTATACTCGAGTCAAGCACTTTTCTGCAGCAAAAAAAAAAAATTTCCGACCCGACTTTGGGGCCCCGTATCTCGGGGCCACTTGGGTCTAGGAATCCCAAATTTGGTGTGCCAACCCAGTGGACCTAGCACTATAACATATCCAAATATGGGGTTCCTAGCTCTAAGTGGCCCCGAGATACGGGGCCCCAAAGTCGGTTTGGAAAATGTCATTCTCTGCTGCAGAAAAGTGCTTGACATTTTCTGACCCGAATTTGGGGCCCCATATCTCAGGGACACTTGGAGCTAGGAACCCCAAATGTGGCATTAAAACCCAGTTGAACTAGCACTACAACATATCCAAAGATGGGGTTCCTAGCACTAAGTGGCCCCGAGATACAGGGCCCCAAAGTCGGTTCAGAAAATGTCATTCTCTGCTGCAGAAAAGTGCTTGAGATTTTCTGACCCGAATTTGGGGCCCCCGTATCTCGGGGACACTTGGTGCTAGGAACCCCAAATGTTGTATTCCAACCCAGTGGAATTAGCACTACAACATATCCAAAGATGGGGTTCCTAGCACTAAGTGACCCCGAGATATAGGGCCCCAAATCGGTCAACTGTGTCCATCTGCATGGGCACAGTGAGGCTGCAAATGGGCATCGTTGACCCTCTTTTCCACTTACAGTAGCTGCGCATTTCTCACCCTAGGCTTATACTCGAGTCAATACGTTTTTCCCAGTTGTTTGTGGTAAAATTAGGTGCCTCGGCTTATATTCGGGTCGGCCTATACTCGAGTATATACGGTAATCAAATTTTTTAATTTGTAATTTTTTTTTTTAAGTGTCAAACTTAAAAAAATAAAAGCAAAATTAACAATATAAAAAAAATAAAAATTTAAAGCGCCCCTATCCCCGTGAGCTCATACGCAGAAGTGAATGCATACGTAAGCCCCGCCCACATATGAAAACGGTATTCAAACCACACCTGTGAGGTATCGCCGCGAACGTTAGAGCGAGAGCAATAATTCTAGCCCTAGACCTCCTCTGTAACTCAAAAGATGTAACCAGTAAAAATTTGCCTATGGGGAATTTTAAATACCAAAGTTTGGCGCCATTCCAAAAGCACGTGCAATTTTTAAGCGTGACATGTTGGGTATCTATTTACTCGGCGTATCTTCATATTTCACACTATGCAAAAAAATCGGGCTAACTTTACTGTTTTGTTTTGTTTTTTTTAAAGCATGAAACTGTTTTTTTTCTGAACAAAACGTGTTCGAAAAATTGCTGCGCAAATACCGTGCGAGATAAAAAGTTGCAACGACCGCCATTGTATTCTCTAGGGTCTTTGCTAAAAAAAAACATATATAATGTTTGGGGGGTTCTATGTAATTTTCTAGCAAAATAATGATGAATTTTACATGTAGGAGAGAAATGTCAGAATGGGCCTGGGTGTGAAGTGGTTAAAACGTTCATCCCTAGAACAATAAAAATAGAATTTGTTTTCTCTAACTTTCTCCTTCTTTAAAAAAAAAAAAAGGACAGGTGATATTTATTGTACATTTTGGCCTGAAATGCACTTATGTGCCTTCAGGTAAAAAGTAAAAAAAAAAAAAAAGGAATGTTAGATAATATTGGGATGCTAATACCGGAACATATACTGTATCATGAGAATTCTGCCACAACTCAATGGCCCCCATATAAAATTTCCCAGAAGCTGTTTTATCACCAGAGGCTGCAAGTACACTGGATACAGTAAAAGGATAAGATGAGACAATGATAGGATGGCAGTCTCTCAGTATATCTCATTACACAATAGCAGAAGTGCTGACAAAGCATGTAGTGGCTTCAGGAACAAGAAGGGCTCTTCAGGCAAAGTTCTCTACAAAATGCACACCAAGTATTCCTTCCGAAAGGAGAAAGGAATAAACGCAATTCCATATAAATAAAGTATATAAAAAGTGATACTTTATCTTTTTTTTACAAAAATATATACATGCCGCTTTAGGTGAGCGACTTACTGCAAGCTTAGCTGCAGGTCAACAGATGCCGATCCATTTGATCAGTATAGGCATAAATCACCACACTCTGGGCTACAGCAAACTCTACTATTTATTTATTTAAATACCACCACGGGTCAACCCTACGCATTTCATGCTAGAAAGCGAAATGCATCAAAAGGTGACTGCTGACCACTTGTCTACCAAGGTACTGTTTGTTTATAAATGGCATGGTAGACAAGTGGATAAAGGGCTGCTGAAGGGGCTTGCCAATAAAAGTGACCCAGGCTGTCCTAGAACCACCTTTGGGCTCTCAAAGTGTGTACCCCCCCCCCCCCTGCTGCCAACGCCCGTGGTAGTTTCCAGGCTCTCCCGTTCCTCAGGAAACAGCTTGCCCAGTGAGTGAGCCACTAATGACTCGAGAAGCAAAGTGTATTACATAATTTCTGAAGTCACAGCTGTCACTCCTCAGCTATTGTAGTTGAGGATGCAGCTATTCAAGCACAATATGTGCTTCAGGAGCTGTATTGGAGGGCAGGGGAGACATTGGGGGTCTAATAGACCCCTACACACACTTGCACATAAACATACACACACATATATACACACACACGTACATAGACACACATACATACATAAACACATTTGGGTACTGTATCTGCATTCACACTGCCAGGTATTGCACTGTAAGTAGAGGCAGAGTGGTCAGGATTCGAGAAAATGCCTTCCTCTCCCCCTGGTTTGCAATTCACTGTCCTGACTGGGTGCCCGCTGTGCTGGTGTATAGCTCAGCAAAGCAGTGGGAGCTTGATCTGAGCTAAATGCCTTTCTCAACCAGGAAGCTGCGCCACCCCTGAAAAACTCAGACAGCACCCCAGGGTGCCGAGGCACCACGGATGAGAAAGGCGGGTACAATTTCAGCATCTAAGAGATGCCAAGTGTGAGATTCAAGTTCCAGGATGATGCAACTCTAACAAGCATATGAAGGAGTTGCACTATTACTGGCTGCCCAAAGGCCAAAGAAGGAAGATGGATGCAAAATAAGTGGCGGTAAAGATGGCAGTGGCAGCAATGGAGCAATGAAGGAGAGCGTAAACCCTAAGGCTCAATTCACATCTATGCATTTTGCTTTTAAGCGTTTTTGCAGTGCTTTTTGTGGTGCTTGCCGCGTTTTTGGACAAGTGTTTTTACCGCGATTTTGCCGCGATTTGCGTTTTTGTATATATTTTTTTTTACATTTTTCTTTTTACAATGTGGTTGCTTAGCAACCAGCTATATACAGTGTAAAAAAAAAAAAAAAAAGCAAAACGCAAATCGCGGCAAAATCGCGGTAAAAACGCTGCACTTGCATTTTGGATGCGGGTCCATTGACTTCTATTACATGCAAAACGCTGCATTTTGTATGAAAAAAAGTCCCTGACCCTTTCCAAAAACGCAGAGGCACAAAAATGCATAGATGTGAACATGTTCCATAGGAACCCATGTTAAAAAATTTCCATGCATTTCTGCAAAATGCAAAATGCATCAAAAAACGCGCTAGTGTGAATGGAGCCTAAATCAGTTCCTCTTTAAAGAGAATGTATTGTGTTTCTTTAACCCGTTTGCTTGCAGAATTTTTTATTTTCTTTTATACTTCCGACATATGCTAAATATTTTCTGACATTTTAGGCATTTTGAACATAACTGAAAACATACTTAAAGCCCCCAAAACAATATATATATATATATTTTTTTTTAAAACAGAACCAGTAGCAGCATAACATGATGGTAGCTGCAATTTTTTCTGTCTCGCAATATTTGAGAAGCTGCTTATAAAATCTTTTCAGTAAAAAATGCACTCAAAATAATTTTAGTGTATAAAAACTGAATACTTTTTATTTTTTTTAATTGTAAAATATAAAAGGTGAGGTTGTGTAGCGGAAATAACGCAGCCTGCTCTACTGTGACTCCTCCACTTTAACTTTCAAAATGCTGTGCCCCTATAAAACTGCAAAAAAGATACCCAAAATTGCTAATAGGCAATGATTTAAAAACCTTTACAGGACATCAATTTAGAGTTAACTGTAAATTATGGCCCTAAAAATATTCCCCTCACTCTGACGTGTGTGGGGATACCTTTATATATGTTGTGCAAGCCCGCAAAGTGGTAGTAATTTGCTGGTGACAGAGTCTCTTTATGGAAACATAAGCGGTCTATTAGATAAATATATGTCTTAAAGCGGTTCTGCACTGACAGATTTCAATTTTTTTTTTCGTTCTATGCATCTTTAAAGTACCGTATTTATCGGTGTATATCACGCGCCGGCGTATAACACGCGCCGGCCTATAACACGCACCCCAAGTTTAGGAGGGAATATTAGGAAAAAAAACTTTTAGGAGGAAAGTTTAAGGAAAAAAAACTTACATTTAAATGCCCATCATTGCAGTCTTGTCCAGTGTCCATCTGCAGCCTTGTCCATCATTGCAGCCTTGCCCAGTGCAGCCTTGCCCAGTGCCTTTGCAGCCTTGCCCAGTGCAGCCTTGATTTAAAATTGGCGCCGAGTGGAGAGGACGAGCGCCGCGTGACAACATACCGAAAGCCGCGTGTATTTTCGACTAGTCTCGGGCCAGCTCCTCTCGCAGTCCCGCCCACCTCCACTGATTGCGAGAGGAGCCGAGCGCCGACAACATACAGAAATCCGAGTTCGGCTAGTCTCTGCTCTGCTCACAGTCAGGGGGCGGGACTGCGAGAGGAGCCGAAAATAGCCGAACTCGGATTTCTGTATGTTGTCGGCGCTCGGCTCCTCTCGCAATCAGTGGAGGTGGGCGGGACTGCGAGAGGAGCCGAAACTAGCCGAAAATACACGCGGCTTTCGGTATATCGGCTCCACTCGATCCCCTCAAACGAAAAATCAGCGGGAGATCGGCGGGGATCAGCGTATAACACGCACCCACGATTTCCCCTGATTTTAAGGGGAAAAGAGTGCGTGTGCGTTGCTTCTTCCGTTTTTCTTTGTAAAGATGACTTATAAAGACATCTGCTGAGCAATGTCATTTTGCTTGTGGGCATCTGATACCCACAAGCGAACACTTCCTGGTTCCCTTCTTGTCCCCTTACCAGCATGCATTGCCGATTCTCGCGCATGTTCAGTAGCCTCACAGCTATGAGCGGCGTAATCGGGACGGTTCCATGGCAACGGGTGACGTCACGCCATGCAAATCACGCGAGATTTCACGTCGGAACCCCCGCAAAGTCTCCTGGGATTGATTATACGAGATCCCAGGAGACACAGCGTGAGATCCCAGGAGACACAGCGAACTGGACGGAAATGACGACGATCACCGCTGAGAGCCCGCCCACCCCTGCAGGGAGAAGAATACAGATGAAGCCATCAGTAAAGGTAAGTGTAAAAGATGCAGAATTGAACCATCAATTCTGTCATCTTGAATGCTAGGGAAGCCATAGAGACTTACTTCTATGGTTGGGTGCAGAACCGCTTTAATTACGTTGTACACAGATCAAGAAACGAGAGTACCCAATCTGCTCCTTTCCCAACCACAGTTGCCAAGACCCCTAAATGTAAAAGTGCTCAAAGCTGAGTGTGCATCCAGGTGCACACCTTAAAGGGAAGATCGGGGCAAGGTAGTTCCTCCATCTCCTGCCCCTCTCCACCGTGAATATCTTTCAGCATTTTGCACACCTTAAAAGGGAAGATCAGGGAATGGTAGTTCCTCCATCTCCTGCCCCTCTCCACCATGAATATCTTTAAGGATTTTGCACACCTTAAAACGGAAGATCAGGGAAAGGTAGTTCCTCCATCTCCTGCCCCTCTCCACCCTGAATATCTCTGAGGATTTTGCACACCTTAAAACGGAAGATCAGGGAAAGGTAGTTCCTTCATCTCCTGCCCCTCTCCACCATGAATATCTTTGAGCATTTTGCGCATGAGAACCACTATGGAGCTGTTGGAGGATGTGCAGGCCCTTTTAGGAGGACCAGAGTCAGAACAAAAAGGTAAACAAACTCAGGGCTGTTTTTCCAATGACATATGGTACCCCAAGAATGCCTCCCCAATCCACCAGTGCAACCCCTAAAAAAAAAAAAAGAAAAACATCCAGGTAAAGGGCAAATGAGAACACTAAAATGAGGTCCAGAGTAGGCCTCACGTATGCCCACATCACCAATACACACTTATCTGAACAACAATTTAAATCATGTTTTACCCTGGCTGCTACTACATCTGAGATGAGCTTCAAGTTGAATATTCAGATACCTTTTAATTATTTGGTTTGAATGTACTTACTGACACGACAACAGATGGGTAAGAAGGACAAACTCCGGGAGTCTGGAGTAATCCAGTAAGTTTTTGGGTTTCCTCAAAATCCGATTCTTTAACCTGAGAACAAAGTAAGTATATTAGTGGAGGATAACCAAAAAAAACCTTAACAGTAATGGGCAGTAGACAGGTCTCTTTAAAAAAAAAAAATCTGTTATCAATTTAAAATAAAGAAAATGTTGCAGGTATGACATTCAGATAGCTAGATGTTGCTTCCCATACCTACAGCAGCATCTACAACGCTGCCATTACAGTAGGTAAAAGTAGGTCAGTAAAGTAGGTCTTTCCGGCATGCAACCTTTTCCCCTCACACATCCCTACTGGCCCATTGCTATAATGGGCTTCCCAACTAGCCTATAATGCCCCGTACACACGGTCGGAAATTCCGACAGAAAATGTCAGATCGGACCATGTTGTCGGAAAATCCGACCGTGTGTGGGCTCCAACTGACTTTTTCCGTCGGAATTTCCGTTGGAAAAAATTTGAGATCCTCCTGTCAAATTTTCCGACAACAAAATCCGATCGGACTTTTTCCGATCGTGTGTAGAGAATTCCGACGGACAAAGTGCCACGCATGCTCAGATCAAATTAGGAGACCGAACCTATTGGCTACTAGCCTCTACGTAGTTCCATCGTACGCAACGAACGTCACCACGTTCAGAATGATCGGATTTTCCGACAAGCTGTTCTCATAGACAAAGCAACAGCACTTCTCGATTATTGCCAAAACTTGCCTGCTGATTACAGCTTCCTACAAATTCTTATGCCCCGTACACACGGTCGGAAATTCCGACCACAAAATCCGTCAGATTTTTTCCGACGGATTTTGTCCGACACTGGTGTTGCATACACACGGTCGGACAAAATCCGTCGGAAAAATCTGACGGATTTTGTGGTCGGAATTTCCGACCGTGTGTACGGGGCATAAGAATTTGTAGGAAGCTGTAATCAGCAGGCAAGTTTTGGCAATAATCGAGAAGTGCTGTTGCTTTGTCTATGAGAACAGCTTGGGATCTGGATATGAAAACAGGGTATTAGGGCTTGTCGGGGACTTGAACCGGACGGCTGACTAACTCCCACTCAGAATTCCGGGAACACACAATGGGGGGGGGGGGGGGGTTACTAAAGCTGGTGCACTCAAAATCTGGTGCAGCTGTGCATGGTAGCCAATCAGCTTCTAACTTCAGCTTGTTCAATTAAGCTTTGGCAATAAAACCTGGAAGCTGATTGGTTTCTATGCAGAATTGCACCAGATTTTGCACTCTCCAGTTTTAGTAAATAAACCCCAATGACACAACAAGCGGATGATGGTCAAACCTGTTCATTTATTAACCGATTCCCGACCGGCGCACACAGATATACGTCGGCAGAATGGCACGTACAGGCAGGAGGGCGTATATATAAGTCCCTCCTTAATGCCTGTCGTGCCATCGGCGCCGGTCGGGACCCCCGTGAGGCCGGTCGCGGGTCCCGCGGACACGATCGCCGCGGGGACACCCGCGATCGTCTCACGGGAAGGCTGAAGGGGGAGATGCCGAGATAAACAGCATCTCCTTGTTCTGCCTAGCAACTAGTGACGCCGATCTCTGCTCCTTGTGATTGGAGCAGAGATCAGCATTTACTAGCTGACAGCCACGCCCCCCCCCCACAGTAAGAAACACACCCCTAGGCATACTTAACCCCTACACTGCCCCCTTGTGGTTAACCCCTTCACTGCCAGTGTCATTTATACAGGAATCAATGCATTTAAATAGCATTGATTGCTGTATAAATGACAATGGTCCCAAAAATGTGTCAAAAAATGTCCGATGTGTCCGCCATAATGTCGCAGTCACAATAAAAATCGCTGATCGCCACCATTACTAATAAAAAAAAAATTATTAATAAAAAAATGCTATAAAACTATCCCCTATCTTGTAAACGCTATAACTTCTGCACAAACCAATCAATAATCGCTTATTGCGATTTTTTTTTACCAAAAATATGTAGAAGAATACGTATCGGCCTAAACTGAGGAAAAAAAATGTTTTTTTATATATTTTTGGGGGATATTTATTATAGCAAAAAATAAAAAATAATGCGTTTTTTTTTTCAAAATTGTCGCACTTTTTTGTTTATAGCGCAAAAAATAAAAACCGCAGGGGCGATCAAATACCACCAAAAGAAAGCTCTATTTGTGGGAAAAAAAAAGGACGTCAATTTTGTTTGGGAGCCACGTCGCACGACCGCGCAATTGTCAGTTAAAGCGACGCAGTGCCGAATCGCAAAAAGGGGCCTGGTCCTTTGGCTGCAAATTGGTCCGGTCTGAAAGTGGTTAAAGGGAGAGATCCCCTGGCTTTATACAAAATAAAATAAGGATGGATTTCAATACATTAAAGTTTAGTTACAGAGAAAAAGGATGGCAATGCTAAGAAAAGGAGTTTACCTCCATATGACGTGCAGTCTCATAATACTCATAATATTTTTATCAAAATGTTTTCATGAGAATTCAGCCACAATAATCTATTAGCCTAAACATTTCTAGCTAATAAACACATACCAAGTCAAACGCAGATAATAGAAATAAAAGGGAAAAATAAAGAATAGAAACAGCATTAAAACATCATTAACCCTTCAGGGCTTAAAAGGTTTTTCTCACAAAATATCGTTCTGCAAGCATTTTTTAGTTTCTAGAGCCAACTTTACTGGACGTTAGGCACGGTTGTAAACCCTTGTTTTATTTTTTTGTTTTTTTTAAATAACAAACATATCATACTTACCTCCACTGTGCAGTTAATTTTGCACAGAGTGGCCCCCATCATCGTCTTCTGGGGTCCCCCAACGGCGCTTGTAGCTCCTCCCCGCATCAGTAAACCCCCTTGGAGAAGCGCGCTCTCCCTGGGGGTTACCGTGCAGGCGCGCTCCCGAGTCCAGCATTTGCGTCCATAGACACAGAATGCCGGACTCGGCCCCGCCCCCAGCGCCCCCGTGTCATTGGATTTGATTGACAGCAGCGGGAGCCAACAGCTGCGCTGCTATCAATCTATCCAATCAAGAGCTGGGAACCCCCGGCCAGAGAGGTAGAGTGCATCTCCGGCGGGGAAACAAGTGGGCTCAGGTGAGTAAAACGGGGGGCTGGGGGGCTGCTCAGTGACAGAAGGTTTTTAACCTTAATGCATAGGATGCATTAAGGTGAAAAAACACAAGGGTTCTCAACCCCTTTAAAGTAGACAAAAAGTGAATATATGCTATATTATAAGAAACATCTAGAAATGTTAATTGTACCCAAGTATTACATTTTTTCTGTAATTTTCTAATATCAGTGCACCTCCCCTGCCTAGGTGACTCCTGCGACTTAAGCCTAATAGCTGTATATCTGCAGTGTGAGATCATCTAAGGCACTGCTGTCTGTGACTGCTAGTCTCAGCAGATTTGGAATGAGACTTTGCAATGTCACCAACGTTGCTTCTCATGGTTCTCCTTGCTGGAGAGGAAGCTGTACCTGAGACCCTGCAGTGCAACCATCTCCCTGCTTCTGCTTCACTCATTCTGTGGATCTGCGTTTTCTCCTTCACCCCTCCTGCTGCTTCCTATTCACTACCCCATCAGTCATCAGCTTGTCAGTCAGCAGGGGTCATTTCTGAGAAGAGAAAGCAAGGACCTGCTTTACCCAAAATAATAACCACCTTCACACAGAGACACAGCGCAGAATAATGCATGGTAAACCAGTAACAGGGAAAAGACCAGATGCAGGGAGACCACAGGCAATAGTGGTGACTAGACATGGGTGTTCACTCCCATGAGATCCGATTCCAGTACGGGGGGGGGGGGGGAGGTTCCTGCACAATTTTTGTGCGTATCCAATGCAAGTTCAGCCATACGACTGTATGTATATATATATATTTGTAGTCAGAGTCTGGATACTGGACGGAAGACCCCCCCCCCCCAACCCTAGCGACCTGAGGTGTGCCATGGTCGCCCGTGAGAGTATGCTAAAAAGAGGGCATACCCTGAGTATGATTGAATAAAAAAGGGTGGGAGGGGACCCGGAAATGACGCCGACGAGGAAGGGAGGGAGGAGGTGGCGGTTATGTAGCCCCACACTCCTCCTACAAATGCAGGCTAGCCAACGGCTAGCCTTCTAACATATATATATATATATATATATGTGTGTGTGTGTGTGTGTATGTGACTGTATCGGCACAGCAATGCGGTGCGAATCAAATGCGATGTCTGTGTTCGCAATAGTGTGATACGTTTTAAAAAAAGACAAAAAAATAAATAAAAGATACTACATATACATATGTTTTTGGGCCAGCTAAACACATGTAAAATGCAAAACGGTACATGTTCTAAAAAGAAAAAAAATACACTAAACAGCAGCCAACAAACGAGAAATGGAATTTCTACTTCAAATTTATTTTCATTAAAGACAGACGTTTCACCGCAGGAAAACTGACAAGTTGACCCCAACACCTTCCTTGCCCCTTCTCACTGAAAGGGAAAGGTCAGCCGGGTCACACAAAGACAAGTTGAAAAAAACACGAACACTTCAATCTGTCAAAAACATTTACTGTTGCCCCCAAAGGTAGACCTAAATTCTCCAATCCACACCCACGTGTCAATCACAAGTTCAATCCTGGATGGAGTTGGACTTTTTATTGGACTGTATAGCCCAATGGGATGATGACGATGATTGTTCTATAAGAACAATATGATGATGATGATGATGATGATAAAAGAGTTATATATGATGCTTATACAACTTAGATTAATTAAATTCTCCAATCTGCACCCAAGCATCAGACGCAAGTTGAATCACGGAGGGAGTTGGGACTGTTTACCGTACTGTAAAGCCCAATGAGATGATGATGATGGTTCTATAAGAACAATGTGATGATAAAAGTACTATACATGATGCTTATAAGACAACTTAGGTTAGTTAAATTCTCAAATTTGCGCCCAAGTGTAAATCACAAGTTGAATCATGAAGGGACTCTTTACGGACGGAAGGGAGTTGGACTCTTCATTGGATTGTACAGCCCAATGGGATGATCATGAAGACAGTCCTAAAAGGATGATATGATGATGATGAAAGAGCTGTACATGATGGTTTAATGACAACTTAGGCTAGCTAAATTCTCCAATCTGCGCCCAAGCTTTAATCGCAAATTGAATCCCGGAGGAAGTTATTACTATTTATGAACTGGAGAGAGATGGACTGTAAAGCCCAATGAGATGACGATGATGGTTCTTTAAGAACAATATGATAGGGCTGAAACAACTAATCGATTAATTGACAACTAATCGATTATGAAATTAATCGATTACTATTTTCATAATCGATTAATCGGCCAGTAACATAATGGGATTAAAAAAAAATAAAAAAACAAGCCCTTTATAGTACAAAAAGAGGAAATAATCGCTACTGTAAATATAACTTTCACAGTTCTACAGTAAAAAAAAATGAAACCCTTATGCCGCGTACACACGATCGGAATTCTCATCGGAAAAAACTCTGACGGTTTTTCCGACGGAATTCCGCTCAAGCTGGGTTGCCTACACACGATCACACCAAATTCCGACGGTCAATAACACAGCGGGATAAAACACGTTTGACAGCACTATAAAAGGGAAGTTTAATGCTTCCGAGCATGCGTCGAATTGTTTCCGAGAATGCGTCGGAATTTTGCGTGTCGGAATTGCATACACATGATCGGAAAATCCGATAGAGAGGTTTTCCGTCGGAAAAATTGAGAACAGGTTCTCAATTCAAAGTCTGTCGGAAATACCGACAGAATAAGACCGTTGGGAATACACACGGTCGGAAAATCCGATGAAAAGCTCCCATCGGACTGTTTCCATCGGAAATTCCGACCGTGTGTACGCCGCATTACAGTAGAAATTATCAGATTTTTTTTGTACTATAAAGGGCTCATTTTAGTTTTTTTTTTTAACCCCATTATGTTACTAAACGTCTTAGACCTGGTTCACATCTATGTGTTTTTTGGTGCTTTTTGCAGAAACGTACTACAGTTCATTTACATGGTTTCCTATGGGACACGTTCACATCTATGCTTTTTTCAGCTGCTGCGTATTTGGAACGGGTCAGGAACTTTTTTTTAACGCAAAACTGTTTTTTTTTGGTTCAATAGACTTCAATGGAGAAGCTGCAGAAAAGCATGTAATACGTTTTTGCAGCAATTTGTGTTTTTTTAATCTGCCCAACAACAAATTTGCCAAAAAACATTATGTCTCTTCTAATAGTATATACAGCATATCTCCTCTAATAGTGTATACAGTATATCTCCTCTAATAGTGTATACAGTATATCTCCTCTAATAGTGTATATAGTATATGTCCTCTAATAGTGTATACAGTATATCTCCTCTAATAGTGTATACAGTATATCTCCTCTAATAGTGTATACAGTATATCCCTTTTTTTTTTTAAACTTTACATATTAACTAAATTATACACCACATTTTTTTTTTTTTAAGGTTATTAACTGATTAATCGAAACAATAATCGGCCAACTAATCGATTATAAAAAATAATCGTTAGTTGCAGCAGTACAATATGACGATGATGATAAAAGAGATATACATGATGCTTTTAGGACAACTTAGGTTAGTTAAATTCTCTCGCTCCATTCTACCCCTCTTGATTACAGCGGCAAAGAGCTGTATTCCCCTGTTCTGGAAGCAGACGCAGGCATCTTACATAACCGTTTGGCTTAAAAAAAATGTGTTAAAATCAATGAGGTGGAGGACCTATTGGCTACGGAGAAGGGCCACCAGAGAAAATTCCTTAAACAGTGTTTTTTTTGGCATGAATTTGTTCATTCTGAGGAATACAAAGCTTTGTTCACTTAAGCCCCATTACCTGCCGTGCGCTATGGTGGAACTCCTAGTTCTGACGGTTTGGTGGTTCCTTTCTCTAACCCCTCCTCCTTCCCTCCCCTTTTTTTTTTTTTCAAATAATAGTATTGACCATGTAAAATTCCACGCGGGGTACTCATTCTTAGTACCTAGGCTTATGGATCTCTATAGTGTCTCACTCATTGATCTGCATCCAATAAATGTACTGCTTTCTTTGTTATGTTGACCTTTACATACATTATATTTCTGTTGAGGTATCTGTACTGTCTGTGTGTTCCTTAAAAATAAAGTATTGAATTGATCCTTTGTATTCTGCAGAATTTTTTCAATAAAATCGTTTTTGTATTTAAAAAAAATAAAAATAAAAAAATAAAGTATTGAAAAAAATTAATAAAGAATTCTCTAGTCTGTGCCCAATTGTCAATCACAAGTTGAATCATGAAGGGAGTTGGACTGTTTATGGACAGGAGGGAGTTGGACTGTTCATTGGATTGTACAGCCTAATGGGATGATGATGATGATGGTTCTATAAGGTTGATATGATGATGATGGTTATTATAATGATGGTGATGAAAGAGCTGTACATGATGCTTTTATGACAATTTAGGATAGTTACATTCCCTAATCTGTGCCATATGCAAGTTGAATCATGAAGGGAGTTGGACCGTTTATTGGATTGTACAGCCCAAAAGGATAATAATATTGACGGTTTCATAAGGATGATGATAGAGCTGTACTGTGCTTTTACAACAACTTATGCCGCGTACACACGGTCGGACTTTCCGACAGGAAATGTTGAATGTGAGCTTGTTGGCGGAAAGTCCGACCGTGTGTATTAGACATGTGCACAACAAAAAAATGTGTTTATTTTCGTTTTTTTCATTTCCGAAAAAAAATCGTTTATTTTCGTTTCCGTTGATTCGTAACGATTCGTACATTCGTAAGTCGTTGGTGTTCGTATTCGTAACAATTCGTACATTCGTAAGAGTTATCTTTCGTTGATTCGTTTTTTCGTTAGTTTAATTTTCGTTAATTCGTTTATTCGAAATTCGGACGCATTCGTAGTTATTCATACATCCGTAACATTCGTAGATTCGTAATCGGAGCATAATTCATAATTTTATGTAATGTGTATGCTATTATTACATTTTAATAATTTACGAATCGAAAAAAAAAGTTACGAATCGAAAAAAAAAGTTACGAATCGAAAAAAAAAAAGTTACGAATGTACGAATTTTTTCGTTCAATCTATTCGAAGCACGTTAAGCAGCACCATTGTAAGGGACACGGAAAATTACCAATTCAACAAAAAAAAAGTTACGAATGTACACATTTTTTCGTTCATTTTTGTTGTTCCTTTTTTCGTTTTTCGGATTTTCGTTGTTTGGTTTTTTCGGATTCCTTCGATTCGAACGATTCGTTAATCGGATTCGTTCGATTCGAACGATTCGTTAATCAGATTCGTACGATTCGAACGATTCGTTATTCGGATTCGTTCGATTTGTTCATTCGTACGAAAACGAACGAACGAAAAAAACGAAAAACTAAAAAAAAAAAAAAAAAAATTGCACATGTCTAGTGTGTATGCTTTTCCGCCAACAAAATTTTGTTGTCGGACTTTCCGACACAAGTACACTAGTCTGTCGCACACAAGTTCACGCATGCTCGGAAGCAGAAGCGGCCTGTCTTGTAAACTAGCTTTCGTAATGGAGAATTAACATTTGTGACGCTGCAAATTATGAAATCTCCAAATGCAGCGCACAATTCTTTTCTTCTTTAAAGCCGTTCTGCACACATTTTTGAACGTTGGTGCCATTGTTTTTAAAATTCTCTTCTTATTGCTCAAGCCTACCGTTCTCCGCTGGTGGTTGTTGTCCTCCAAATGTTTCCCTGCATCGATGGGCGGGGTTTCTGTGGGGATCAGGGTCATTTCCCCTCGAATAAACCATCCCAGGAGTGCGCCTAGCCGTAGCAAAATCTCACGAGATTTAGACGTCATCACGCTCGCCTTATCTCACCTTATTCTAGGGCAAACAACGCCGCTCGTAGCTGTAGCCACTGAGCGTGCGCGGGAACCAGCAAAGAATGCTGGTTCCCCCAAATGAGGGGAGGACGAAGTGATTGCTTGTGGGCTTCAAATGCCCACAAGCAAGATGAGATCGGCCGAAATTTGCTTTCTAAGGAATCGATTAGGAAGAAAAAAAGAAGATGGATAACGGGAGAAGACACTAAAAGTAAGTATATTAATAACATAACATTGTTTTTACTCATTTAGGAAAAAAAAAATGTTCTTGTCTGTGCAGAACCGCTTTAACGGGATAATAATGAAGCTGATTTGCTGGTGGAGTTATTGCAAACGAATTCTCAAAGGCTTTTTTTTTTCAAGTGATGTCAAGAATAATAATAATAATAGCGCTAAATGAAAAACGCAAAAAGAAAAGCGTGAATCAACACTCACCAAACTTCTACTAACACGAAATTAGCAGAAAGAGCCCAAAGGGTGGCGCTAAAGAGCTGAAGAACCATGTAGTACGTCACTACGAATGTAATTGTTGGCCAACATTTGTGTGACCGTGTGTATGCAAGACAAGTTGGAGCCAACAACCTTCGAACAAAATTCCACGGTTTTGTTGTTGGAAAGTCCGATCGTGTGTACGGGGGCATAAGGCTAGCTGAGTTCTTCAGTCTGCGCTCAAGTGTCATTTGCAAGTTGAATCATGGAGGAAGTTGGACTGTTTATGGACTGGAGGGAGATGGACTATTTATTGGACTTTAAAGTGGTTGTAAACCCTTACAAACCACTTTGACCTACAGGTAAGCCTTAATCTAGGCTTACCTACATGGTTTAGGAGATATTTAGAAAAGAAAAGGCACCGCTATCTACGGCGCATGTGCCGTAGACAGCGGCGCGCAGGCGCACTGCGAATGCCGAGTTCGCGGCGATATGCCGCTTTCCTGCGCATGTGCGGGAGTGACGTCATCGCCGCTCCATCGAATCACAGCGCTGGAGCGGCGAGACCCGGAAGTCACTCCGGGTTTGATGGCGTCGCAGAAGATCGTGGATGAGGGACGCTTCGGGGGCTTCGTTCTCAGGTAAGTCATTCATAATGAGCTAGTATGCTATGCATACTAGCTCATTATGCCTTTGCCTTGCAGGTTCCGTTTTTTTTTTTCATAGCCTTTACTTCCTCTTTAATGCCCAATAGGATGATGATGGTTCTTTAAGAACGATATGATTATGATAAAAGAGCTATATATGATGTTTATAAGACAACTTAGGTTAGTTAAACTCCCTAATCTGTGCCCAAGTGTCATTCTCAAGTTCAATCATGAAGGGAGTTGAAATGTTTACAGACTGGAGGGAATTGGACTCCATTGGATTGTACAGCCCAAAGGGATGATGGTGATGATGGTTCTATAAGGATGAAATGATGATGATGATAGAGCTGTACATAATGCTTATATGACAACTTAGGCAAGCTAAATTCTCCAATCTGTGCTCAAGCGTCAATCACATGTTGAACTATTTATGGACTGGAGTGAGATGGACTGTTTATTGGACTGTACAGCCCAATAGAATGATGAGGAGGATGATGGTTCCATATGAACAATATGATAATGATGATCATGATACAAGAGCAATACAAGAGCTTTACATGATGCTTATGTGACAATGTAGATATCTATGTATATGTAGATATCTATAGTATAGTATAGTATGTAGATGTATATGTAGCTATCTATAGTATAGAACGATAAAAGGAATGACTTTAACTTACATTGATACAAACAAAATTGTAGCACTGTCCTTGTAGAATACTCTGTAGGTCTTGGCTTGTTTTGCACATTGATGAAGAAATTGCTTTCAGGTTCTACAACAAACCAAAACGAAACAAAAAAAAAAAAAACAGTAGTGAAATCAAAATGTACAAAAAGAAATCTGAAAATGTTGGCAAAGCACAGATTTTGGATATTGATGTTTTTAGTTACTTCTGGACGATTCAAAAATGCTTGACTGATTAATGTATTTAAGTACAGTGCCTATGTTATGCAAAGACACATTGATGAAATTGTGGACATTTCTTTATAATATGTTTATTTGTAAAATCATAATATATATATATATAGATATGCCATTCTCCATACGTTCTCCTGAAGAAGTGGACTCTAGTTCAAGAAACGTGTTGAAAAGTGCTTTTCCATTTAGTGGACTTTATTGAATAATAACAACAAATACGTGTACATACAGTAGGTGAGACTATATCAGTAAAATATTTAAAGTGGATGTAAACCCGAATTTTTTTTTTTTTTTTATGTCATAATGTAGAGTATAAGATTTCCTATCATTTGAGTCCAGCCTTGCCACAAAGAGTTAATTCAGCTCTGAGCAATCCTCCTTCATTGTTCAGTGAGATAAATCTTGACAAACAGAGAAAAACGTTGTCAAATGATTTACATATCTCGTGCACTAGCCTAAGAGACATGCATTATTTTTTTAATTCCCTCCCACTCCTTTCTTCTGCTGCTCTGCCAGGATTGGATGTTCCACACCTCAGCATAATTGGGCATGCTGAAGTCATGTGGTTACTTTTCTGTCTTTTCACTGGATGTTAGTGAGCATAGCAGAAGTTCAGTGTAAAAAATACACAGGAGAAAATGCATATTGACAAGGGGAGTGTAGAGGTGGGCGGGGAGTCTACTGACATCACGACTCCACCCACCGAGCTCCAGACAACAGACCCACCCACAGAATCTGCAGTTTTTTGGGTCTCATAACAGACAGAGGGGAGACATTTGACAGGTAAAGATACATGCAGGAGGCGTGTATATGCTTATAGATAACCCCTATGGCAGTAGTTTAGAAAGGATGACATTGGGTTTACATCCACTTTAAGATCAAATCAGAGGATAACATTTATTTATCAGCTTTCAATAATCAATCACTGTTTGCTTTTATGATATCAGTTTTGTGCTCATATATGAATAAAAGAAAATTTGAATCTAAAACGCAATTGTATTGTGTGCCTAAAAATGTTATTATGTGTACAACTTTACAAAATACATCATACATCACAAAAACTAAGAAAACAATGAACCTCAGAGTTGGGATTTTTAAGGCAATTAAAAAAAAAAAGGAGTATTGAGTTTGGGATAATTTCCATAAAAATCTTTATTTATACAAACACCAATATTTATAGATTAGTAGAAAAGTGTTCAACATATACAGTGCTACAGTAATAAAAACATTGCATGATAGATCGATAATCCTGAAGTGGAATTCCCAACTACTTGCTGTTCCACCATTAGTGATATTGCAGATGGTAACAGGTAGAAGACACGAGACTTCAAAATACATCACAAAAACGTACATTCCCTTGAAGGAGTAAATTCAGTTTCACCACCAGTACTGCAGGCAGTGGCGGCCCGCCACCCCCCTAATCCATGTGCCCGGCCCCAAATCTACATGCTGGGTGACGGACGCATAGATTTTAATGTTTTTTTTTGTGTTTTTTTTTAAGCAGGTGGTTAGAGCCTGAGGCTCTAATTGGCCTCAAAAAAGGGTGGGCTCGGGGCGCAGGCCCATTCTTCACAGTTAAAGTGCTTCTAAAGGTAGCTGTTCTTTGCATTAAGGTAAAAAAAAAAAAAGAAAAAACTGTACCACAGGATCCCCCCTTATACTTACCCGAGCTTGATCTCAATCCAGTGCTGTGTAGCGGCTCTCTCCTTCCTAAGAGAGCAGATTGATAGCAGTGGGAGCCATTGGATCCTACTGTTGTCAATCAAATCCTATGACGAGGGAACTGGGCAATGTGGTCTGTGTCTATAAACACAGACGGAGTGGCTCGGGATCGAGCCCGCACATGTGCCACCATCTATGGTGGCACATGGAGAATAGGAGGAAGCCAGGAGTGCCGGCGGGGGACCCCCAGAGCAGGAGGATCGGAGCTGCTCTGTGCAAAACCATTACATAGAGAAGGTAAGTACAGATACTCCTCGTTTAACGACTTACCTGTTTAACAACAATTTAGACATTTATGACCAGCTCTCACCATCCGAGCGATGCGCTGTACATCATTGTATATACAGAATTTTTGTTTGTGTTCTGTACTTATGCAAATTAAAACTTTATTGAGCTGGAATTTGGGGTTTAGACCTTTTTTTCACAATACAGTACAGTAGTTAAAAATGCCTAAAATACTGATTGCTTGTGGCTCCTCGTTTTAACGACCAATTGGTTTTAACGACCTGGTCGTTGGAATGGAACCTGATGGTTGGAATGGAACCTGGTCGTTGGAATGGAACCTGATGGTTGGAATGGAACCTGGTCGTTGGAATGGAACCTGATGGTTGGAATGGAACCTGGTCGTTGGAATGGAACCTGGTCGTTGGAATGGAACCTGGTCGTTGGAATGGAACCTGGTCGTTGGAATGGAACCTGGTCATTGGAATGGAACCTGGTCATTGGAATGGAACCTGGTCGTTGGAATGGAACCTGGTCGTTGGAATGGAACCTGGTCGTTGGAATGGAACCTGATGGTTGGAATGGAACCTGGTCGTTGGAATGGAACCTGGTCGTTGGAATGGAACCTGGTCGTTGGAATGGAACCTGGTCGTTGGAATGGAACCTGGTCGTTGGAATGGAACCTGGTCATTGGAATGGAACCTGGTCGTTGGAATGGAACCTGGTCATTGGAATGGAACCTGGTCATTGGAATGGAACCTGGTCGTTGGAATGGAACCTGGTCGTTGGAATGGAACCTGGTCGTTGGCATGGAACCGAATGGAACCTGGTCGTTGGAATGGAACCTGGTCGTTGGAATGGAACCGAATGGAACCTGGTCGTTGGAATGGAACCGAATGGAACCTGGTCGTTGGAATGGAACCTGGTCGTTGGAATGGAACCTGGTCGTTGGAATGGAACCTGATGGTTGGAATGGAACCTGGTCGTTGGAATGGAACCTGGTCGTTGGAATGGAACCTGGTCGTTGGAATGGAACCTGGTCGTTGGAATGGAACCTGGTCGTTGGAATGGAACCTGGTCATTGGAATGGAACCTGGTCGTTGGAATGGAACCTGGTCATTGGAATGGAACCTGGTCATTGGAATGGAACCTGGTCGTTGGAATGGAACCTGGTCGTTGGAATGGAACCTGGTCGTTGGCATGGAACCGAATGGAACCTGGTCGTTGGAATGGAACCTGGTCGTTGGAATGGAACCGAATGGAACCTGGTCGTTGGAATGGAACCGAATGGAACCTGGTCGTTGGAATGGAACCTTGTCGTTAAGTGAGGAGTGCCTGTATAACAAAAATGAAGGTGTACAAATCACTTTAACGCTAGCCATACCTGTAGGGCAGTGGTTCTCAACCTTTCTAGTGCGGTGACACCTTGATAAAATTTCCCAAGTTGTGGGGACCCCTAACGGTAAAATTATTATTTTGTAGCGTGGCTTGTCAGCACCCAAGACAAGTCATTTGCCCCCCTAACCCACTGACCCACGGACATTTAGCGCTCCCCAAGTCCCTTCCAACGTACAGTATTAAAACCCCTTATGGTACATTTTAGGATGTACCACTCTTTCTCTTTGTTCTTTTTTTCCTCTTTTATCTCTCTCTATCCTAATTTTATTTTTGTTCCCCCATCTCTCTCTCTCTTTCTTTTATTCTTTCTCTCTCTTTTTCTTTGTTCCTCCCCCTCTTTTCCTCTCCCTTCCATGTATTCTCTATTTTTACTCCTTCTCTTACCTTGGCGGGGGGAATGTGATGTGATGAGTGGCAATGCTGAGGAGAGTTCTGATCAGCCAACTTAGGTGCTCTTGATCAAGGTCCTCTCCTGAGAACTGTAGTTGGGACTTTTAACAAGCAACTATAAATCACAGGTAGTGTTACTCTCTGTGTCTCTGGCTTCCCTGTGTCTCCGACTTTATGGTGTCTTGTAGCAGTGACACCTATGCTGAAACCAGGAGATAGGGTCACTTCCAGCCCCTTCCACTTCACATTCCTCACCAGTCAGCTGACCTCTAGTCTCTGCCCCCCAGCCATGCCGTGAACTTGCGAATAGGCAGAGGGGCGGCCGCGGGCTCCAGGAACAGCCCTTTTGGGCGGCCACAAAAAGGCTGAGAGACCGGTACGGGCTTCAGGAACAGTCCGGGTTTCGGTGACCCCTGGCAAATCATCATTTGACCCCTAGGTTGAGAACCACTACTGTAGGGTCTTTTAAGACATGGAAAATTTATGGTACCAAAGTTTGTCGTCGTTTCATGGGTGCAAGCAATTTTGAAGTTTTGACATGTTTGGTATCTATTTACTCTGTGCAACCTCATCTTTTATATATTTTACCAAAAAATTGGGTAATTTGTGTGCCCTAAAATTCATAAATTTTTTTTACTGAGAGTTTTCTATGATGAACTGCTGTGCAGATATCATGTAATATAAAACAATTGGAACTACCACTATTTTATTCTCCAAGGTCTCTGTTTTCAGAAGCAGAGACCTAATCTTTCGGGCCTAAAATTAGCTTTTAAACGTGTGCTAGAAATGACAGCGAAAGGGTTAAAGAGAAAAACCTCGGGCAAATTTGCCTATATTGTAGACATGTTCTACAGACATGTTTCTTTTTTTTTTTTTATTATACTTTGACATACGCTTTAATCATCAAGTTTTAATGGACAGGTTGGACAGACGTCAGGTGCTGGAATTTAAATGTGCTTTTATCCCATTGTAGGTAAAACTATTAACCAATTTCATTAATAGTTCTTGTTTTTTTTCTAAACAATGCCTCGTCTTTCCTCAAAAAAAAGGATGTTCAAGGTTAAGAAACCACTAAATGTCATCTGAGGACCCCCAGACACACAAATCAAGTCATTTATCACATCTAGCAATGACAGGGTCCTCAGAAGCTCACATCCTGCTGGAGACCTCACATTTAATATACAGCAGATGATCAAAGAGGCTGTCAGGACGCCCAGCAAAGAAATTTACAACACGGCAGCGCTGGTCCGTTCCCTGCGCACGTATCCTGCGTCCGCTGAGGATTGTCCAATCGTCACAATATTAACCAAAATCACATGGAAAAACGGGGTCTAAATGTTTTCAACACATATGACAGCGCTCCATTCATTAAGAAGCTTCCACTCAAAAGGAACCTCATCAGTAACCTTACAAAAGATCAGATCCTGGTGGTTCTGTCAGTCGGTATCTCTTTTCTTTTTTTTTCTTTTATATGAAGAACACCAAACATTTTACTGAAGGCCTCCTGGGTTGCCATAATGGATTTTACAAAAAATTACAGTGGCTGCAGATTAAAGAGGAAAAATAATTTTTATTAACCGCTTCAGATTTTACCCTCTTCCTGACCAGAGCACTTTTTGCGATTCGGCACTGTGTCGCTTTAATTGACAATTGCGCAGTCATGTGACGTTGCACCCAAACAAAATTGACGTTCTTTTTTTCCCCCACAAATAGAGCTTTCTTTTGGTGGTATTTGATCACCTCTGCGGTTTTTATTTTTTGCGCTATAAACAAAAAAATATAGCGACAATTTTGAAAAAAAAACGCAATTACTTACTACTTTTTGCTATAATAAATATCCCCCAAAAATATATAAACACATTTTTTCCTCAGTTTAGGCCAATATGTATTCTTCTACATATTTTTGGTATAAAAAAAAAAAATCACTACACAGGGGGTCCCCGACTTACAAACGCCCGACCTACGAACATCTCCTACTTACGAACCGGGCGCTGCGGGGACCCTCTGCCATTTTCTGCGGACCTTCGGGCATTCTGCGCATGCGCGGCCAGACGGAGCCTCGGAAAATGACGGCAAACATCGGAAATGTCCGTAATTTGCCGCGCATGCGCAGAACGGCATTCGACGGAACATCGAAATGTCCGTAATTGACGGTCTGCGCATGCGCGGCCGACTTACGAACATTTCCGACTTAAGAACAGGGGGACAGTCCCTAACGATTTCGTAACTCGGGGACCCCCTGTAAGCGTATATTGATTGGTTTGCGCAAAAGATAAAGTGTCTACAATATAGGGGATAGTTTTATTATTACCCTATATACTCGAGTATAAGCCGACCCGAATATAAGCCGAGGTACCTAATTTTACCACAAAAAACTGGGAAAACGTATTGACTCGAGTATAAGCCTAGGGTGAGAAATGCGCAGCTACTGTAAAGCCCCATACACACGGTCGGACTTTTTCATGGATTCTGTCCGATCGGACAATGTTGTTGAAAAATCAGACCGTGTGTAGGCACCATCGGACAGTGTACGTCGGATTGTCCGACGGACAAAGTCTTATCTCCTGCTGGAAAGATTTGCCGACAACACGGTCCGATCACACCAAATCCGATCGTGTGTACGGTTGTCCGACCAGACAAAGTGCTACGCATGCTCAGATCACATTACAAGACCAAAGCTATTGGCTACTAGCCTCTACGTAGTACGCAACAAACGTCACCACGTTCAGAATGATCGGATTTTCCGACAACTTTGTCCGACCGTGTGTACGCAAAACCAACATCGGACAAAGTATGACGGACATGATACGACGGACCTGGTCCGCGGATTGTCCGACCGTGTGTATGGGGCTTAAGTGGAAAAGAGGGTCAACAATGCCCATTTGCAGCCTCACTGTGTCCATTTGCAACCATAGGTCCCCCAAACTTCAAACTCGGTAATTAAGGGTTCCTCGGTGCCCCCTATCTGCCCCTAGCTGCAATTTTTTATCGGACATGTTTTATAGCAGATTTTATATATATTGTAATTGCCGTATTAGAAAAAAAATTGCCTGGTCAGGAAGGTGGGTAAATCTTCTGGAGGTCAAGTGGTTAATTGGTAACTCCACTTTCTTAAAAAAAATATAGCAATTAAAAAAAAATAATAATAATATACTGCAGCACATACAATTGCTGCACTAGCCGTATTATATACTGCAGCACATACAATTGCTGCACTAGCCGTAGTTCAGGCGAGGCAGGTAAGGTGAGTTGCAGTCTCGTATTAATACAATCAAAAACTCTGGACCAGTACCTTTGGAGACGGGGACAGGACCAGAACATATGTAGAAATGACCCATCACTGGATTGACACTTAGGGCAGTCCGGGGATCCTGTGCATACGTCGGCACAATGGCAGCGGTGGGCAAATTAGCGTACCTCTATGTCCCCTTTAATTCTTGGGGCTAGAAGGTGCGCGTACAGTGTGACTGTGCCCGCGGACTCGATGTCCGCTGGTCTCCGGCGATCCTGTCATGGAGCTGCCTATGTAAACAAGCCATTTCCCCATTCTGCC
Organism: Lithobates sylvaticus; assembly: GCA_028564925.1. Classification (NCBI taxonomy): domain Eukaryota; kingdom Metazoa; phylum Chordata; class Amphibia; order Anura; family Ranidae; genus Lithobates; species Lithobates sylvaticus. The sequence continues at coordinate 512,314,717 of CM053030.1, forward strand.
TTGTGACATGACACAGATCACTGCTCCCTGTGATCGGGAGCAGTGATCGCTGTCATGTGAGTGGAAGCCCACCCCCCCCCCCACAGTTAGAATCACTCCCTAGGACACACTTAACTCCTTGATCGCCCCCTAGTGTTTAACCCCTTCCCTGCCAGTGAAATTTTTTACAGTAATCAGTGCATTTTTATAGCACTGATCGCTGTATAAATGACAATGGTCCCAAAAATGTGTCAAAAGTGTCCGATGTGTCCGCCATAATGTCGCAGTCCTGATAAAAAACGCAGATCACCGACATTACTAAAAAATAATAATAAAAAAAATGCTCTAAATCTATCGCCTATTTTGTAGACACTATAACTTTTGCGAAAAACCAATCAATATACACTTATTGCGATTTTTTTTTTACCAATATATAGAAGAATACATACCGGGCAAAACTGACAAAAAATTTGCTTTAAAAAATAAAAAATAAAAATGGGGATATTTATTATAGCAAAAAGTACAAAATATTGTATTTTTTTATTTTTTTTTAATTGTTGCTCTTTTTTTGTTTATAGCGCAAAAAATAAAAACTGCAGAAGCGATCAAATACCACCAAAAGAAATCCCTATTTGTGGAGAAAAAAGGGTCGCAAATTTTGTTCGGATGCAGCGTCGCACGAACGCGCAATTGTCAGTTAAAACGACGCAGTGCAGAATCGCAAAAAATTGCCCGGTCATTCAGCAGCCAAATCTTCCGGGGCTGAAGTGGTTAAAGATTCCAACATACGTCATGCAGACATGGTCCACTGTTGTCACTATCAGGAAAACCCACCTTGAGAAATGTCATACAGCCATCGCTGGGTTATAAGAGATGAGGAAGAAGGTGTTTAACCGCTTCAATACAGGGCTTTTAAACACCCTTCCTTACCAGAGCACTTTTTTGCGATTCGGCACTGCGTCGCTTTAACTAACAATTGCGCGGTCGTGCGACGTTACACCCAAACAAAATTGACGTCCTTTTTTCCCCACAAATAGAGCTTTCTTTTGGTGGTATTTGATCGCCCCTGCGGTTTTTATTTTTTGCGCTATAAACAAAAGAAGAGCGACAATTTTGAAAAAAAACACAATATTTTTTACTTTTTGCTATAATAAATATCCCATTTTTTAAAAAAAAAAAAAAAAATTTTTTTCCTCAGTTTAGGCCGATACGTATTCTTCTACATATTTTTGGTAAAAAAAATCGCAATAAGCGTATATTGATCGGTTTGCGCAAAAGTTATAGCGTCTACAAAATAGGGGATAGATTTATTGAATTTTTTTTTTTTACTAGTAATGGCGGCGATTTGCGATTTTATTTTCGTGACTGCGACATTGCGGCGGACACTACGGACACTTTTGACACATTTTTGGAACCATTCACATTTACACAGCGATCGTTGCTATAAAATTGCAATGATTACTGTGTAAATGTGACTGTCAGGGAAGGGGTTAACACTAGAGGGCGCTGGAGGGGTTAATGTGTGTCCCTAATAGGAGTGATTCTAACTGTAGGGGGAGGGGACTTAAGGGGAGGAGACCGATCATGTGATCCTCTGTACTGGGATCACATGATCGGTCTCCTCCCCGCTGACAGGACGTGGGGCTGTGTGTTTACACACACAGCTCCACGGTCCCGCCCGGTCCCGTTGTTTTAACGGGCAATCGCGGGTGCCCGGCGGACATCGCGGCCGCCGGGCACTCGCACCGGGTCCCGAGCGATGCCGCGGGCGCGCGCGCGCGCCCCCCAGGCGGCCGGGAATCCGAGGACGTCATATGACGCCCACCCAGGATGGTAGATCCACCTTGTGGGCGTCATATGACTATACGCGGGTATTGAAGTGGTTAAAAGGGAGATTATAGACGATGGGGGGTGGGGGGGGGGGGTTGGGGTTTTAGGTGTGCAGGAGGTGTTAAAGGAGTTGGGGGGTTTAGGTGGTATAAGATGGTTAACGTAAGTTGGGAAAATTAGTAGACATGTGCAATTCGTTTCGTTTTTTTTTTATTTTCGTTCATTCGTTCATTCGTTATCGTACGAATGAACGGACGATTTGCTAAAAATTTTAACGGATAACGAATTGTTCGAATCGAACGAATCGGAAATTACCGAAAATCCGAAAAAAAAAAATTATTAGAAACAACGAATGTACGAAAGAAGAAAATCCGAAAAACGAAAACAGGAACAACGAAAATGAAAATGAACGAAAAAATTCGTACATTCGTAACTTTTTTTTTTGTTGTTGAATTGGTAATTTTCCGTGTCCCTTACAATGGTGCTGCTAAACGTGCCTCGAATAGATTGAACGAAAAAATTTGTACATTCGTAACTTTTTTTTTTTTTTTCGATTCGTAATTTTCCGTGTCTCTTACAATGGTGCTGCTAAACGTGCCTCGAATAGATTGAACGAAAAAATTTGTACATTCGTAACTTTTTTTTTTTTTTCGATTCGTAATTTTCCGTGTCTCTTACAATGGCGCTGCTTAACGTGCTTCGAATGGATTGAACGAAAAAATTCGTACATTCGTAACTTTTTTTTTCGATTCGTAATTTTCCGTGTCTCTTAAAATGTAATAATAGCATACACATTACATAACATTATGAATTATGCTCCGATTACGAATCTACGAATGTTACGAATGCGTCCGAATTTCGAATAAACGAAAATTAAACGGAAAAAAACGAATCAACGAAAAAATAACTCTTACGAATCGTTACGAATACGAACACCGACGACTTCCGAATTTACAAATCGTTACGAATCAACGGAAACGAAAAAAACTAAACGAAAATAAACAAATTTTTTTGTTGTGCACATGTCTAAAAATTAGGTGTGTAGGAGGGGGTTAAAGAAGTTGGGGAGATTAGGTGTGAAGGAGAGAGTTATAAGAGACGGAGGTTTCGGTGTGAAGGAATGGTTATAGGAGTTGGGTAGCATTAGTTGTGAAAGGGGGTTATAAGTGTTGGGGGATTTAGGTGTGTAGGAAAGGTTATAGGAGTTGGGTGTGCAGGAGGGGTTATAGGATTTGGGGGGCTTAGGTGTGAAGGGGGTCGTTATAAGCTTTGGAGAATTAGGTATGTAGGAGAAGTAATAGGAGTTGGGGGTTAGGTGTGCAGAAGGGGTTATAGATGTTGGGTAGTTTAGGTGTGAAGGATGAATTACAGGAGTTGAGGTTGGGGTTATAGGAGTTGGGTTGGCTACATAGGTACACATTTAGGTCAGGTTTAAGGCCCCTTTCACACTAGTGGACCGATTGGGTCCACCTGTCAGTTTTTCAGGCGGACCCGATCGGACCCTCCAGTCTCCTCTATGGAGCAGCAGGTGTCAACGGACATGTATCCGTTGACACCCGCCGACAACCAAACCTATTCACTAAAAACAGATGGATGGGGCTCTGTTCCCCATCCGTCTGGTGGATCGGATGGCAGCCGTGTGTAAAAGGACAGGCGGTGCATTTACATCTGACCGCCCATAGAAGAGAGTGGGCTGTGTAAGCGGAGCGGACGAGGACCAGCCATCCACCTACTCAGCGGGGATCAGTGGACAGAATCCCCGCTGAAGAAAAAATGACATCACTCCGGTGATTGCTCTTTAAAAATATAGTATTTATTAACTACTTCCCACCCGGCCACTGTATATATAAGGCCGGGTGGGAGCCGTCTACTTCTGATCGGACGTTTCGGAACGTCCTTCAGAAGTAGCGGGATCGCGCACGTGCCCGCGCAGCGGCGCTATCCCGATGCGCTCGTGTCACCCGGACACGGCGCATCTCGGATCGGCAGGAGGGCTCTGTGATTGGCCCTCCTGATCACATGACGGCCGTGTCCAATCACAGCCGTCATGTGATGTAAGCAAACAGCCGGTTGCTAGGCAATCGGCTCTCCTCTTCTCACATGGAAGTGGTCGGTGAGGAGAGGAGAGCAGATCGCTGCAGCCGGCTGATGATCAGTGAGTATTAGCTGTTTTTTTTACAGCTTTATAATCACTGATCACCAGTGTAGTGTCCCCAACACAGTAAACACACATGTCCCCACACATGTCCCCAAAACATACATGTCCCAAAAACACACGTCCCCAAATAAAAACACATGTCCCTCACATATGTCCCAGTAAAATCACATGAGCCAATGATTATTTGCACACATATGTCCGTGATCACCTGCACACATCTGTACATGATCATTTGCGTACATATGTCCGTGATCACGCGAACCAATTATTATACACTTAATGACATTTTTTTTTACTAAAAACATGTAGCGGAATACATTTTGGCTTAAATTTATGACAAAATTTGATTTTATTGGATTTCTTTTAAAAAAGAAAGGAGAAAATATTGTTTTTTTTTCAAAATTTTCGCTATTTTTTCGCTTATATCGCAAAAAATAAAAAACGGAGTCGTGAATAAATACCACCAAACTAAAGCTCTATTTGTGCGAACAAAATGATAAAAATTTCATTTGGGTACAGCATTGCATGACCGCGCAATTGTCATTGAAAGTGCGAGAGCGCTGAAAATTGGGCTGGGAAGGAAGGGGCGAAAGTGCCCAGTATTGTAGTGGTTAACAAGCCACAGTGACCAAACGCAAATAAGAAAGGTTGACGCGTTTCAACCTACAAGGCCTTAGTCATAACCACGAATCCCAGCTGAGCAGGCAGATTCCAACGGAGCCCGCCCCATGCGGAAGGGGCCTAAAAAAAGACAAATGTCCATCAAGTATAACCACTTGGAGACACATTCAGCCTTTTTTAAAGCAATCTACAAACCTGGCTAGAACAAACTTTCATGAGAAAGTTTATTTGACAATTTTGTAGCTCTTATGCGTACACACGATCAGACTTTTCAACGGAATAGGTCCAGCGGACTATCCGACGGAATTTGCAGCGGAGTTCCACCATACTCGCAAACGAACAGACTTGCCCACACACTATCACTCCAAAAGTCCGCCGGATTTGACCGTGATGACGTACAACCAGACTAGAATAAAGAAGTTCATAGCCAGTAGCCAATAGCTGCCCTAGCGTCGGTTTTCATCGGTCGGACTAGCACACAGACGACCGGATTATTCGACCGGACTCGAGTCCCTCGGAAAGATTTGAAACATGTTTTATTTCTAGGTCTGTCTGACTTTTGGGAAAGAAAAGTCCGATGGAGCCCACACACAACCGAATTGTCTGACGGATTTCGGCCTGCCGGACCTAGTCTGTCAAAAAATCAGATGTGTGTACGCGGCATTACTGTAAAGAAGCTTTTCTGTTATGCCGCATATACACGATCAGATCTTCCGACTAGAAATGTTGGATGTGAGCTTGTTGGCGGTAAGTCCGACCGTGTGTACGCTCCATCAGGCAAATTGTTGTCAGACTTTCCGCCAACAAATGTTTGTTGTCGGACATTCCGATCGTGTGTACACAAGTCCGTCAGACAAAAGTCCAAAGTACAAAAGCGGTCGGTCTTGTTAACTAGCGTTTGTAATGGAGAATTAACATTTGTGACGCAGCAAATTATGAAATCTCCAAATGCAGCGCACAATTCTCTTCTTCTTTAATGAGATAATAATGAAGCTGCTTTGCTGGTGATACTGATGGAGTTATTGCAAACTAATTTTCAAAGGCTTTTTTTTTCTAGTGATATCAAAAATAATATTATTATGCTTTTTTTTTTTTTGGGCAACTTGTACTATCCCGTAGTTTTTAAATTTAAAGATACAACTATGTTGGTGTCTCTTGTCAATCTTACATTGTATTTTATAAAATGTAACTGCCGACTCCCAAACTGTCATTTGAAGTAAAACACAAAGCCGAGTATTATTCTCCACAATTGTTTTATTGTGCTTTAACCACTTCCCGACCGCCTAACGCAGATATACTGCGGCAAAATGGCACGGGCAGGCAAAATCACATACCTGTACGTGATCCTTTAAATGCCTGCCCGTATGCCGCGCGTGTCCCGCGATCGGGTCACGGAGCTGAAGAACGGGGAGAGGTCTGTGTAAACAAACCTCTCCCCGCGCTTCCTACTCTGCCTGTCATTGATTGGCTGTTCCCGGTCATCGGGAAAGCCGATCAATGACGTCAGACGTCAGCCCCGCCCCCTAATGTAAAAAAAAAACACACACGTCACAGCCCATAACCCCTCCCCTCCCCCTAGTGGTTAACTCTTTCACTACAACTGTCATTTATACAGGAATCAATGCATTTAAATAGCATTGATTGCTGTATAAATGACAATGGTCCCAAAAATGTGTCAAAAATGTCCGATGTGTCCGCCATAATGTTGCAGTCACAATAAAAATCGCTGATCGCCGCCATTACTAGTAAAAAAAAAATATATAAAAAAAAATGCTATAAAACTATCCCCTATTTTGTAAACACTATAACTTTTGCGCAAACCAATCAATAATCGCTAATTGTGATTTTTTTTTACCAAAAATATGTAGAAGAATACGTATCGGCCTAAACTGAGGAAAAAAATGTTTTTTTATATATTTTTTGGGGATATTTATTATAGCAAAAAATATTGCATTGTTTTCAAAATTGTCGCTCTATTTTTGTTTATAGCGCAAAAAATAAAATTGTTTTGGAGCCACGTTGCACGACCGCGCAATTGTCAGTTAAAGCGACGCAGTGCCGAATCGCAAAAAGGGGCCTGGTCCTTTGGCTGCAAATTGGTCCGGGGCTGAAGTGGTTAAAAAAAATTAGACATGATATCTGCCAATAGAACTTAACCAAAAAGTGCATTCTATGTATCCAAAAATATAGAAAATATACCAAATCAAATCATTATTCAACCAAAAAAATATAATGCCAAAGCAATAACTCCAAGGCCAATAATAAATAACACGTTATCTCCTCCGATTCCGCAACATGTCTGGTTGACGAACGGCCGTTCAGAAACGAACTGAAAAGCGCTAAATGAAAAACGCGGCTCAACGCTCACCAAACTTCTACTAACACGAAATTAGCAGAAGGAGCCCAAAGGGTGGAGCTAAAGAGCTGAAAAACAACGTAGTACATCACTATGTTCGTAATTGTTGGCCAACATTTGTGTGGCCGTGTGTATGCCAGACAAGTTTGGACCAACGCCCTTCGGACAAAATTCCACGGTTTTGTTGTCGGGAAGTCCGATCGCGTGTACGAGGCATAAGTGGAGCTTTAACCTCCTTTCCTCCAGGTGCAAAAAGTAGTTAGGTATGGAGAAGAGGTTATACAATTTTGAGGGAAGCATTTAGCGAGGTTTATAGAAATTAGGAACGGTTTACTGTAGGTGTGGGGGAAGGGCGAAATGTTGTTATGAGGATTTGAAGTTTTGTATAGAGTGCTCGATCCAGAACCAATGGGCATTATTTCACTGATCTCCGTTAGTGGATTAAGCCTCTGCAGCTGCTGGAAGTGAACATCTTACCTGGGTTGGCACTGGCACTGCCCAACATGCTGAACACTATAGCAGATATTTACACTTCTACTTTCTAATTTCCTACATCCTGTAAAATATTTGCTTTGCCACACTGTATATATTGTTTCTCGTTTCCTCTAATATTTGCCGTATTCCAACACCTGAACCATCTCTGTAACTGGCAAGCCTCTGTGCCTGGAATCTGTCCATCACTTGCCTCCACCTTATTCCACACCTGGCTGGAAGGCTCAGTCGTTGGCTCCATTATCCGCAGACTATTCTCTCCTGCTAATGACTGTCACATCTGTTCATAAAAGACTATTTCACGGCAACTGTTGCATGAACTTCCCTTTCACAGGCACAGCTCAATGCACGCCTGCAGAGCGGAGGGGTCACCCGGCTTAAAGTGCACATTTATGAATCAGATTTACTTAGAATTTTGGAAACAAATCACAATGATTAGTTTATTGTGTTCGGCAGGAAAGCCCCTGTAAGTCACATAATGATCTGCAGCTGATTTCGGTATTCAGCTAAACAAAAAGAATAATTCCACTGAGAACCCATTCACATGGCAGGAGAAAGGAGCGCTGCTCGTCTCTGGATTCAGGTGGATGAGAGAAATACTATTTCATAATCTATTGTGGCAACTGGACCACAACTGGTTGTCATTCATTTAAAGCAGTGGTCTCCAAGCTGTGGTTGCTTTGCCCACCTTTATCCAGCCCTTGAGACGCTGTTCTTCCCACTAATATGAGGCACTATTCCTCCAACTAATACCAATGACGGGGCACTATTCCTCCCCTGACACCAATGATGGGGCCCTATTCCTCCCCTGACACCAACAATGGGGCACTATTCCTCCCCTGACACCAACAATCGGGCACTATTCCTCCCCTGACACCAACAATCGGGCACTATTCCTCCCACTGACACCAATGATGAGGCACTATTCCTCCCACTGACCCCAACAACGGGGCACTATGCCTCCCACTAACACCAACAATTGGGCACTATTCCTCCCACTGACACCAATGATGGGGCACTATTCCTCCCACTGACACCAATGATAGGGAACTATTCCTCCCACTGACACCAATGATGGGGCCCCATTCCTCCCACTGACACCAATGATGGGGCCCTATTCCTCCCCCTGTCACCAATGATGGGGCACTATTCCTCCCACTGACACCAATGATGGGGCACTACTCCTCCCCCTGACACCAATGATGGGGAACTATTCCTCCAAATGATACCAATGACGGGGCACTATTCCTCCCACTGACCCCAACAACGGGGCACTATTCCTCCAACTAATACCAATGATGGGGCACTATTACTACCCCTGACACCAACAATGGGGCACTATTGCTCCCCGACAACCAACAATGGGGCACTATTCCTCCCACTGACACCAATGATGAGGCACTATTCCTCCAATTAATACCAATGATGGGGCACTATTCCTCCCCTGACACCAACAATTAGGCACTATTCCTCCCACTGATACCAACGATGGGGCACTGTTCCTCCCACAGATATAAAAGATTAGGCACTATTCCTCCCACTAACACCAATGATGGGGCACTATTCCTCCCACTTATATAAACGATTAGGCATCATTCCTCCCACTGATACCAATGACTGGGCACTATTCCTCCTCCTACTAACCATAGCTCCTATGTAATTTTTTTCTATTCTTACTAACCATCAAGCCTAAGACATTGTCCACTTGCTCTGACTCCGGGGCATTTTCTACTCCAACTGGTCAAAACCAGACCCCCCCCCCCCCCCCAAAAAAATCTGAAGAACAGTAAACTTGCCTTTTGTTTATAAAGTTTGAAGACCCCTGATATAATGGTGCCCTCTAGTCCAGCTTTTCTCATCCGGGGTTCTGTGGAACTGGAGAGTTTCTCAAGAGGTTGGTAGAAGTTCCTTGAACTTTCACAGACTGGCATCCCATTTGCTGTTGCCTTCATTGCTCCAGGACTAATGCCACTTGGCAAAGTCAGCAGCATGATACAAATTGTTTTATTTTTATTTAGCAGTTTTTAAGATTGGCTTTCTCACCGCTACTGTAAAGGTTGCATTCTTCCTACTGATCATCAATCATTGAGGCATCTTTTTCCATTGACCTCCAATAAATTAGTTTTAGTAAGGGTTTCCTCAAAACCTGGAATTTTTTAAGGGGTTCCCCTGGGGTAAAAAGCTTGAGAAAACCTGCTCTAGTCAAAGGCTTTGAATGCTAATGCCGCGTACACACGGTCGGAATTCTCGTCGGAAAAAGCTCTGATGGTTTTCCCGTCGGAATTCCGACGGAATTTTGCTCAAACTGTCTTGCCTACACACGGTCACACCAAATTCCGACGGTCTGTAACACAGCGGCATAAAACACGTTCGACAGCACTATAAAAGGGAAGTTTAATGCTTCCGAGCATGCGTCGAATTGTTTCCGAGCATGCGTCTGAATTTTGCGTGTCGAAATTGCATACACACGATCAGAAAATCCAATAGAAAGGTTTTGCGTCGGAAAAATTGAGAACAGGTTCTCAATTCAAAGTCCATCGGAAATTCCGACAGAAAAAGACCGATGGGCATACACACGGTCGGAAAATCCAAAGAAAAGCTCCCATCAGACTGTTTCCATCGGAAATTCCGACCGTGTGTACGCCGCATAACACTACTTTGCTTCAGGGAAACATGGAATCAGGGAAGTCTCCCTAATTTGGATTAATCTCAGTACTCTGTAATCTACTACAGCCTGATTCCAGAGAGACTCACATTTGTTTGGTAAGAAGGTTATCTTCTTGAACCAGTTGCTGTTCTACTTTCTCCATCTGTATAATGTTTTACCAATGAGATTCAAAGATGCAAGTCAGGTATGAATGGGATTGGTAGCTGTTATGCCGAGGTCCACACGGTCAAATTTTCCGACGGGAAATGTTGGATGTGAGCTTGTTGTCAGAAAGTCCGACCGTGTGTATGCTCCATCGAACATTTGCTGTCGGACTTTCCGCCAACAAATGTTGGCTAGCATGTTCTCAAATTTTCCGCCAACAAAACTTTGTTGTCGGAAAGTCCGATTGTGTGTACACAAGTTCGTCGCACAAAAGTTCACGCATGCTCGGAATCAAGCAGAGGGAGCCGCACTGGCTATTGAACTTCCTTTTTCTCGGCTCGTCGTACGTCTTGTACGTCACCGCGATCCCACGTTCGGAATTGTTGGCCAACATTTGGGTGACCGTGTGTATGCAAGACAAGTTGGAGCCAACAACCTTTCAACAAAAATCCACGGTTTTGTTGGCGGAAAGTCCGATCGTGTGTACGGGGCATAAGGAATTTCTTAATGCTGTATGTGAAAGGCTGCTGGAAGCATGCAGTGGGTGAATGGGGAGCAGGTGTGTTATCGCTCTCACTCTCTCATACTGGTCACTGGAAGTTCAACATGGCACCTCATGGCAAATAACTCTCTGAGGATCTGAAAAAAAGAATTGTTGCTCTACATAAAGATGGCCTAGGCTAAAAGAAGATTGCCAAGACCCTGAAACTGAGCTGCAGCACGGTGGCCAAGACCATACAGCGGTATAACAGGACAGGTTCCACTCAGAACAGGCCTCGTCATGGTCGACCAAAGAAGTTGAAGTCACGTGCTCAGCGTCATACCCAGAGGCTGTCTTTGGGAAATAGACATATGAGTGCTGCCAGCATTGCTGCAGAGGTTGAAGGGGTGGGGGGTCAGCCTGTCAGTGCTCAGACCATACGCCGCACACTGCATCAAATTAGTCTGCATAGCTGTCATCCCAGAAGGAAGCCTCTTCTAAAGATGATGCACAAGAAAGCCTGCAAACAGTTTGCTGAAGACAAGCAGACTAAGGACATGGATTACTGGAACCATGTCCTGTGGTCTAATGACCAAGATAAACTTATTTGGTTCAGATGGTGTGAAGCGTTTGTGGTGGCAACCAGGTGAGGAGGACAAAGACAAGTGTGTCTTGCCTACAGTCAAGCATGGTGGTGGGAGTGTCATGGTCTGGGGCTGCATGAGTGCTGCCGGCACTGGGGAGCTACAGATCATTGAGGGAACCATGAATGCCAACATGTACTGTGACATACTGAAGCAGAGCATGATCCTCTCCCTTCAGAGACTGGGCCGCAGGGCAGTATTCCAACATGATAACAACCCCAAACACACCTCCAAGACGACCACTGCCTTGCTAAAGAAGCTGAGGGTAAAGGTGATGGACTGGCCAAGCATGTCTCCAGACCTAAACCCTATTGAGCATCTGTGGGGCATCCTCAAATGGAAGGTGGAGGAGCGCAAGGTCTCTAACATCCACCAGCTCCGTGATGTCATCATGGAGGAGTGGAAGAGGACTCCAGTGGTAACCTGTGAAGCTCTGGTGAACTCCATGCTCAAGAGGGTTAAGGCAGTGCTGGAAAATAATGGTGGCCACACAAAATAGACACTTTGGGCCCAATTTGGACATTTTCACTTAGGGGTGTACTCACTTTTTTTGCCAACGGTTTAGACATTAATGGCTGTGTGTTGAGTTATTTTGAGGGGACAGCAAATTTACACTGTTATACAAGCTGTACACTCACTACTTTACATTGTAGCAAAGTTTTATTTCTTCAGTGTTGTCACATGAAAAGATAGAAGAAAATATTTACAAAAATGTGAGGGGTGTACTTACTTTTGTGAGATACTGTACATACTGACATTGGTTCAAGTTGGACCAATGCAACTATGTATAAAATACCAATAAAATAAAATAAAAATAAAATACCAATAGCTGGAATTCATCTTTAAAGTTGATTTTTCGAAGCACAAGAAGGCTTATATGTTTATATGAAACCAGCCGCCTAAGTCTAATGAGCGCCATCCTATGTCTCTGGTTGGATCTGCTCTGAAGATGTCACATTGTTACCTTCCTGATTATAGAAGGAGAGATCCTCTGTGGAATGTAAGAAAAACGGGAGATTAAAATGTCACATTCATGGTGAGGCTTCCAATCCCTGTCTGCAGATAATTGCCATCATTGTTCTAATTGTTGAAACAAATCACAGACTACGTGAGAGGGAAACAAACTGCGGAGGAAGATGATGAAATTGGCATTTCATGGATCTCAATGTCAGTTTCATCCCTGGCCAGAGGCTGCATGGGTGGTTATTGTACAAAGCCATCGCCGAGTCTCCATTTAACGGAAACAATTTTCAAATGTGAAGCCGCAAAAAAAAAAAAAAAACGTATTTCACAACTTCTCGTGTCTCTGTAATTGTATCCATATAGTCCTACTCACATCAAATATACAATGATAAGTTCACACTGCCCTGGACACTTAACCACTTTCAGCCCCGGACCAATTTGCAGCCAAAGGACCAGACCACTTTTTGCGATTCGGCACTGCGTCGCTTTAGCTGACAATTGCGCGGTCGTGCCACGTGGCTCCCAAACAAAATTGACGTCCTTTTTTTCCCACAAATAGAGCTTTCTGGTGGTTGGTGGTATTTTATCGCCCCTGCGGTTTTTATTTTTTGCGCTATAAACAAAAAAAGAGCGTAAATTTTGAAAAAAACACATTATTTTTTTACTTTTTGCTATAATAAATATCCCCCAAAAATATATAAAAAAACGTTTTTTTCCTCAGTTTAGGCCGATAAGTATTCTACAACATATTTTTGGTAAAAAAAAATCACAATAGGCGTATATTGATTGGTTTGCGCAGAAGTTATAGCGTTTACAAAATAGGGGATATTTTTATAGCATTTTTATTAATAATTTTTTTTTTATTAGTAATGGCGGCGATCAGCGATTTTTATTGTGACTGCGACATTATGGCGGACACGTCGGACATTTTTGGGACCATTGTCATTTATACAGCAATCAATGCTATTTAAATGCACTGATTCCTGTATAAATGACACTGGCAGTGAAGGGGTTAACCACAAGGGGGCAGTGTAGGGGTTAAGTATGCCTAGGGGTTTGTTTCTTACTGTGAGGGGGGGGTGTGGCTGTCAGCTAGTGAATGCTGATCTCTGCTCCAATCACAGGGAGCAGAGATCGGCGTCACTAGTTGCTAGGCAGAACGGGGAGATGCTGTTTATCTCGGCATCTCCCCGTTCAGCCTTCCCGTGAGACGATCGCGGGTATCCCCGCTGCGATCGAGTCCGCGGGACCCGCGACCGGCCTCACGGGGGTCCCGACCGCCACAGGAGCTCGCCGCTCCCGGCGCGCTACCGATGGCACGACGGGCATTAAGGAGGGACCTATATATACGCCCTCCTGCCTGTACGTGTCATTCTGCCGACGTATGTCTGTGTGCGCCGGTCGGGAAGTGGTTAAGGGCCAGTTCACACTGCCCTGGACACTTAAAGTGATTGTAAAGTATTATACTTACCTGCTCTGTGTAATGGTTTTGCACAGGGCAGCCTGGATCCTCCTCTTCTGGGGGTCCCTGGCCCCTCCCTCCTGTTGAGTGCCCCCACAGCAAGCAGCCTGCTACGGGGGCACCCGAGCCAAGCTGCAGTTCCGTGTTTTCATGCAAACAGGGAGCTGAGGTTCGGCCCACCTCTTCTCTCTCCTGATTGGCTAACTAAGTTTGATTGACAGCAGCTGAAGCCAATGGCGCCGCTGTTGTGTCTCAGTCAATCAGGAGGGAGAGACCCGGATGGCTGGGGCACTTGTGGACATGGCTGGATAGAGAGGGGGCTCAGGTAAGTATTGGGGGGGGGGGGGCTGCTGCACACAGAAGGCTTTTCATCTTAATGCATACAATGCATTTACCAATTCCCGACCGGTGTTCTATTACGAAGTGTCCGGCTGTCACTAGGTGTCCGAAGTGTGCAGCGCATGCGCAGTACGGAGTATGAAGATTTTCGGAAATTGTCGGAAGATGAAGGGCGCCTGCGCCGTGAGTCGAGGTGAAGCCCCCACCATCCAAGCGGACATAGGGTTAGTCAAACTTAGAGGGCCCCTTGCAGGCTCGCTTCGCTCGCCACGCTTCGGGCACGGCCTCGCGCTAACTCTATGTCCACTTGGATGGTGGGGCTTGAAAGTGGACTCACGGCGCAGGCGCCGTTCATCCTCTGCAATTTTTGGAATCAGGGTGTCCTGTGTACTGCGCATGCGCAGTACACAGCGGACACTTCGTGATGGGGGACGGCTAATGATACAACACCGGCACACACAGATGTACGTCGGCAGAATGGCACGGACAGGCAAATGGGCGTACAGGTACGTCCCTTCAAATTTGCTGCCGTGCCATCACGTGCGCGCCGGTCAGGACCTCCGTGAGTCGGATTGCGGGTCCCGTGGACTCGATCGCTGCGGGGATACCCACGATCGTGTCACGGGGAGGAAGAACAGGGAGATGATAAAGTAAACAAGCATCTCCCCGTTCTGCCTAGCAACAGTGTCACTGATCTCTGCTCCCTGTGATTTGAGCAGAGATCAGTGATGTGTAAAACACAGCCACGCCCCCCCCCACAGTTAGCAACACGCCCCTAGGACACGCTTAACCCCTACACTGCCACCTAGTGGTTAACCCCTTCACTGCCAGTGTCATTTACACAGGAATCAGTGCATTTGTGTATCATGGTCCCAAAAATGTGTCAAAAATGTCCGATGTGTCCGCCATAATGTTGCAGTCACAATAAAAACTGATCTACTACCATCCATTACTAGTAAAAAAAAAAAAATTTTTATATAAAAATGTTTTAAAACTATCCCCTATTTTGTAAACGCTATAACTTTTGCGCAAACCAATCAATAATCGCTTATTGCGATTTTTTTTACCAAAAATATGTAGAAGAATATGTATCGGCCTAAACTGAGGAAAAAAATTGTTTTTCATACATTTTTGGGGATATTTATTAAAGCTCTATTTTTGGGGAAAAAAAGGACGTCAATTTTGTTAGGGAGCCATGTCGCACGACCGCGCAATTGTCAGTTAAAGCGACGCAGTGTCGAATCGCAAAAAGTGGTCTGGTCTTTGGCCAGCAAAATGGTTCGGTCTGAAAGTGGTTAAGATAAAAAAAAAAACTTCTGCCTTTACAAAAACGTAACCATTTCCGGACCGCCGCACGCAGATGTACGTCCCTACTTTGGGGATGGATATCGTTGTTATGGTGCAGCTAGCTGCCATAACTCCATTATCCCAGTGTTCGGCCGGCGGTCATGTACAAGATAAAAGTGGTCTCTGCAGCGGATTTGCCGAGAGATCACTTTTATCTGTGGCAGGAGAGGGGCCTCCCGCCGCGATCCGGTGCCCTCCGCCGCTTACCGGAGGTGATAGCGTCTGTCTCATTCCTTGGTATGGAGACGAGTGAGGGGAAGATGGCCTCCACCCGTCTCCATACCATAGCAGGGCGGAAGCGACGTCAAAATGTCACTTCTGCCCATACCTCTTAAAGGCACATTTTTTTTGCTGTAATTTTTTCAAAATGACAAAAAATATTTTTTTTTGCATTTTAGTGTAAATATGAGATCTGAGGACTTTTTGACCCCAAATCTCATATTTAAGAGGACATGACACAATTTTTTTTTTTTAAAACAGTGTAAAAATAAAAAATAAAAGGTAAAATAAATAAGAAAAAAACATTTTTTAAACGTGCCCCGTCCCACCGAGCTCGCGCGCAGAAGCGAACGCAAACGTGAGTAGCACCCGCATTTGTAAACGGTGTTCAAACCACACATGTGAGGTATCGCCGCGATCGGTAGAGCAAAAGCAATAATTCTACCCCTAGACCTCTGTAACTCAAAACATTCAACCTGTAGAATTTTTTAAATGTCGCCTATGGAGATTTGAAAGGATAAAAGTTTTGTCGCCATTCCACCAGCGGGCAAAATTTTGAAACGTGACATGTTGGGTATCAATTTACTCGGCGTAACATTATCTTTCACAATATAAAAAAAAATTGGGCTAACTTTACTGTTAACTTATTTTTTAATTTAAAAAAGTGTATTTTTTTCTATAAAAAAAAAAGTGCGCTTGTAAGACCGCTGTGCAAATACGGTGTGACAGAAAGTATTGCAACGACCGCCATTTTATTCTCTAGGGTGTTAGAAAAAAAAATGTATAATGTTTGTGGGTTCTAAGTAATTTTCTAGCAAAAAAAATGTTTTTAACTAGTAAACACCACATCTAAAAAAGAGGCTCGGTCCTTAAGTGGTTAAACCACAGCAGTTTAGTGTGCGGGCAGTTCTCCGTTCACCCGCCGGTGAGTCAGCGGTAGGTGGCAGTGTGGCGTGAAATTTGGCGCATTGAACAGCTCCCTTTTCTTGTCTTTCTATCAATTTCGGAAATTTTCAATTTTTCGAATTTCCAATTTCCAAATTTCGGAATTTCCGAAAGTTAGAATTTTCCAATTTCTGAAATTTGAAAATTCGGAAATTGAAAAATTCGGAAATTCGGAAATTGAAAAATTCGGAAATTCGGAAATTGAAAAATTCGGAAATTCGGAAATTAACAAATTTGTCAAGATTTGTTAAAAAACGAATTCGGAACTAAACGAATTGCACATGTCTACTGATCCCATCGATTCTTGGTGTGATCAGATGCTTGTAAGGGCAGAGGAGACATCTGGAGACCCCAGATCTCTCCATAAAGAGTACCTGTCACATTCCTTGTGACTGCAATAAAAGTGCTGAATAAAAAAAAATAAAAAATAAAAAACCTTTAACAAAATAAATAAATAAATTGGTAAAAAAATAAAAATGTAAAGTGCCCCATCACCTTCTGCAAGTATGCAAAGGCGAAGGCATGCATTGGTCCTGCACACATACTTAACCGCTTGCCAACCACCTCACGCAGATATACTGCGGCAGAAGGGCTCGTACAGGCAGAATCACGTACCTGTACGTTGCCCTTTAAGAGGCGGCCTGCGGGTGCGCCCGCGGCAAGCTCCGTGAGTCGGGCCACGGGTCCCGTGAACTCGATCGCCAAGGAGATACCCGCGATCATCTCACGGAGAGGAAGAACCGGGAGATGCTAATGTAAACAAGCATCTCCCTGTACTGCCTAGTTACAGTGTCACTGATCTCTGCTCCCTGTCATCGGGAGCAGAGATCAGTGGCGTGTCACGCACAGCCACGCCCCCCCCCCCCCCACAGATAGAAACACGCCCCAGGACACACTTAACACCTACACTGCCACCTAGTGGTTAACCCCTTCACTGCCAGTGTCATTTAGACAGGAATCTGTGCATTTGTATAGCACTGATTGCTGTATAAATGACAATGGTCCCAAAAATGTGTCAAAATTGTCCGATGTGTCCGCCGCAATGTCGCAGTCACAATAAAAAATCGCTGATCGCCGCCATTACTAGTAAAAAAA
The DNA here is from genome assembly GCA_028564925.1 of Lithobates sylvaticus. Classification (NCBI taxonomy): domain Eukaryota; kingdom Metazoa; phylum Chordata; class Amphibia; order Anura; family Ranidae; genus Lithobates; species Lithobates sylvaticus. The sequence continues at coordinate 512,332,460 of CM053030.1, forward strand.
AAATTATTAATAAAAATGCCATAAAACTATCCCCTATTTTGTAAACACTTTTGCGCAAACCAATCAATACCAAAAATATGTAGAAGAATACGTATCGGCCTAAACTGAGGAAAAAAAATGTTTTTTTTATCTATATTTGGGGGATATTTATTATAGCAAAATGTAAAAAATACTGTGTTTTTTTCAAAATTGACGCTCTTTTTTTGTTTATAGCGCAAAAAATAAAAACCGCAGAGGTGATCAAATACCACCAAAAGAAAGCTCTATTTGTGGGGGGAAAAGGACGTCAATTTTGTTTGGAAAACACGTCGCACGACCGTGCAATTGTCAGTTAAAGCGACGCAGTGCCGAATCGCAAAAAGTGCTCTGGTCAGGAAGGGGGTAAAGTCTTCCGGGGGGGCTGAAGTGGTTAAACTGCGATTGCACCGCACATGTGAGGTACTGCCGCAGACGTTAGAGCGAGAGCAATAATTCTAGTGCTAGACCTCCTCTGTAACTCTAAACTGGTAACCCAAAAAGGCTTATAAAGTGTCGCCTATGACGACGTAGTTTGTTGTCATTCCACGAGCGTGCGCAATTTTAAAGCATGACATGTTTGGTATCTATTTACTTAGCGTAAATACATCATCTTTTATATTATTTAAAAAAAAAAAATCATATATAAAAAACATTATAAATACCTTTTTTCCCTTTTTTATAAGTGATCACATTCCCTCTGTTCTCAGCTGCATAAGAGCTGGGGAGAAGAGAAGTAACAGCACACTGAGCTTCCCAGTGAATGACTGTCCAGCGGGGGGCGTGTCAGGACAAGTCTGATCATTGGAGGAGAGTAAACTGAGTTCCCAGCAGAGCTAGAGAACTGACCACGCTGTGCTCTCCTGCTTAGTGTCGTCAGTTTTTAATAGGAAAGCAAAGGGACTGTGGCAGGAACACCAGGGATTTCACATAAAGGAAGCAATAAAAAAAAAAACAGGAGACTTTCTAATACAAGCATAGTGTGTAAGCTCAAACACGTGTGTGTGTGTGTGTGTGTGTGCATATATATGATATATATATATATATAAATATAAAATATCTATCTATATATCTTTATGTATCTATATATCAATATATATATATCTATCTATCTATCTATCTATCTATCTATCTATCTATATATATATATATATATATATATAGCACAGTAGGACAATAGACAGTGTCAGAAGGGCAGAGATTGGTTTCAGTATTTTGTTTTTTATATTTTTTTATTATTACTTTTTTACAATTTTATTATATTTTACATTTCTTTACCAATACGTTTTCATGATTGTTTTTTTACTTTTTTTTAGGAGCCCCATTGGGGGGGCTTTGGTAAAATATCAGAGTTCTAAACAGACCCCCGATGTCTCACTTTTGAGACAGGAAAGGGGATTGAGGACAGCGATTTCCCAGTTCCTTTCTCTGCAGCCAAACAGCAGGGAGAATTTCCCCAGCACAGGGTGATTAGGGTGTGCCCAGGCACACCAGGAACACCCTGTGCGCACCCCTATGCATACAAGTACATGGTACAGCAGGGCACATATCAGGAAAATGAAATGTTGGGGTAGCAAACACTTTAAGAAGAGTTTCCAAATACAGTGTAGCATGGAAAAGGTTTCTAAAATCCACTAAACTATGAGAGTCAGCTCTGCAGCCACATACACCTCCCCAATCAGAACTGCCCCGGGCCTTGATGCTTTACTAAACATTCTGCATATTCCAAACTGTTTTAAGCAAAACATATTTAATGCAGACTCTGATTAATAAAACTGTGTTAATAATCAGCTCACACGCTGCGGGCTATGCCTTTCCTGTTTACGAGCGTATGCTATGAATAATTAAAATAAAAGGGAATTAAGTCTGTCTGCATCTGGAGAATGAAGTATTTTTAGATGGTATAATGCCTTAATAGCACAATATAACACTCAGACATATGCAGAATTAACAGGCTTTAAAAGGGCAGAAGTCAAGCAATGTGATTCACAGAACACACGGTAAGGCCTTAAAGTGATTGTAAAGGATCGTTTTTTGTTTTTTTTTGGAAAATAACAAACATGATATACGTGTATATACAGTCGTGCTCAAAAGTTTGCATACCCTGGCAGAAACTGTGAAATTTTGCCATTAATTTTGAAAATATGACCGATCATGCCAAAAAAATTTCTTTTATTTAAAGCGGTGTTTCAGCTTAAAAAAAAAACATTTTAAAGTCAGCAGCTAAAAAAAAAGTCGCTGCTGACTTTTAATAAGTACACTTACCCTCCCAGGGCGCCCGCGATGTCGTTCGTGGATGCCGAGATGTCCCTCGGCGATCCGGATCCAGCGCCGCCATCCTCAGTAAGGGAAACGGCTTTGCGCGGCCTACTGCGCATGCGCGAGTCGGATTTGTGAATGGGGAACGCAATGTGTTGTGGGACACAGTTCCCATAACACACCGCACCCCATTCACTAGAAGACGGAAGGAGAGAAGATCACCGCGGCGCTGGAGGAGGCAGATTAGGAGGATCTGCCTAGCAACAGCCATTTCTGGTAAGTAAAAAAAAATATTTTTTTTTTTTTTTCATTTGAAATTGTTACTAACATTTTTTAAAGTTTTTGTTTTCAGGGTGTCCCACCACTTTAAGGATAGTGATCACATGAAGCCATTTATTACCACATCGTTTTTTTGGATCCTTTTTAAATCATAATGATAACAGAAATCACCCAAATGGCCCTGATAAAAAGTTTACATACCCTGGAATGTTTGGCCCTGGTACAGACACAGAAGGTGGCACACACAGGTTAAAATGGCAATTAAAGTGATTGTAAAGGCTCGTTTTTTTTTTTTATTAAATAACAAACATGTCATACCTCCACTGTGCAGCTCATTTTGCACAGCGTGGCCCCAAACATCCTCTTCTGGGGTCCCTCGGCGGCTCTCACTCCCCCCCCCCCCCCCTCCGCATCAGATAACCCCCTAGGAGAAGCGCTCTCCGGGGGGGGGGGGTTACCTTGCAGGCACGATCCAGAGTCTAGCATTTGCGTCCAAAGACAAGAATGCTGACTCGGCCCCGCCCCCCCGGCGCCCGCATCATTGGATTTGATTGACAGCAGCGGGAGCCAATGGCTGCGCTGCTATCAATCAATCCAGCCGAGAACCCCCAGGCAGAGGAAGAGCGTGTCTCCGGTGTGTGAAATTCCAGGGCTCAGGTAAGTAAAACGGGGGGGGGGGCGGTGACTGCCAGGTGTCATCCTTTCTAAACTACTGCAATATTGGTTATCTATAAGGATATAGATGCCTCCTGCATGTATACTTATCTGTCAAATGTCTCCCCTCTGTCTGTTATGAGACCTGAAAAACTGCAGATTCTGTGGGTGGGTCTGATGTCTGGAGCTCGTGGGTGGAGTCGTGATGTCAGGAGACTCCCTGCCCACCTCTACACTCCCCTTATTAATGTGCATTTTCTCCTGTGTATTTCTTACACTGAACTTCTGCTATGATCTCTAACATCCAGTGAAAAGACAGGAAAGTAACCACATGACTTCAGCATGCCTAATTATGCTGAGGTGTGGAACATCCAATCCTAGCAGAGCAGCAGAAGAAAGGAGTGGGAGGAAAATAATGCATGTCTCTTAGGCTAGTGCACAAGATATGTAAATCACCTGTCACTCACAGTAAGGAGGAGGATTTGACAAAGTTTTTCTCTGTTTGTCAAAATTTATCTTACTGAACAATAAAAGAGGATTGCTCAGAGCTGGATTAACTCTTTGTGGCAAGACTGGGCTCAAATGGTAGGAAATCTTATACTCTACATTATGACATAAAAAAAAATTTCGGGTTTACATCCACTTTAATGCATAGGATTACAACCCATTTAATTTGCCACATTTGTGGCTTTTGAAATCACAAGTAGTGACTGTGGACAAATAGTCAATGAGTTTGTTAGCTCTCTCATGGATGCACTAAGCAGGCTAGACACTGAGCCATGAGGAGGTAGAAAAGAACAGTCAAAAGACCTGCGTAACAAGGTAATGGAACTTTACAAAGATGGAAAAGGATATAAAAAAATACCCAAAGCCTCGAGTATGCCAGTCAGTACTGTTTAATCACTTATTAAGAAGTGGAAAATTCAGGGCTCTTTTGATACCAAGCCAAGTTCAGGTAGACCAAGAAAGATTGCAGGCACAACTGGTGGAAGAATTGCCCAGGATACAAAGAAAAACCCACATGTAACCGCAGGAGAAATACAGGCTGCTCTCCAAAAAGACGGTGTGGTTGTATTTCTCCTGAGGTACAGTAACGAACAGTTCATGTGGCAGTTGTGGCTGAAATCTTTCTTGGTCTACCTGACCTTGGCTTGGTATCAAAGGATCCCCAAATTTTCCATTTCTTATAAAGTGATTGAACAGTACTGACTGGCATATTCAAGGCTTTGCATGTCTTTTTTATATCCTTTTCCGTCTTTGTAAAGTTTCATTACCTTGTTACGCAGGTCTTTTGACTGTTCTTTTCTACCTCCTCATGGCTCAGTTTCTAGCCTGCTTAGTGCATCCATGTGAGAGCTGACAAACTGATTGACTATTTTTACACAGACACTAATTGTGATTTAAAAAACCACAAATGTGGGAAATTACCCTTTAATTGCCATTTTAACCTGTGTGTGCCGCCTTCTGTGTCTGTACCAAGGGCAAACATTCCAGGATATGTAAACTTTTGATCAGGGCCATTTGGGTGATTTCTGTTATCATTATGATTTAAAAAGGATCCAAAAAACTATGTGATGATAAATGGCTTCATGTGATTGCTATCCTTAAATAAAAGACATTTTTTTTGGCACGATCAGTCATATTTTCAATATTAATGCCAAAATTTCTGCCAGGGTATGCAAACTTTTGAGCACAACTGTACATATGTGGGCTTTATTGTGGGGTGTTTATGTGGGTTTGAATGTCAGTGGGACTGGGGGTTGCTGTTAGTGTGTGGGTTATGTTGTTGTCATTAGGTTGTTTGTGTGGGTAGGGGTCATAGGTGTGCGCAGCCCATTGCATTAGGGTGTGCACCCCAAAGCTCAAACACACATGCCTTTCTCTGCAGCCTCAGCTGCACTGGACAAAGAATGAATGGGTGCTTTTTGCTGAGCAGCTTCCTGTTCATTCACAAACTGAAGCATAGTAAACAGTTTACTATGCGTCCGTTATGATTTAACACAGTGAGTGTTGTTCACTGTGTTCATTTAGAAAAGGAAGGGGCCGTTAAATGACGTATTGATTAGCCACTTCCCACACTCTCCATCCTGAAACATCCCCTGCAGCACAACACGGGGGGGGGCCTGGGCAGTAGGGGAAATTGGCACCGCACAGATTGATTAGGGTGTGCCCAGGCACACCTGGCACACCCTCTGCGCACACCTATGGTAGGGGTTCATTGATATGGCTGTTAAGTGGTGAGGTGATATCCGTGTCATCAATTATGGGTGGTTGTGTATGGGTTGGTTATGTATATATGGGACATTGGTACAAGTGTTGGTATGCATGGGTATGTATATATGTATGTATGTCCCTTTCATCTGGACCGGTTTGGATATTGGTTGGTTATACCTTAGGTCCATTTAATATATATGTAGGTATATACAGTACAATTGCCCCCTGTGTTTTTGGTTACCCTTTTACCTGTGTAAAGAATTTAGAGTAATTATAGATGTTGGTTCTAGTTATCATGAACCACTAGTATATATGATGATGTAGTTCTGTATCTTCGTATTCAATATTGATGCTGTAGGTAATTATCGGGTGAGGTTTGTCTTTCTGCCTTGGTCACGATCCGATGCCCATTAGACCAGATCAATAGTCCTGACACTACTGACCGATTGCCGAAATAATGGTCCGATTTTCCCTGTGATGCTGTGGGCCACACACAGTCAATATTACGTAACTGGTGAGCACTCATGTGGATGGTATTATAGACTATATATGTATTACGAGAAATGTGAATAAACAATTGTGTACAGTGGAACCTTGGATTACAAGCATAATCCGTTCCAGGAGAATGCTTGTAATCCAAAGAACTTGCATATCAAAGCGAGTTTCCCTATAGAAGTCAATGGAAACGAAGATAATTTGTTCTGAAATGACTTCTATTGCATGCAATGCCGCATGTGGCCAGAGGTGGGGGGGCACCAGAGAGCCTTTGGAAATACTCAGAGACAGCTCGGCTGAACTTGGAAACCCTCGTAAGAGCTCGGAAACACCCTCGGGAACAGAGTATTTACGAGTGTTTCCGAGTAATTCCGAGTATTTCCGAACGTCACCGCCACCCCCGCACCTCTGGCCAAATGCAGTACTGCACACCACATTAACTTGAATTCTGCTCGTTTTACGAGACAACGCTCGCAAACCAAGTCAGGATTTTTTAAAAAAAGTTGCTCGTCTTTCAAAACGCTCATTAACCGCGTTACTCGTTAACCAAGCTTCCACTGTATAATGTATAATGATGTTTTTTCTGGAATTTGATTGACAAATTTAGATGCATGTAGAATTACCCATAAAAAGCAGACTCATGGCTCTGTGAAACGCGTCGGAACACTCCAAGCACCAGCATTCTTGAAGTTTTAATAGGACTTAAGTACCATTATTGGCACTTGCCATATGTGGCTGGTGTACCTGTCAATCTTTTATGTTATTTATGTAATTTACAATAAAACTAAAAAATGTTATCATTACACTTGTGTGTGCTTACCTCAGTGACAACCTCACATCCATCAAAGTCCCATTACTCTATGGAAGAGTGGATTTTCCCAACTCTTCTTCTTTTCTTCTCCAAACATATCATACTTACCTGTTATGTGCAAGGGTGTTGCACAGAGCAGCCCCCCTGATCCTCCTTTTCTGGGGTCCCCCGGCGGAGTGCTCCTGGATCCTCCTCTTCATCGGGTGTCCCCACGGAGAGCCGCATTCCATGGGGTCACCGGTGCGGGCGCGCTCCCGAGTCCTACTGCTGCATTTCATTGACAGCAGGACTGCCCCCAGCTCCCGCATCACTGGATTTGATTGACAGCAGTGGGAGCCAATGGCTTTTGCTGCTATCAATGTATCCAATGAGGACCCGAGACAGCGTCTGGGGCTGCTGGGCTCATGCTCATCGCTGGTTCAGGTAAGAAAAACAGGGGGGCTCTGGGGGGCAGCTGCAGCGCAGAAGGTTTTTCACCTTAAAGCAACCTTGAGGGTTTACAACCCCTTTAACCACTTAACAACCGGCCCATAGCCGAATTACAGCTACAGGGCGGTTGCTTAACTCTGAGAGGGCGTACTATGACGTCCTCCAAGAATTCCGCTCTCGCGCACCCCCTGGGAACATCCGTGAACTTAACTGTTTTGTTTTTTGTAAAGCACAAAACTGTTTTTTTTCCCAAAAAAACGCGTTCGAAAAATTGCTGCGCAAGTACCGTGCGAGATAAAAAGTTGCAACGACTGCCATTGTATTCTCTAGGGTCTTTGCAAAAAAAACATATATAATGTTTTGGGGTTCTATGTAATTTTCTAGCAAATAAATGATGATTTACATGTAGCAGAGAAATGTCAGAATTGGCCTGGGTGCTCCAGAACGCCTGAAGGTGCTCCTTGCATGTTGGGCCTCTGTATGTGGGTACGCTGTGTAAAAGTCTCACACATGTGGTATCGCCGTACTCGGAAGTAATAGCAGAATGCGTTTTGGGGTGTAATTTGTGGTATGCATATTAGACATGTGCACAATCGAAAAATTTGTTTAGTTTCGTTTTTGTTCGTTTCCGTTGATTCGTAAAGATTCGTAATTTCGTAAGTCGTCGGTGTTCGTATTCGGACTCATTCGTATTTTCGTAAGAGTTATTTTTTCGTTGATTAGTTTTTCCATTAGTCTAATTTTCGTTTATTCAAAATTCGTATTTTCGTTATATTTCGTATTCGGGCGCATTCGTATTTTCGAAAGAGCTATATTTTCGTTGATTTAAAAAGATTCGTATTTCCGTTAATCTAATTTTCGTTGATTCGAAATTCGTATTTTCATAGATTTAGTTACATTCGTACTTTCGTAAGATTGATTTATTCGTACTTTCATAACATTGTTTTCGTAGATTCGTAATCAGCGCATAATTCATAATTTTATGTAATGTGTATGTTATTTACATGTTTAAGAAACAAAGAATTTCTCTCTCACAAGTCAGAACTTAACTCAAAAATCCACCAAAACACAGTGCCTCCGACCCAACCACACCCTATCTGGACTCTGGATGGAATATTTCAGAATCAGAACTAACATTCGTTTTTTCGAATTCTCGATCAGCAGAATTTTTGTTATTTCGTATTTTCGTTGTTTTTGATTTCCTTTTTTCCGAATATTCGTAATTTCGATTTTTTTCGTTCATTTTGATTTTCGTTATTTTTGAATCTTTGTTCGGTATTTTCGTTGTTTCTGTTTTCGTTTTTCGGATTTTCATTCTTTCGTTGTTTCTAATTTAATTATTTCGTATTTTCGTTGTTTTTCATATTCATTCTTTTCAATAGTTCCTTATTCGTTAGAATTTTTAGTAAACCATTTGTTCATTCGTACGATTACGAATGAACGAATATAACGAATTTGAACGAAAAACGAATTTGTAACTAAACGAATTGCACATGTCTAATGCATATGCTGTGTGTGAGAAATAACCTGCTAATATGAAAAAAAATTGTGGGGAAAAAAAAAATCTTGATTTTGCAAAGAATTGTGGGAAAAAATGACAACTTCAAAAAACTCACCATGCCTCTTTCTAAATACATTGGAATGTCTTCTTTCCAAAAAGGGGGGTATTTTTTACTTTTCTCAAGAAATGAGATAGGCCGTCAGTACTTCAGGTGTGATCAATTTTCAGATATTGGCACCATAGCTTGTGGACTCTATAACTTTCACAAAGACCAAATAATATACACCGATTTGTACTTATCTTTACTAAAGATATGTAGCAGTATAAATTTTGGCCAAAATTAATCAAGAAAAATTACTAATTTGCTAAATTGTATAACAGAAACAAAGAAAATTTCATTTTTTTACAGAATTTTCATTCTTTTTTCTTTTATAGCGCAAAAAAATAAAAAACCCAGCGGTGATTAAATACCACCAAAAGAAAGCTCTATTTGTAAAAAAAAAAAGGACAAAAATGTCATATGGGTACAGTGTTGTATGACTGAGTAATTGTCATTCAAAGTGTGAGAGCACCGAAAGCTAAAAATAGGTCTGGTTATTAAGGGGGTTTAAGTGCCCAGTGGTCAAGTGGTTAAAGAGAACCAGTCACCACGGCTCTTATCCGAATATTCACTCTTAAAGTGTTATTAAAGCTCATTGTACCTTGCACACACATCAGGAGACACTTGATAAATGTTGGGAAAATTGTTACCTTTATCTGGGATTTTAGAGTTTCATGAAGGAGAAATCCAATCTGAATTGCGTCCTCTTTATTATGAGTTATAATGCAGAGCTGTTTACCCAGGCACTCTAAGAGACAAAAAAGGGAAATGGCGCCAAAGTCAGAAAATGACAAGATATGCATTTTTCACTATAAACGATTTAAAAAAAAAATTCTCAAGCAATGGTACAAGTACTCCAACCAGTATGTGCTGTATGTCTCAGAGGTTCAGATACTCTTATTTGGTAAAAGTACAGTCATTTATGGCATAACAGCTTTGCTGGTACACAATTTATCATGGTCAAAAATTTGTCATTTAGTAATCGCCTTATGTTTTTCTGGTTTAATCTTTTTATTCAATTTGCAGAATTACAGTAAAACATAATGTAACATAAACATAACATAAAAATAACATACCATACAATATATACATAAATAAATAAATACAATAAACATAACATAAAAATAACATACAATACAATATATACATAAATAAATAATAAAATAAATACAATAAACATAACATAACATAAAAAGATAATGTATTACAAAACGTGCAAAATGTCTCTGACAATATAAACAATGAACACGAAGTTAACAATGATGACATGTTGTAAGGGTAAGGAATTAAGACAATAATCCATAGAGATCCACCAATGGGTATTAGGAACTGTGAGTGATTGGGAGTGGTCGACTATATAAAAAAAAAAAACTGGTATTGAGAAACATCGTTTATAGTCCTCAAATAGGCCAAACAACCCATGGGAGTTACATCAGGCCAACTTTGTACATTTAGCAGAGGGGTCAAGCAGAGGGGTCAAGCAGGACAGCCCCTACCCACCGAACCACCAAGGCCAGCTTTAGATTTAACCGCTAGCCGACCGCCGCATGTAAATATACGTCAACAGAATGGCACGGCTGCGCAAATGGGCCTTTGAATTTGACGCTGTGCCGCCGCGATCTCTGTGAGTAGGATTGCAGGTCCCGTGGACTAGATGTACCTGTACGTCCCGTGCCACCACAAGCTCCGTGAGTAGGATCGCAGATCCCGTGGACTAGATGTCCGCGGGGGTAACCGCGATCGTCTCACGGAGAGGCAGAAAGTTCTGCCTAGTGACACTTAACAGCTCCCTGTAAACAGGAGCGGTGATCAGTGATGTGTCACACGTAGCCCCCCCCTGCAGTGGGAGGAATTGTGCCCTATTGTTGGTATAAGTGGGAGGACTCGTGCCCTATTGTTGGTATCAGTGGGAGGACTCGTGCCCTATTGTTGGTATAAGTGGGAGGAATCGTGCCCTATTGTTGGTATTAGTGGGAGGACTCGTGCCCTATTGTTGGTATCAGTGGGAGGAATCGTGCCCTATTGTTGGTATCAGTGGGAGGAATCGTGTCCTATTAATGGTATCAGTGGGAGGAATCCTGCCCTATTATTGGTATCAGTGGGAGGAATCGTGCCCTATTGTTGTTATAAGTGGGAGGAATCATGCCCTATTGTTGGTATTAGTGGGAGGACTCGTGCCCTATTGTTGGTATCAGTGGGATGACTCGTGCCCTATTGTTGGTATCAGTGGGAGGAATCCTGCCCTATTGTTGGTATCAGTGGGAGGAATCGTGTCCTATTAATGGTATCAGTGGGAGGAATCGTGCCCTATTGTTGGTATCAGTGGGAGGAATCGTGCCCTATTATTGGCATCAGTGGGAGGAATCGTGTCCTATTAATGGTATCAGTGGGAGGAATCGTGCCCTATTGTTGGTATCAGTAGGAGGAATCGTGTCCTATTGTTGGTATCAGTGGTAGGAATCGTGCCCTATTGTTGGTATCAGTGGGAGGAATCGTGCCCTATTGTTGGTATCAGTGAGTGGAAGGAATAATAGTACCCCAATGTTGATATCAGTGGGAGGAATAGCACCCCATCATTGGTGTCAGTGGGAGGAATAGGGCCCCATCATTAGTGTCAGTTTTGGATGGAATAGTGCCTCAAGGGCCGAATATAAGCAAGCAAAGGGCCACATCCAGTCCCAGGGCCCCAGTTTGGAGACCACAGATTCATTACAATTTTGCACTTGTTAGGGTCACTCAAATCCTTATACCTGCCCGTTTTTTCTGCTTTTAACACATCGACTTCAGTCGCTGTCTAATATATCCCACCCACTTTCAGTTGCCACTGTCACAAGATAATCAATGCTATTCCCTTTACCTGTCAGTGGTCACAATGTTATGGCTGAATCCGTGTATAATGCAGCACCTTGTATTGTGTTTTATGTCATCCTTAGCTAACTAAACTTGTGAAAATTTGAATTAATTCTTCACCGGTGCAATCACCTGACCGCATTAAAAAAAACCCACATAAGATTCTCCATTAATCCTGGCTTTGATGTTGCATCCGATCGTTTACACACTCAAAGTGGGAGAAGAGTGAAGCTGTCAAATACATCAAGAAGTCTTAAGAAATTTAAGTTGTTGCTTTTAATTATTTAACACGCCGCCAAAAATCGGTATAAAAAAAAAAAAAAAAAGAAGACTTGCGTTTCCCCAGCTGTGACTCCGGTACTCCAACCTGGTAATGAAAAAAGAATAAAAAAAAAAGCCAAACTCAGGTCTTGTTTGCATTGGAGTTTGCACACATTACAAAACCCCACTGACTTTAACCAACAAGAATGAAAACTCCATCGCAGAAACTTGTCGAGCCCACCCAAGCCTATCCTACATGTCCAGGCGTACAAAATCTGCAGACGTCCCAACAATGTCTTAGGTTTAAAAAAAAAATAGTTTAGTTAGTTTTTATTTTTGTTAACCAATAGTACATTCCATAAAACTTCCTAGCTTAATCTAGGCAAACAGTTTCTTAGACTGTCTACAGTGAAGGTATGGGCCTCTGACTCACGTCCGTACTCCTTATCAGTTCAACATTCAACCTACAAAAGAAAAAAAAACTCGGTCCTTCCTTTTCTTTCGGCACTTGCTATCCGAGGCATGTCACGGTCTCTGAACATTAAAAACACCCAACATCCGGTTTGTTCTCATCCTGACCCAAAATGACGAAAATGTCAATGTGTGAAGTCATTTACTTGCATGTCAGACTCTGGGAATGTAAAAAGTTCACGCCGCAGCTTGATGTAAATATGTGACTTGCGCAACCTGAGTGGCTGATGGGTCACTTCCATGTATAAAAAGAATTCCTCTTGCTTTATGTGTATATAAAAGATAAAAAAAAATAGTTTTTTATTTTTAGATTGAATGGGGCAAGGGATAGCACCCTTTTTCATATTAGTTGTCAGTTTACAAGCATTAGACAACCGGAGTGCCAGTGACCAATAGTGCACCACAGATCTCAGATCAGCCCCAAGTCTTGCACCTTCACACCTTAGATCAGTCCCAAGTCTTGCACCTTTAGACCTCAGAATAGAACCCATTCCTGCACCTTCACATCTCAGATCAGCCCCAATTCCTGAACCTTCACACCTCAAATCCCCCCCAATTCCTGCATCTTCACACCTCAGATCAGCCCCAATTCCTGCACCTTCACATCTCAGATCAGCTCCAATTCCTGCACCTTCACATCTCAGATCAGCTCCAATTCCTGCACCTTCACATCTCAGATCACCCCAATTCCTGCATCTTCACACCTCAGATCAGCTCCAATTCCTGCATCTTCAGACCTCAGATCAGCCCCAATTCCTGTACCTTCACACCTCAGATCAGCTCCAATTCCTGCACCTTCACATCTCAGATCAGCTCCAATTCCTGCACCTTCACATCTCAGATCAGCTCCAATTCCTGCACCTTCACACCTCAGATCAGCCCCAATTCCTGCACCTTCACACCTCAGATCAGCCCCAATTCCTGCACCTTCACATCTCAGATCAGCCCCAATTCCTGCACCTTCACACCTCAGATCAGCTCCAATTCCTGCATCTTCACACCTCAGATCCCCCCAATTCCTGCATCTTCAGACCTCAGATCAGCCCCAATTCCTGTACCTTCACACCTCAGATCAGCCCCAATTCCTGCACCTTCACACCTCAGATCAGCTCCAATTCCTGCACCTTCACACCTCAGATCAGCTCCAATTCCTGCACCTTCACATCTCAGATCAGCTCCAATTCCTGCACCTTCACATCTCAGATCAGCTCCAATTCCTGCACCTTCACATCTCAGATCAGCCCCAATTCCTGAACCTTCACACCTAAACCCCCCCCCCCCAATTCCTGCACCTTCACATCTCAGATCAGCCCCAATTCCTGAACCTTCACACCTCAGATCAGCCCAATTCCTGAACCTTCACACCTCAAATCCCCCCCCCCCCCCAATACCTGCACCTTCACATCTCAGATCAGCTCCAATTCCTGCACCTTCACACCTCAGATCACCCCAATTCCTGCACCTTCACACCTCAGATCAGCTCCAATTCCTGCACCTTCACACCTCAGATCAGCTCCAATTCCTGCACCTTCACATCTCAGATCAGCTCCAATTCCTGCACCTTCACACCTCAGATCAGCTCCAATTCCTATACCTTCACACCTCAGATCAGCCCAATTCCTGCACCTTCACACCTCAGATCAGCTCCAATTCCTGCACCTTCACACCTCAGATCAGCTCCAATTCCTGCACCTTCACACCTCAGATCAGCTCCAATTCCTGCACCTTCACACCTCAGATCAGCCCAATTCCTGCACCTTCACACCTCAGATCAGCTCCAATTCCTGCACCTTCACACCTCAGATCAGCTCCAATTCCTGCACCTTCACACCTCAGATCAGCCCCAATTCCTGCACCTTCACATCTCAGATCAGCCCCAATTCCTGCACCTTCACACCTCAGATCAGCCCCAATTCCTGCACCTTCACATCTCAGATCAGCTCCAATTCCTGCACCTTCACACCTCAGATCAGCCCAAGTCCTGCACCTTCACACCTTAGATCAGCCCAAGTCCTGCACCTTCACACCTCAGATCAGCTCCCATTCCTGCACCTTCAGACCTCAGATCAGCTCCAATTCCTGCACCTTCACACCTCAGATCAGCCCCAATTCCTGCACCTTCACACCTCAGATCAGCTCCAATTCCTGCACCTTCACACCTCAGATCAGCCCCAATTCCTGCACCTTCACATCTCAGATCAGCTCCAATTCCTGAACCTTCACACCTCAGATCAGCCCAAATTCCTGCACCTTCACATCTCAGATCAGCCCCAATTCCTGCACCTTCACACCTCAGATCAGCCCCAATTCCTGCACCTTCACATCTCAGATCAGCCCAATTCCTGCACCTTCACACCTCAGATCAGCTCCAATTCCTGCACCTTCATACCTCAGATCAGCCCAATTCCTGCACCTTCACACCTCAGATCAGCTCCAATTCCTGCACCTTCACACCTCAGATCAGCTCCAATTCCTGCACCTTCACACCTCAGATCAGCTCCAATTCCTGCACCTTCACACCTCAGATCAGCCCCAATTCCTGCACCTTCACACCTCAGATCAGCTCCAATTCCTGCACCTTCACACCTCAGATCAGCCCCAATTCCTGCACCTTCACACCTCAGATCAGCCCCAAGTCTTGCACCTTCACACCTCAGATCAGTCCCAAGTCCTGCACCTTTAGACCTCAGAATAGAACCCATTCCTGCATCTTCAGACCTCAGATCAGCTCCAATTCCTGCACCTTCACGTCTCAGATCAGCCCCAATTCCTGCACCTTCACACCTCAGAACAGCTCCAATTCCTGCACCTTCATACCTCAGATCAGCCCCAATTCCTGCACCTTCACATCTCAGATCAGCCCCAATTCCTGCACCTTCACATCTCAGATCAGCCCCAATTCCTGCACCTTCACATCTCAGATCAGCCCCAATTCCTGCATCTTCACACCTCAGATCAGCCCCAATACCTGCACCTTCACACCTCAGATCAGCTCCAATTCCTGCACCTTCATACCTCAGATCAGCCCCAATTCCTGCACCTTCACATCTCAGATCAACCCCAATTCCTGAACCTTCACATCTCAGATCAGCCCCAATTCCTGCATCTTCACACCTCAGATCCCCCAATTTTTGCATCTTCACACTTCAGATCACCCCAATTCCAGCACCTTCACACTTCAGATCAGCCCCAATTCCTGTACCTTCACACCTCAGATCAGCCCCAATTCCTGCACCTTCACATCTCAGATCAGCCCCAATTCCTGCATCTTCACACCTCAGATCCCCCAATTTTTGCATCTTCACATCTCAGATCAGCTCCAATTCCTGCACCTTCACATCTCAGATCAGCTCCAATTCCTGCACCTTCACACCTCAGATCAGCTCCAATTCCTGCACCTTCACACCTCAGATCAGCCCCAATTCCTGCACCTTCACATCTCAGATCAGCCCCAATTCCTCCACCTTCACACCTCAGATCACCCCAATTCCAGCACCTTCACACTTCAGATCAGCCCCAATTCCTGCACCTTCACATCTCAGATCAGCCCCAATTCCTGCACCTTCACATCTCAGATCAGCTCCAATTCCTGCACCTTCACATCTCAGATCAGCCCCAATTCCTGCACCTTCACACCTTAGATCAGTCCTAAGTCTTGCACCTTTAGACCTCAGAATAGTACCCATTCCTGTACCGTCACATCTCAGATCAACCCCAATTCCTGCACCTTCACATCTCAGATCAGCCCCAATTCCTGCACCTTCACACCTCAGATCAGCCCCAATTCCTGCACCTTCACACCTTAGATCAGTCCCAAGTCTTGCACCTTTAGACCTCAGAATAGTACCCATTCCTGCACCTTCACATCTCAGATCAGCCCCAATTCCAGCACCTTCACACTTCAGATCAGCCCCAATTCCAGCCCCTATACACTGCAGATCAGCCCCAATTCCTGCACCTTCACACCTCAGATCAGCCCCAATTCCTGCACCTTCACACTTCAGATCAGCCCCAATTCCTGCATCTTCACACCTCAGATCAGCCCCAATTCCTGCACCTTCACATCTCAGATCAGCCCCAATTCCTGCACCTTCACATCTCAGATCAGCTCCCATTCCTGCATCTTCACACCTCAGATCACCCCAATTCCAGCACCTTCACACTTCAGATCAGCTCCCATTCCTGCACCTTCACATCTCAGATCAGCCCCAATTCCTGCACCTTCACACCTCAGATCAGCCCCAATTCCTGCACCTTCACACCTTAGATCAGTCCCAAGTCTTGCACCTTTAGACCTCAGAATAGTACCCATTCCTGTACCGTCACATCTCAGATCAGCCCCAATACCTGCACCTTCACACCTCAAATCCCCCCCAATTCCTGCACCTTCACATGTCAGATCAGCTCCAATTCCTGTACCTTCACACCTCAGATCCCCCAATTTTTGCATCTTCACACTTCAGATCACCTCAATTCCAGCACCTTCACACTTCAGATCCCCCCAATTCTTGCACCTTCACACCACAGATCAACCTCAACTGCAACAACTTCACATCTCACATCAGCCCCAATTTCTGCACCTTCAACGCTCAGATCAGCCCCAATTCGTGCAAATTCACACCTCAAATCCCCCCCAATTCCTGCATCTTCACACCTCAGATAAGCCCCACCTCAGATCAACCTCAACAACTTCACACCTCAGATCAGCCCCAATTCCTGCACCTTTAGAGCTCAGAACAGTCCCGATTGCTGTACCTTCACATCCCAGCCCCATCTTCACACCTCAGATCAGACCCAAATTCCTGCACCTTCACATCTCAGATCAGCCCAATTCCTGCACCTTCACACCTCAGATCAGCCCCAATTCCTGCACCTTCACACCTTAGATCAGTCCTAAGTCTTGCACCTTTAGACCTCAGAATAGTACCCATTCCTGTACCGTCACATCTCAGATCAACCCCAATTCCTGCACCTTCACATCTCAGATCAGCCCCAATTCCTGCACCTTCACACCTCAGATCAGCCCCAATTCCTGCACCTTCACACCTTAGATCAGTCCTAAGTCTTGCACCTTTAGACCTCAGAATAGTACCCATTCCTGCACCTTCACATCTCAGATCAGCCCCAATTCCAGCACCTTCACACTTCAGATCAGCCCCAATTCCAGCCCCTATACACTGCAGATCAGCCCCAATTCCTGCACCTTCACATCTCAGATCAGCCCCAATTCCTGCACCTTCACATCTCAGATCAGCCCCAATTCCTGCACCTTCACATCTCAGATCAGCCCCAATTCCTGCACCTTCACACTTCAGATCAGCCCCAATTCCTGCATCTTCACACCTCAGATCAGCCCCAATTCCTGCACCTTCACATCTCAGATCAGCCCCAATTCCTGCACCTTCACATCTCAGATCAGCTCCCATTCCTGCATCTTCACACCTCAGATCACCCCAATTCCAGCACCTTCACACTTCAGATCAGCTCCCATTCCTGCACCTTCACATCTCAGATCAGCCCCAATTCCTGCACCTTCACACCTCAGATCAGCCCCAATTCCTGCACCTTCACACCTTAGATCAGTCCCAAGTCTTGCACCTTTAGACCTCAGAATAGTACCCATTCCTGTACCATCACATCTCAGATCAGCCCCAATACCTGCACCTTCACACCTCAAATCCCCCCCAATTCCTGCACCTTCACATGTCAGATCAGCTCCAATTCCTGTACCTTCACACCTCAGATCCCCCAATTTTTGCATCTTCACACTTCAGATCACCTCAATTCCAGCACCTTCACACTTCAGATCCCCCCAATTCTTGCACCTTCACACCACAGATCAACCTCAACAGCAACAACTTCACATCTCACATCAGCCCCAATTTCTGCACCTTCAACGCTCAGATCAGCCCCAATTCGTGCAAATTCACACCTCAAATCCCCCCCAATTCCTGCATCTTCACACCTCAGATAAGCCCCACCTCAGATCAACCTCAACAACTTCACACCTCAGATCAGCCCCAATTCCTGCACCTTTAGAGCTCAGAACAGTCCCGATTGCTGTACCTTCACATCCCAGCCCCATCTTCACACCTCAGATCAGACCCAAATTCCTGCACCTTCACACCTCAGATCAGCCCCACCTCAGATCAACCTCAACTGCAACAACTTCACACCTCAGATCAGCCCCAGTTCCCGCACCTTCACACCTCGGATTTCCCCAATTCCTGCACCTTCACACCACAGATCCCCCCCAATTCCTGCATCTTTACATCTCAGATCAGCCCCAATTCCTGCACCTTCAGACCTCAGATCAGCTTCAATTCATGCAACTCCACACTTTAGATCAGCCCCAAGTCTTGCACCTTCAGAACTCAGGTCAGCCCCAATTCCTACACCTTCTCGCCTCTTATCAGCCTAAACCTCTGCATCTTCAGACCTTAGATCAGTCTCAGTTTCTCCACCTTTAGACATCAGATCAGCCCCAATTGCTGCACCCATCAGACCTCAGGTCAACCTTGATTCATTCCCACTCAGACCTCTGATCAGCCCCAATTCATGAACCTTAAGATTCAACCTTAATTACTGCACTTTCAGACTTCAGATCAGCCAGTTTGCAGCATCGCTGTGGGCTGGATCTGTAGTGCCCACAGCGCTGGTCAGTGCCCATACTCTGCAGTACTCTGCCCATACTCTGCCAATACTCGCCAATACTCAAATTTTCAGTCTTTTTTGATTTATAGCGCAAAAAAATAAAAAACCCAGCGGTGATTCAATACCACCAAAAGAAAGCTCTGTTTGTGTGGAAAAAAAGACACAAATTTCATATGAGTACAGTGTTGCATTACTGAGTAATTGTCATTCAAAGTATGAGAGCACCGAAAGCTGAAAATTGGTCTGGTTAGGAAGGGGGTTTAAGTGCCCAGTGGTCAAGTGGTTAAAGAAGTCCGGCAATCGGAGTTGTCAAAAAAATAAATAAATAAGAAAAAGCAGCCCGGCCAATGTATATCAACAACATTGCTCAGCAGGGGAAACACTAAGATAAAAAGAAACATTGTTTACTTTTGTAACTTTCTGTTTCTTCAACTACAGAATAAAGGGATGAACTTTGATCTGCAGATGAAGTCAGTTTAAAGCAACCTGTCGAGAAAAAAAACGTTTATCTTTCTTTTTTTAATAACCCCTTATTAACCCCCTAAATTACTCTAATCAGCCTTAATTAACTCCTTATTCTCCTCCATTTAATTATTATTTTTCTGCAGATTTTTTATTTTTTTTTTTCACTTCTATTTTATAAATTATTAATAATTAAAACATTTTTTTGTTAGTTTCTGTTCGTTAATGTTTTTACACCTTTAACATATATGTTTCACATTAAAAAAAAAAGCACAAAATGTGAAAAAAAAAATTTAATTTGTAAATAACTTTTCAATGCTTTGTACCATTGCTGACAGCTGAAGTGTAAACAAAACAGTTGTGGTAGGTACTGGTAATTGGTATCGGCGAGTACTAAAAAAAGAAAATATCAGTACTGGTACTCATATAAAAAATTGTATCAGTGCATCCCTAGTTTTAGTCTAAACACACATTTCCATATACCTAAAACACACAGAATGCCAGAGAATAATGCCCCGTACACACGGTCGGAAATTCCGATGGAGAATGTCCTATCCGACCATGTTGTCGGAAAATCCGACCGTGTGTGGGCTCCAGCGGACTTTTCCCATCGGAATTTCCAATGGAAAAAATTTGAGATCCTGCTCTCAAATTTTCCTACAACAAAGTCCGATCGGACTTTTTCTGATCGTGTGTAGGAAATTCGGATGGACAAAGTGCCACGCATGCTCAGATCAAATTACGAGACCAAAGCTATTGGCTACTAGCCTCTACGTAGTTCCGTCGTACGCAACGAACGTCACCACGTTCAGAATGATTGGATTTTCCGACAACTTTGACCCGACCGTGTGTATGCAACACCAGTGTCGGAAAAAATCAGACGGATTTTGTGGTCGGAATTTCCGACCGTGTGTACTGGGGCTAAGGCTGAATCCGGACAGAAAAAAGGCCGGAATTCAACTCCTTTAAATAAACAGTTTGCATTGTGAACTTTCATTGTACAAGTCAACGTGTGCTCCAGCGACAGGTGCACTTTAAATCCCTCAGAATGTGTTTTTATGTTGTACAGAACCAGGCTGCTCTAATGTAAATCCTCTGCTGAATAGATACAGAGATTTCCTGCTGGGATTACCTGTACATCAGACCCGGCATGTTTCATTGTGAATCTCTAGGACAGAAGGCAATTATACGATCACTGATATATAAAGCAGGAAGCGTGGCATGTCTGCGGGACAAAAATTAACAAAGCTGCTAATATTTCCACCATCTCTGGGAGATCAGCGCCCCCCCCCCCCCCCCCCCCCCCCCCCCCCCCCCACACCCACCAATGGTACATTCCTGAGGAACCCAGTAATGTGTTACTTATTATCCTTTGTTTGCTGTTATTCTTTAATATGGAACCAATTCCTGGCAGGACTGTGCTTGGGGTGCCTGCTTTACATAGGAAGAAAACACACCATCAAAGAAGACCTGTCATGGGAGAAATACCAGGTCTGCCAGGGCCCGTCCATCCAAAATGCTTTATGCCAGGCTGCTACAGTGATCCTCTAGCTTTAGCAGTTTCTTATTCAAAATTAGCATGAAATCCAGATCTGTATGATTGTTCTATATTTGTTTACAATCTCAGACACAACAGAATCCAGAGGATCAGCATGATAGCTGCCCTGTTTCCCCGAAAATAAGACCTAGCGTGATTGTCGGTGATGGCTGCAATATAAACCCTACCCCCCAAATAAGCCCTACCCTGAAAATAAGACCTATAAGGACTTTAAAGAAAAAGTCAGATGGAGCCCACACACGGGCGGATTTTCCAGATTTTCCGACAACATGGTCCAATCGGACATTTTCCGTCTGAATTTCCGACCGTGTGTACGGGGGCATTAGACCTGATAGGCAGCCCAACATCCAAATGAAGGACTCACAGGGCAAGATGATGACGCTACTGCTAATCTTGAGGTGGTGGCTTAGCGTTGCCAGTGTGCAGCAGGAGGTACTGTATAGACCGGTTCTCCAGGTGAGAAACCCTGTAACAGATTCACAAAAATCAAATTGCTTTAAAAAAAACGTATACAGTGATACATCATGCCAAACATAAAGACATGAACACATAATAACAAGAAAGCTAAGGCAGCCACTACATCTAAAATTTGGTAAGCAGGAATATATTACATTTTTGTTTTCAGGTTTAGATGGATGTGGAGAAGAAGCAAGTACACATTGGTCCATCTAGACCTAAGAACATAAGATACGCCCCCCCCTTTGTGACGTCACTGACCGGTGCATACTGGGTTGGTGACATCACATGAAGTGGTGCCACCAGGTGATATTGCCCTTTGTTGTGGGTGAAGCTTTTTTTTTTTTATCCGGCGATGAAATGGGCATCGTGATTGATGATGGATCTACATCGGGGGACATTGTTTTTTTATTTGTGTTATTATTTCTTTTTGACACTTTTTTGGTGAATAAGTAGGGGTACAATACTCATTCACATCAGGGGGGGGTGGATTTGGGGGGCCCCCTTGTTAAAAGAGGCTTCCAGATTCTGATAAGCCCCCTGCCCGCAGACCCCCAAAACCACCGCCCAGGGGTTGTGGGGAAGAGACCCTTGTCCCCATCAACACGGGGGCAAGGTGCTTTGTGGTGGGGGGGGGCAGAGTCTCCATTTTGGTGTGGGGTTCTCCTTAAAATCCATACCAGACTTAAAAGGGCCTCATATGGATTGGGGGGGCCACGCCATTTTTATTCAAATTTTTCTTTTGACGGACCCAACACACAAACAGGCGATGTTTGGGCCGAACTTATGCTTGGTCCAAACTGCTCGCCCAATACTAACCATTAACATAAGGCAGCACTTTTCCAATTACCACTAATGTAAGAAGGCACTTATCCTATGACCACCAATACAAGAAGGAACTTTTCCTATGACCACCAATACAAGAAGGAACCTTTCCCATGGCCACCAATACAAGAAGGAACTTTTCCTATGACCACCAATACAAGAAGGAACTTTTCCTATGACCACCAATGCAAGAAGGCACTTTTCCTATAACCACCAATACAAGAAGGAACTTTTCATATGACCACCAATAAAAAAAAGCCCTTTTCCTATGGCCACGGACCCACCAATACAAGTAGGCACTTTTCCAAAGGCCACTAATATAAGGGGGCACTTTACCAATGACTACCAATGTATAGAGGCGTTTTTCCAATGACCACGAACCTAAGGGGGCACTTCAATTTTCAATGTCTGTATTCCTTTCTGGCTAATACTATTTTTATGAATTATTCTTCTCTATGTCTGATAGACCTTGGGGGGGGGGTCAAAAAGTTATCCACATACTTTAACGTTTTAATATATACACAGCAAACTCATCATATTAATGAACTGCAGATTATGATAAATACTTTTGTTTTTCCAATAGAAAGGTTTTTGTCTCTCTGAATCTGTATCATGCCACGTACACACGATCGGAATTTCGGCCAGCAAAAGACCGATGAGAGCTTTTCATCGGAAAATGCGACCGTGTAGTAGGCTCCATCGGAATTTTGCTGGCCGAATTCCCGCTAGCAAAAATTTGAGAGCGGGTTCTCAATTTTTCTGACGGAAAAGGTTTCTATCGGAAATTCCGACCGTCTGTAACAATTCAGACACGCAAAATTCCTACGCATGCTCGGAAACAATTAGACGCATGCTCGAAAGCATTAAACTTCATTTTTTCTCGGCTCGTCGTAGTGTTGTACATCACTCGGAATTTGGTGTGAACGTGTGTAGGCAAGACAGTTTGAGCTTTTTCCGACAAGAATTCTGATCGTGTGTACGTGGCATTAGGTTCATGTCATGTGGCCAGTTTACATACAAACAGTTCTTAAGTTGGCCACAGATGGACCAAATCTCAGCTGGTTCAACAGTGACCAGCCAAGATTCGATCCATCTGTGGGCAGACTGGTATTACTAAAGTCAACAAATCAATTGGCTTAGTACTTTCAATCACTGCCGGCAGCTATAGTCACTGGAAGTGATCATTATGTTCAGCTGGCAGAACACAATAGCGCTGCAGGAGGGATTCCCCTATTGATACAGAATGAGTTAATGGGGAAGTTGAGCAATTTTCTTTCCTGCAACCTGCGGTTGCAGGAAAGAAAATTGTATAATGTATGGCCAGTTTTAGTGGCGTTCTTCTTTAACACTATCATTTACAGATCTTTGTTGCCCTCGGATTCTGTCTTGCCTCAGAGAGATCACAACTTAGAGATGTCCCAAGCACCTGGAATAATTGGCTGCTATTCAAGGGAATCTCTCCACATGAAGAAAGGAGAATTGTTCTATCAGATTTACGCCAATTCATCAGCGTGTTCACCTCCAGTTACGTGGAACGATAAACAGAAACTATCTGCAGGCTCCTCACTTAACACCAAGCCTGCTCAAAATGA
The DNA here is from genome assembly GCA_028564925.1 of Lithobates sylvaticus. Taxonomy (NCBI): domain Eukaryota; kingdom Metazoa; phylum Chordata; class Amphibia; order Anura; family Ranidae; genus Lithobates; species Lithobates sylvaticus. The sequence continues at coordinate 512,356,346 of CM053030.1, forward strand.
CAACTTCCCCCGCACCTGCCCACACCGGCAGAGTCTACAATGTTTGATAAACTCTTTGTATATAAAAAATAAAAAAATCTACATACAAAGGGAAATGATCGTGCAAAATGCAAAAATGAATGGGGTGGATTTACTAAAGGCAAATAGTCTGTGCACTTTGCAAGTGCAGTTGCTCCAGAGCTTAGTAAATGAGAAGACACTCTGCTGACTTCCATCATCCAATCACGTGCAAGCAAAAATGCTGTTTTTTGACTTTCCGAAATAACGAATGCCGTATCTAAACAAATGGAAAGTAACAAATGAATAATAATAAATTACAATAATAATAATAAAAATGTTTTGTTATTATTAATTATTATTTATTTTTAATTTGTTCCGTTCCATTTGTTTAGATAAGACATTCGTTATTTTGGATATTTCGTAACTTTGGATAAATTAGTATTCGTTACCTTCACTATCTGCAATTTCAAAGCCATTGTATTTCATTTTTAGGGACTCATTAATGACGGGAATGGTACCACTGGATTGGCGCAGGGCGAACGTGGTGCCTATATTTAAAAAGGGAACAAAGTCTTTACCAAGTAACTATAGACCTGTTAGTTTAACTTCTATAGTTGGGAAGATACTGGAGAGATTATTAAAAGACCACATAGACGAGTTCTTGCTGGAAAAAAACATTTTAAGCAACAGACAACATGGATTCATGAAAGACAGAAGTTGTCAGACAAACCTGATTTCTTTTTATGAAGATGTAAGTAAAACCTTGGACAGAGGGGTGGCTGTGGACGTGGTATACTTGGACAGAGGGGTGGCGGTGGACGTGGTATACTTGGACAGAGGGGTGGCGGTGGACGTGGTATACTTGGACAGAGGCGTGGCTGTGGACGTGGTATACTTGGACAGAGGGGTGGCTGTGGACGTGGTATACTTGGACAGAGGGGTGGCGGTGGACGTGGTATACTTGGATTTTGCAAAAGCGTTCGATACAGTTCCCCACACACGGCTCATGTGTAAGGTAAGGTCTACAGGTTTGGAAATATCGGTTTGTAAATGGATAGAAAACTGGCTAAAAGACAGAATTCAGAGAGTCGTGGTTAATGATTCTTACTCTGAATGGTCTAAGGTTATCAGTGGTGTACCACAAGGTTCAGTGCTGGGACCCTTACTTTTTAATATCTTTATAAATGATATTGGGTCTGGGACCAAAAGTAACATTTCTGTCTTTGCAGATGACACCATGCCATGCGGTGGAATAACGTCCTTACAGGAGGTCTCCAATTTACAAGCTGACCTCAATGCTCTGTCTAATTGGGCAACTATGTGGCAGATGAGGTTTAATGTTGATAAATGTAAAGTTCTGCACTTGGGGGCTAAGAATATGCATCATACATACTAGGGGGAGTACAACTGGGGGAATCCGTAGTGGAGAAGGATCTGGGGGTTTTGGTAGATCATAAACTCAATAATAACATGCAATGCCAAGCTGTGGTTTCCAAAGCGAGCAAAGTCCTTTCTTGTATTAGGAGAGGTATGGACTCCAGAGAGAGAGATATCATTTTGCCCTCCTGTACAAATCATTAGTAAGACCTCATCTGGAATATGCAGTTCAGTTTTGGGCACCAGTTCTCAAAAAGGATATCGGGGGAACTGGAGAAAGTGCAGAGAAGGGCAACCAAACTGATAAGAGGCATGGAGGAGCTCAGCTATGAGGAAAGATTAGAGGAACTGAATTTATTCACTCTTGAGAAGAGGAGAATAAGGGGGGATATGATCAACATGTATAAATATATAAGGGGTCCATATAGTGAACTTGGTGTTGAGTTATTCACTTTACAGTCACCACAGAGGACAAGGGGGCACTCCTTACGTCTAGAGGAGAAGAGATTTCATCTCCAAATACGGAAAGGTTTCTTCACAGTAAGAGCTGTGAAAATGTGGAATAGACTCCCTCCAGAGGTGGTTCTGGCCAGCTCAGTAGATTGCTTTAAGAAAGGCCTGGATACTTTCCTAAATGTACATAATATAACTGGGTACTGACATTTATAGGTAAAGCTGATCCGGGGAAAATCCGATTGCCTCTCGGGGGATCAGGAAGGGATTTTTTTCCCCCCTGCTGTAGCAGATTGGAGCATGCTCTTTTGGGGTTTTTTTTTTTGCCTTCCTCTGGATCAACTGTGGGTATAGAATGGGGTATATTGGATTATACCATATATTTTATTTTTATTTATTATTTCTTTTATTTTTATGGTTGAACTGGATGGACTTGTGTCTTTTTTCGGCCTAGCTAACTATGTAACTATGTAACTATCAGCCAAATTTGAAAGGAATCTCCAATACCTATAATAGTTAGTAACATTTTCAGGTTTGCGGATTTCAAAATTTCCTTTTTTTTTTGAATTTACGAAATGAGATCATAACGAATGATCTGAAAAAAAAAGAAACGAATGAGACGAAAACTAACGAATTTTTCGGCATTGCACATGTCTAGTTTTTACATACCGTATATACTCAAGTATAAGCCGTCCCGAATATAAGCCGAGGCACCTAATTTTACCACAAAAAAATGGGAAAACTTATTGACTCGAGTATAAGCCTAGGGTGAGAAATGCGCAGCTACTGGAAGTGGAAAAGACGGTCAACAATGCCCATTTGCAGCCTCACTGTGTCCATTTGCAGCCATAGGTCCCCCGAACTTCAAACTCGGTAGTTAAGGGTTCCTAGATGACCCCAAGCCAAAATTTGGAGTTTCTGGACCCATAGGGTCCCGAAATGACATTGCTGCAGATGGACACAGTCGACCGACTTTGGGGCCCCGTATCTCGGGGCCACTTAAGGCTAGGAACCCCAAATTTGGTGTGCAAAACCAGTGGAACTAGCACTACAACATATTCAATATCCATATCCAAAGATGGGGTTTCTATCACCAATTGGCCCCGAGATACGGGGCCCCAAAGTTGGTTCGGAAAATGTCAAGCACTTTTGTGCAGCAGAGAATGACATTTTCCGAACCGACTTTGGGGCCCCGTATCTCAGGGCCACTTAGTGCTAGGAACCATAGCTTTGGATATGTTGTAGTGCTAGTTCCACTGGGTTTGCGCACCAATTTGGGGTTCCTAGCACTAAGTGACCCCAAAATCGTTTTGGAAAATGTAATTTTCTGCACAGAAAAATGCTTGACTCGAGTATAAGCCGAGGGGGGCATTTTCAGCACAAAAAAATGTGCTGAAAAACTCGGCTTATACTCGAGTATATACGGTAACCCATTTATTAACAAATAAAGTTACCTTGGACTCCTTCATCCATCTTATTGTCTGATGCGCCTTTCTGCAGTTTAACCTAATGTTGGATATTATTGGCGGAAGTTTTGTTGCCTCGCCAGCGCTAAAAAGCTTGTTTGAGGTTTTCCATTATCTGTCTGCATTTACAAGTTTGAAAATTCCCAGCGCCTCTTTTAAATATGTTTTCCATGAATCTAATGGGTAAGGAAACTTTTTTGACGAAGGCCAGAAATGAAGGACACAAACAAGGGAAGACAATTAAAACTCACAAACAGGAATTAAAAAAATATGAAAAGCGTTGAAAGTCTCTGGTTTGCAAACAATTCATTTTAATGCTCTGCTGTTGGGGCAGATGGTGAGGTCGCCATCTTGGAAGCGCTCTGTAGAATATCAGATTAGTGGCAATTTTTAGACAGGAGCCGATTCATCTACGTCTTTAGGTTGTGGGAGGAAATCAGAGTACCCGGAGGAAACCCACGCATGCACAGAGTGAATTTGAAAACTGATAACCGCCTGATAGGGACTCGAACCGAGTCATGAGCAAATTCCCATTTCTTTAACCCCTTCCCACACACTCCGGGTGTATCGTCAGATTAGGCATTCCGTCTCCGCCATCTTCAACACCCCGCACTCGTCCGCAGTAAGGATACAGTGAGAAGCCAGTGTTTCATCAGATTTGGCGACCCGTCAGAATGTGTAACAGAAATGTGACGGAACCTATCCCCCACACTCCGCTTGAGTGCTTCCGTCAGTATACCGCCTCCCAAGTCCTGGAACATGAGTCCAATGGATCTGGCTATAGGGACCCCCAAGAACCAGACAACACCAGTCTAGGAGTACATCCGGAATAGCCTTTTATTTGAGATCTCACACAAATATGTACAGCAGGATGACTAAAACCTAACCTAATTAGCATGAGCTAGACTAGCTGACTGAGAGATAAGACTTTTCAGGGTAAGACTTTACCTCTCCTAGCTCACTGACTGACTATTCAATACACATTACCATAAACATCAACACAGGGTTAATTAGCACAAACAACAATGTGTGGAATACTCTTACAAGCCAGACTAGACTCATTTACACAACAGACAGGTGGCTGGAGTTGATGATATTAGCATCTAACAGTTTGTGTCCCAACAGTATGATTCAGTCACTATTGCTAATATGGCATATACATATCCAGAGTCTGTGTGCCTTGGGGGGGGGGGGGGGGACATGGACCTGAATCCAAGTAACACCACCTCAGGGGTCCCCAGGCATACAGCTCACAAAGAGCACCGTTCCCCCAAATGCCAGGGCCCATAATCGGTGGGCAAGAGGCTGGCATTCAGTCCCCTCAAAAAGCCTCTGTCCCGGGTGAGTCTGTCACATTTCTCCCCCATCAAAGGTTGACTAACAAGGTCCCAGACCCCCACCTGGTCTGGATATGCGTTAGTCAGGCAGAGTGAACTCACATAGTCTGCCCGAATGATCTCCTTTCTTGGCTGCAAGGAATAGTTGACCTAGGTAGGTGTGGGGCAGAGGTCATTTACTCTCTGTCCGGCTGCCATCGCTTCAGCTGGGTGATTTTTAACATTCCTGGGCTCGGTCTGCTGCTGGGCAGAGGGACTGATCACCCCAGCTTCCTGAAACTCTAGAGACACACTAGGTGCTAGGCAGAGGCCAGTGGCGTTCTGCCCTGTTGCCAGTGATTCAGCTGGGAGTAGCAGCTTTACTACCTCAGCTTGTCACTGGAGAGAGGGGCTGACTACCCCGGCTCCCTGGAACTCCACAGTTGTTGCCGGTGCTGGGCAGAGGTTGGTAGCCCTGTTGCCAGCACTTCTGCTGGGGACTCCACATCCTCCGCTCCGGTTAACCGCTGGGGCAGGAGGCTGGCTTCCTCCACTCCCAAATTGTGTAGCTGCCATTGGAGAGGTGAGCCGGCTGCTTTCTTTTCCATTCCCTCATCTGGCTGCTGGGACCACATGTTTGTGGCACTGTCTCCCAGGTGCACGGATCTTTGCTGGGGAGGAAAGACCGCTTTCTCCACCCTGGCCGACTGTTGAGGAGAGATAACAAACACCTCCTCTCCTTTCTCCCCCTGTATCTGCTGCTGTGAAGTGATCTCCACCTTCTCACCCTGAGCCTCCGGAACTGCCACAGGTGTGGGGCAGAGGTCTTGGACCCTCTGTCCGGTTGCCAGCATTTCTGCTGGGGGTTTGCTAGATGGTTCCTCCTTTACAGAAACGTTGAATAAATCCCCAGTCTCTGGAATTGCTAAAAGTGTGGGACAGAGGTCTTGGACCCTCTTTCCAGTGACCAGCGCTTCAGCTGGGGAAGTTCCTTGCAACTCCAAGATTCTGCTGGCAGAAAATCACATGTCCCTGTCAGTGTTGTGGGAGAAAGGCCGACTACCTTTTTTCTCAAGAAGGCCGAAGCCACTGTTGGTCCTGGGCAGAAGTTAGCAGAGCTCTGCCCTGTTGTCAGCAAATCAGGTTTGGGGACGGCAATCTCCGGAGTTTCCACTGCTGATTCTCTGGCATGCTGCTGAACGTGTTCTAGCAGTTTCCTGTATGTCCATTCCAGATGCTGTTCCTTCCTTAGCAAATGGTCCAGATCCGGTTTAAGCTCTCAGACCCCTGCAAGACCGAGCATAGCCTCTCTATATTTTTGCAGGTCCTCAAGGGTAAGTTCCCCTTCATCGCCAAACACAAAATGATCTGTAAGGCTCTCCCACAGCAATCCAGGGCCACCAAAGTCATATCCCTCCGGAGAGCATTCTGTTGTCTCCCCTAAATATCCCTGCTCTGCGTGCCATTGCAGAGCCCGATAATGATTGTCCAGCTCTATCTCCTGCTGGACCAGCCTGTCCCACCCATTGCTCCTGGGGCCGCTCTCCCAGGAATGCCATCCGCAATGCCCGTTGGTCACTGGCCCGTTGCTCTTGGGTTGGAAAGCACTTGCCCTGTTTTATACCAGCGAGCTGGAGGGCTCCAATCCAGAGCTCCACCCGAATCTACTGCCTGAGCTCCAGGTATTCATCCCCAGACACAGTCCTGGTGTATGCTGAAAGGACGATCCGCAGTAGCCCCGGGAACTCTGATGCCAGGTCCATATCGCTGCTGGGGTGACCTAAGTCTGCTATCCTGATCTTGGATCCAGGTGGAGATTTGGATGTCCCAGACTGCAGGAAGCGTCCCACTGCTTGCCACCAATGTGACGGAACCTATCCCCCACACTCCGCTTGAGTGCTTCCGTCAGTATACCGCTTCCCAAGTCCTGGAACACGAGTCCAATGGCTCTGGCTATAGGGACCCCCAAGAACCAGACAACACCAGTCTTGGAGTACATCAGGAATAGCCTTTTATTTGAGCTCTCACACAAATATATACAGCAGGATGACTAAAACCTAACCTAATTAGCATGAGCTAATTATCTAATCATTGACCCAGACCAGTTAAGAGATAAGACTTTTCAGGGTAAGACTTTACGTCTCCTAGCTCACTGACTGACTATTCAATACACATTACCATAAACATCAACACAGGGTTAATTAGCACAAACAACAATGTGTGGGATACTCTTACAAGCCAGACTAGACTCATTTACACAACAAACAGGTGGCTGGAGTTGATGATATTAGCATCTAAAGCCCCATACACACGGTCGGACTTTTTCATGGATTCTGTCCGATCGGACCATGTTGTCGAAAAATCCGACCGTGTGTATGCACCATCGGACAGTGTACGTCGAATTGTCCGACGGACAAAGTCTTATCTCCTGCTGGATAGATTTGCCGACAACCCGGTCCGATCACACCAAATTCGATCGTGTGTACGGTTGTCCGACCGGACAAAGTGCTACGCATGCTCAGATCACATTACAAGACCAAAGCTATTGGCTACTAGCCTCTACGTAGTCCCGTCGTAGGCAACAAACGTCACCACGTTCAGAATGATCGGATTTTTCGACAACTTTGTCCGACCGTGTGTACGCAAAACCAACATCGGACAAAGTACGACGGACATGATCCGACGGACCTGGTCCGCGGATTGTCCGACCGTGTGTATGGGGCTTAACAGTTTGTGTCATTATGATTCAGTCACTATTGCTAATATGGCATATACATATCCAGAGTCTGTGTGTTTTGGGGGGGGGGGCATGGACTTGAATCCAAGTAACACCACCTCAGGGGTCCCCAGGCATACAGCTCACAAAGAGCACCGTTCCCCCAAATGCCAGGGCCCATAATCAGCGGGCAAGAGGCTGGCAGTCAGTCCCCTCAAAAAGCCTCTGTCCCGGGTGAGTCTGTCACAGGAAGTGACGTTTCATTACCGCCATCTTGCTACACCCCGCACTCCACAGTAAGGATACACTGAGAAGGGGGCAAGCGGACATCTTGTTACACCCACCGTTTTGCATTTTACACTTATTTTTAACAGTAAAGTGAGTTTATATAGTGAAATACAGTACTTAGAATTCCGTCTGACTGGTTAGATGTTGAATTTTAAAAGCAGCGGCAAGCCTGCTCATCTCACAGGTTTTCTAATCTGACAGAAGTTCGCTGCTTTTAAAATTCAACATCTAAACATTCATACAGAGTTCTAAGTACTGTATTTCACTATATAAACTCGCTTTACTGTTAAAAATAAGTGTAAAATGCAAAACTCCGGTGGGTGTAACAAGATGCCCGCTTGCCCCCCTCCGTTACACATTCTGACAGGTCACCTAATCTGACGAAACAGCGGCAAGCGGACATCTTGTTACACCCACCGGAGTCTTGCATTTCACACTTATTTTTAACAGTAAACTCAGCTTATATAGTGAAATACCATATTTAAAAATAAGTCTGACTGTTTAAATGTTGAATTTTAAAAGCAGTGGCGAGCCTGCTGATCTCACACATTTTTTAATATGACAGAACACCTCTGCTTTGAAAAATCAACATCAAAACAGTCTGAAGGATTTCAAAATACTGAATTTCACTATATAAGCTGAGTTTACTGTTAAAAATACAGTGTCTTGCAAAAGTATTCACCTCCTTGGCTTTTAACCTATTTTGTTACATTATTGCCTTTAGTTCAATGTTTTTTTACTCTGAATTATATGTAATGGATCAGAACACAATAGTCTAAGTTGGTGAAGTAAAATTAGAAAAATATATACATAAAACAATTTTTTTTAGAAATAAAAAAACTGCTAATTGGCATTGTGCGTATGTATTCACCCCCTTTGTTATTAAGCCCATAGAAAGCTCCGATGCAACCAATTATCTTCAGAAGTCACATAATTAGTGAAATGTTGTCCACCTGTGTGCAATCTAAGTGTCACATGATCTGTCATTATATATACACACCTTTTTGAAAGGCCCCAGAGGCGGCAGCACCTAAGCAAGAGGCACCACTAACCAAACACTGCCATGAAGACCAAGGAACTCTCCAAACAAGTAAGGGACAATGTTGTTGAGAAGTACAAGTCAGGGTTAGGTTATAAAAAAATATCCCAATCTTTGATGAACCCTAGGAGCACCATCAAATCTATCATAACCAAATGGAAAGAACATGGCGGCACAACAGCAAACCTGCCAAGAGACGGCCGCACACCAAAACTCACAGACCGGGCAAGGAGGGCATTAATCAGAGAGGCAGCACAGAGACCGAAGGTAACCCTGGAGGAGCTGCAGAGTTCCACAGCAGAGACTGGAGTATCTGTACATAGGACGACAATAATCCGTACGCTCCATAGAGTTGGGCTTTATGATGAAGTGGCCAGAAGAAAGACATTACTTTCAGCAAAAAACAAAATGTCACGTTTTGAGTTTGCGAAAAGGCATGTGGGAGACTCCCAAAATGTATGGAGGAAGGTGCTCTGGTCTGAAATTGAATTTTTTGGCCATCAAAGAAAACGCAATGTCTGGGCAAACACATCACATCACCCAAAGAACACCATCCCCACAGTCAAACATGGTGGTGGCAGCATCATGCTGTAGGGATGTTTTTCAGCAATCGGGACTGGGAAACTGGTCAGAGTTGAGGGAAAGATGGATGGTGCCAAATACAGGGATTGTACCACTCTGTGTGTGATTTGAGGCTAGGACGGAGGTTCACCTTCCAGCAGGACAATGACCCCAAACACACTGCTAAAGCAACACTTGACACTTGAGTGGTTTAAGGGAAAACATGTAAATGTGTTGGAATGGCCTAGTCAAAGCCCAAACCTCAATCCAATAGAAAATCTGGCCAGACTTCAAGTTGGATGGTTTGTGCTTGTGAACAGCAATCTTTAAGGAGCTGAAGCAGTTTTGCAAAGAGGAATGGGCAAAAATCCCAGTGGTAAGATGTGGCAAGACTCATAGAGACTTATCCAAAGCGACTTGGAGCTGTGATAGCCGCAAAAGGTGGCTCTACAAAGTATTGACTTTAGGGGGGTGAATAGTTATGCACATTGACTTTTTCTGTTATTTTGTCCTATTTGTGGTTTGCTTCACACAAAAAAAAAACATCTTCAAAGTTGTGGGCATGTTCTGTAAATTAAATGATGCAAATCCTCAAACAATCCATGTTAAAGTGGTTGTAAACCCTCTGGGACAACTTTCACCTACAGGTAAGCCTAGATTAAGGCTTAAATGTAGGTGCTTGCAATATCTCCTTAACCAACACGGTTTAGGAGATATTTGCAAAAAATACTGTACCGATGTCTACGGCGCATGCCCGCCATAGACAACGGCGCAGGTGCACTGAGCGCGCCGTTAGTAAAGGCGGCGGACAGAGGACATGAACGAGGGTCGCTTCGGGGGCTTCGATCTCAGGTAAGTAATTCATAATGAGCTAGTATGCTATGCATACTAGCTCATTATGCCTTTTGCCGCATACACGTGGTCGGAATTCTTGTCGGAAAAAGCTCTGATGGTTTTCCCGTCGGAATTCCGACGGAATTTCACTCAACCTGTCTTGCCTACACACGGTCACACCAAATTCCGACGGTCAATAACACAGCGGCATACAACACGTTCGACTGCACTATAAAAGGGAAGTTTAATGCTTCCGAGCATGCGTCTGAATTTTGTGTGTCGGAATTGCATACACACGATCGGAAAATTCGATAGAAAGGTTTTCCGTCGGAAAAGTTAAGAACAGGTTCTCAATCCAAAGTCCGTCGGAAATTCCGACAGAAAAAGACCGATGGGCATACACACGGTCGGAAAATCCGATGAAAAGCTCCCATCGGACTGTTTCCATCGGAAATTCCGACCGTGTGTACGCGGCATTTGTCTTGCAGGGTGTATTTTATTTTTTTCAGGGGGTTTACTTCCTCTTTAATTCCAGGTTGCGAGGCAACAAAACAATGGCAAGGGGGGTGAATACTTTTGCAAGGCACTGTAATGCCCCGTACACGCGGTCGGATTTTCCGACGGAAAATGTCCTAAAGGACAATGTTGTCGGAAATTCCGATCGTGTGTAGGGTCCATTGGACTTTTTCCGTCGGATTTTCCGACAGACAAAGTTTTATCTCCTGCTCTCAAATTTTCCGACAACAAAGTCCTAACAGACTTTTTCCGATCGTGTGTAGCGAATTCCGACGGACAAAGTGCCACGCATGCTCAGATCACATTACAAGACCAAAGCTATTGGCTACTAGCCTCTACGTAGTCCTGTCGTAGGCACCAAACGTCACCACGTTCAGAATGATCGGATTTTCCGACAACTTTGTCCGACCGTGTGTATGCAACACCAGTGTCGGACAAAATCCGTCGGAAAAAATCCGATGGATTTTGTGGTCGGATTTTCCGACCGTGTGTACGGGGCATAAGTGTGAAATGCAAGACTACGGTGGGTGTAACAAGATGTCCGCTGCTTTATTGAAATCTATACAGGGAGATCAAGAGAAGCAAAATGATACCCCAGCTCTACTGCCAATATGATGATCTATGAACTGTGGACCGGTGCTCTAGCCAGGACGTTCAGGCCCCAAAATGCAGTACTTGAATCAAAAAAGGGCTGGCGACTCGGATGCTCTTGAAGCTCTCAAAGCTTTGATGAAGGCTTCTTAGCCGAAATGCGTCAGCGTAGCCTGTACCCGTGTACCCATGTAATGAAATAAAGGACTTTTATTCAAGAGCATCCGAGTCGCCAGCCCTTTTTTGATTCATATACAGGGAGATCAGTGCTTATAACTCCCCCCACCGCGGGACCGATCATCCCAGACTGCCCAAGTATCGGATCAAGCATCGGAGCTTTTGCTCAAGTATTGGTATCGGGACAACCCTACCCAATAGAGTATATATGTGCTGTCTCTTTTTCTTGGATGAGTGTACAGTGGGCGTGGCTCCGACTACCCAGCCTGCATATGGACAATGCTCAGCGAGGGTGTTCCCAGAACAGTAGGTTACCAGCAACTGGATGATTTCAAGCAAAGGGGATGTTCTGCAGATCTGTCCGCACATGCTCAGGCCTCATTTTTCAATTTTCACTGGAGTCCCGCATAATAAAAAGATACAGGTAATCTGCTGACCAAACAAGACTAAAATAACTTTTCTAACTATATCATATCTTTGCTGTAGGTAAAAAAAAATTACGATGCCAATCTTTCAGCTCATAGCAAGTCAAGTAAGCATGACAAGCCGCTGACAAATGAACTGTCACTCTCCTCGACACGTTTCTCCGTCTCTCAGTGACTTTTGTCTCCCTTTCAGCTTATCCCGCTGTGTGCTCGCAAAGGTCACCCAAAGCTTACACAAACTTCCGCAACACTTAGCAATCTTCCTGCGGGAACGTGTGGAGACCTGCACCGTGTGATAAAACCACTTTCATCACATTTTTCTTATCAGCAAACATTTACAGCAAAAATACAGGAGCAAGGCTCCAGATGATTAAAGCTTCTCGTCTTTACGCACAATTACACAAAGTTTTCAAAATGAAGAGTAAACGATTAGATATTTTTTTTAACGTCTCAAACTATATATACAGTCAAAACTATTTTCAGTTTTTGGATACAGTAGAGAGGGGTTGAAAGTTATTTTAGTTTATTTTTTGCTGTCTTTCTCCCATTGGGGAGATTTTCCTTTACTTCCTGTCCCAGAGATGCAACAGGAAGTGAGAGGAAATCTCTGCAAAGTTTGCGGAATTCACCACCCAGACAGTTGTCATTGGATTCATATGCCCCGTACACACGGTCGGAAATTCCGACCACAAAATCCGTCTGATTTTTTCCGACGGATTTTGTCCGACACTTGTGTTGCATACACACGGTCGGACAAAGTTGTCGGAAAATCCGATCATCCTGAACGTGGTGACGTTCGTTACGTAAGACGGAACTACGTAGAGGCTAGTAGCCAATAGCTTTGGTCTCGTGATTTGATCTGAGCATGCGTGGCACTTTGTCCGTCGGAATTCTCTACACACTATTGGAAAAAGTCTGATCGGATTTTGTTGTCGGAAAATTTGAGAGCAGTATCTCAAATTTTTTCCGTCGGAAATTCCATTTGAGGATGTTCCACAGATGCTCAATAGGGTTTAGGTCTGGAGACATGCTTGGCCAGTCCATCACCTTTACCCTCAGCTTCTTTAGCAAGGCAGTGGTCATCTTGGAGGTGTGTTTGGGGTCGTTATCATGTTGGAATACTGCCCTGCGGTCCAGTCTCTGAAGGGAGGGGATCATGCTCTGCTTCAGTATGTCACAGTACATGTTGGCATTCATGGTTCCCTCAATGAACTGTAGCTCCCCAGTGCCGGCAGCACTCATGCAGCCCTAGACCATGACACTCCCACCACCATGCTTGACTGTAGGCAAGACACACTTGTCTTTGTCCTCCTCACCTGGTTGCCGCCACACATGATTGTCACCATCTGAACCAAATACGTTTATATTCGTCTCATCAGACCACAGGACATGGTTCCAGTAATCCATGTCCTCAGTCTGCTTGTCTTCAGCAAACTGTTTGCAGGCTTTCTTGTGCATCATCTTTAGAAGAGGCTTCCTTCTGGGATGACAGCCATGCAGACCAATTTGATGCAGTGTGCGGCGTATGGTCTGAGCACTGACAGGCTGACCCCCCACCCCTTCAACCTCTGCAGCAATGCTGGCAGCACTCATACGTCTATTTCCCAAAGACAACCTCTGGAATAGAGCGACAATTTTGAAAAAAATGCAATATTTTTTACTTTTTGCTATAATAAATATCCCCAAAAAAATATATAAAAAAACATTTTTTTTCCTCAGTTTAGGCCGATACGTATTCTATATATTTTTGGTTAAAAAAAAAATTGCAATTAGCGATTATTGATTTGTTTGCGCAAAAGTTATAGCGTTTACAAAATAGGGGATAGTTTATAGCATTTTTATTAATATTTTTTTTTTTACTAGTAATGGCGGCGATCAGCGATTTTTATTGTGACTGCGACATTATGGCGGACACATCGGACATTTTTGACACATTTTTGGGACCATTGTCATTTATATAGAAATCAGTGCTATTTAAATGCACTGATTCCTATGTAAATGACACTGGCAGTGAAGGAGTTAACCACTAGGGGGCGGGGAGGGGCTAAGTGTGACGTGTTGTGTTTTTTTTTTTACAGTAGGGGGGCGTGGCTGTACGTCTGACGTCACTGATCGGCTTTCCCGATGACAGGGAACAGCTGATCAATGACAGGCAGTGGGGAGAGGTTTGTTTACACAGACCTCTGCCCGTTCTTCAGCTCTGTGACCCGATCGCGGGACACCAGCGGCGATCGGGCTGCAACTGTGAACTGAATCGCCTCGAGTCGCTTTAAAGGGCAAAACATGTTCCAACTTGGAGCTTGCACAAAGATTATTCTGTTTGCTCCAAGCAACTGAACAGAGAGGTGGGGGGGCAAAACACAGGTGAGTAAATGCGGCTGGTGGGGCCAGCATTAAAAAATCAACCTGCTATTTTGCCCTGCACAAATATAATAATATTTTTTATGAAAAAATTAAACATGCCTAAAATGGTTATAACTTCCATTTAAACTGGACAGAAAACACATCTGCCATTTGTTTAATCATGCTCAACACTCGGAACTATCCCTCTAGCTGTTCATTAATCCTACTTAGCAAAATAAGAAAGGAAAAAAAAAAAAAAAAGAATCTCCAAAAAACCAACCCACAAAAAGAAATTAAAATGAGAACATATGAAGGAAAAGCACAAATGCAGAAAAGTTGACCAATGTGACTGATTAAAAATTAAGTATACCACAAAAACAAAGTAAAATGGGAACATACGAAGGAAAAAAGCATAAGTTGACCAATGTGGGGAAGGGTGGGGGGCTTGGTGGTAGTGGTGGGGTTTAAAAAAAAAAAAAGGAACACACAAAAGAAACTAAAGTGAGAACACACAAAGGAAAAAAAAAAATATTGACCAATGTGGGGGGTGGATTAAAACTTCAGGAAATGAAATTAAAACAATAAAATAAAATAAAAAAAAGCAGAAAAGTTGACCAATGTGGCGGGGAGGATTAAAAATGAAGGAAAAGCAGAAGAGATTCCAATAGCTCTTCCTGTGAGGTTGATACTGTTGATGGCGTATTTGAGTGGACGGCTTGGTGGTAGTGGTGGGGTTTAAAAAAAAAACTAAGGAACACACAAAATAAACTAAAGTGAGAATACACAAAGGAAAAAAAAAATATTGACCAATGTGGTGAGGCGGATTAAAAATGAAGGAAAAGCAGAAGAGATTCCAATTGCTCTTCCTGTGAGGATGATACTATTGATGATGTATTTGAGTGGACGGCTTGGTGGTAGTGGTGAAGTTTAACCACTTAAGGACCGCCTCCTGCACATTTACGTCTGCAGAATGGCACAGCTGGGCACATCAAAGTACAGGTACGTTGTCCTTTAATAGCCCAGCCGCGTGGCGGCAGCGCTCGCGACTCGGTCCTGAGCTCCATGACCGTGGCCGCGGGACCCACGGACCCGATCGCCGCTGGTGTCCCGCGATCGGGTCACAGAGCTGAAGAACGGGGAGAGGTAAGTGTAAACGCCAAAACGCCAATTTTGTTTGGGAGCCACGTCGCACGACCGCGCAATTGTCAGTTAGAGCGACGCAGTGCCAAATCGCAAAAAGGGGCCTGGTCCTTTGGCTACAAATTGGTCCGGGGCTTAAGTGGTTAAAAAGAAACACACAAAATAAACTAAAATGAGAACACACAAAAGGAAAAAAAAATATTGACCAATGTGGGGGGGGGGGGGGGGGGTGGATTAAAACTTCAGGAAATGAAATAAAAACAATACAATAAAATGAGAAGGAAAAAACAAAAATCAGAAAAGTTGACCAATGTGGTGGGGAGGATTAAAAATTAAGGAAAAGCAGAAGAGATTCCAATGGCTCTTCCTGTGAGGTTGATACTATTGACGATATATTTGAGTGGACGGCTTGGTGGTAGTGGTGGGGTTTAAAAAAAATTAAGGAACACACAAAATAAAACCAAAATGAGAACACACAAAAAGGGAAAAAAAAATATTGACCAATGTGGGGGGTGGATTAAAACTTCAGGAAATTAAATTAAAACAATAAAATAAATAAAATTGAAAAAAAAGCAGAAAAGTTGACCAATGTGGCTGGGAGGATTAAAACTTCAGGAAATGAAAAAAAAAAAAAACAATAAAATAAAATGAGAAGGAGAAAACAAAAGCAGAAAAGTTGACCAATGTGGTGGGGAGGATTAAAAATGAAGGAAAAGCAGAAGAGATTCCAATGGCTCTTCCTGTGAGGTTGATACTATTGATGATGTATTTGAGTGGACTAATCACATTCTTCAGGTGGAGGAATAAGTAAAGCATGAAGCATAGAATTATACTGGGGAAACACTAAAAAGGACAGGTAAAGATACCTACATGGCCACAAACAGTCAAAGTGCTTCCAGTCTGTCATCAAAAAGTAAGCAGGTTAAAGACAAAAAAGCCCCGAAGTGCTGAGGAGTCACTCCGAAGCAGCAATTATCCGACGGAGGTGAAAACAAGAAACTCGTCAAAACTTAAAAGCTGAACAAGAACACAGCCTTGGGATCTAACATTCCGGGTCAAGGATTAGTTGGGTGCCACGCAGGTCACGGCTGACATGGGAAAAGAGACGGAAAACTTCTGAAGGTAAACTAAGTGCTAGTTTCATCTAATATTACGCCAATGCAAATTCAGAACAATTATATTTTCTGGGGAAAAAATGTGACATTTATAGGGCTCCTATGTCTAAAACAGTAATCAGCATATTGTAGACGTCTAATCGCTAAATTCTTATTGGCTTTCAGTCTCTGTAACTCTGCAGCTTTCAATGAAAGACAACCTGGGGATCTTTCTATGAAGGTTCTTGTTCAGGCACAACCTGTTAAGCCGTCCACAGATGGATCGAATCTAGGCAGATTCGTCAGGGACCAGCCCGCATTCGATGCATCTATGGGCAGGTTGGTTGTATTGAAGTCGATCCATCAATTGACTTCAGCACAAGCAGCCTGTCAGGATTTTTTCATGCGATCGCTGCTAGCGGTTATAACCACCAGCAGTGATCATTCAGCAGGGAAGGCCCCCTGTTGGCAGAACACAATAGCGATGTGGGAGGGATGGAGGGATTCCCCCATCAACACAGACTGTGTTGAGGGGGAACCCAGAAATTTGGTGCTAGAAGGAAACAAAATTGCATAATCTATGGGCTGCCTTATAGAGTGACAACATCCCTCCTAATTGTGCTCCTGTGTTGTCACCCCTGGTGGTGTCTAACATGGTGCAATAGCTTTAAATACATTATTATTTTTTTTTATTATTATTATTGTTATAGTTATTTACCCGTATTTATCGGCATATAACACGCACAGGCGTATAACACGCACCTTCATTTTAGGAGGGAAGTTTCAGGAAAAAAACTAAAATTTTAAATAAAGAACTTTTAAGCAAAATAAGGGTCAATGCCCATCAATGCAACCTCACCATTGCCCATCTGCAACCTGAACAATGCCATCTGCAGCCTCACAATTGGCCATCAATGCAGCCTGATCAATGCCCTCTGCAGCCTCACCATTGCCCATCTGCAGCCTCACAATTGCCCATCAATGCAGCCTGATCAATGCCCTCTGCAGCCTCACAATTGCCCATCAATGCAGCCTGATCAATGCCCTCTGCAGCCTCACAATTGCCCATCAATGCAGCCTGATCCATGCCCATATGCAGCCTCACCTCAGGTTACTGCTGCCTCGGAGGGGACAAGGAGGAGGGCGGGACAAGCGCCGTCAGATTACATACAGTGAGAATCTCCTGTTTACTCGGCGGCCTCTTTAATACAAAGTCCCGCCTCCTGGGCCGGCTTCTATGATAGACAGAACACTGGTCCAATGCCGGCCCAGGAGACGGGACTTCCTATTACAGAGGCCATTGATTAAACAGGAGATTCTAGCTGTATGTAATCTGACGGCTCTCGTCCTCGCCCACCTCCCCGTTCCCTCCTAGGCAGCCCAAATTGCAGTATCGGCGTTTAACACACACGCACTATTTGCACCCGATTTTCAGGGTGAAAAAGTGCGTGTTATGCGCCAATAAATACAGTATATAGCGCCATCAATTTATGTAATATTTTACATACAGTATATTATACATTCACATCAGTCCCTGCCCTCGAAAAGCTTACAATCTAAGGTCCCTAACGCACATTCCTACTAGGGGCCAATTTAGACAGGAGCCAATTAACCTACCAGCATGTCTTTGGAGTGTGGGAGGAAACCGGAGTATCCAGAGGAAACCCACACAGGCACAGGGAGAACAGGGAGAACATGCAAACTCTAGACAGATAGTGCCGTGGTTGGGATTTGGACCAACGACTCCAGTGCTACTAGGTGGAAGTTTAATAGCTTTTTTCCTTGCACAGGTTTGCTTTAAAGGGAACATAACATAATGAATTTTTTTGTGATTCCACTACAGAATCCACATCCTTGTTTTATTACTTAGTAGGTAATTTACCTAAAATAAGAATGAATGTCAGCAGTCCTGATTTCACTGACAGTGTGCTTGTTACAGGTCAGTGACTCAATAAGTAATAAAGCAAAGATTGTGATACAGTTGTTGGATGTGTGGCATCACTGGACCAGGAATCTAAATATATACAGTTGTGCTCATAAGTTTACATACCCTGGCAGAATTTATGATTTCTTGGCCATTTTTCAGAGAATATGAATGATAACACAAAAACATTTCTTTCCCTCATGGTTAGTGTTTGGCTGAAGCCATTTATTATCAATCAACTGTGTTTACTCTTTTTAAATCATAAATGACAACAGAAACTACTCAAATGACCCTGATCAAAAGTGATTTTGGCCTTATAACATGCACACAAGTTGTCACAAAGGGGTTTGAATGGCTATTAAAGGTAACCATCCTCACTGTGATCTGTTTGCTTGTAATTAGTGTGTGTATAAAAGGTCAATGAGTTTCTGGACTCCTGACAGACCCTTGCATCTTCCATCCAGTGCTGCACTGACGTTTCTGGATTCTGAGTCATGGAGAAAGCAAAAGAATTGTCAAAGGATTTGCGGGAAAAGGTAGTTGAACTGTATAAAACAGGAAAGGGATATAAAAAAGATATCCAAGGAATTGAGAATGCCAATCAGCAGTGTTCAAACTCCAATCAAGAAGTGGAAAATGAGGGTTCTGTTGAAACCAAACCACGGTCAGGTAGACCAACTAAAATTTCAGCCACAACTGGCAGGAAAATTGTTCGGGATGCAAAGAAAAACCCACAAATAACTTCAGGTGAAATACAGGACTCTCTGAAAACATGTGGTGTGGCTGTTTCAAGATGCACAATAAGGAGGCACTTGAAGAAAGATGGGCTGTATGGTCGAGTCGCCATAAGAAAGCCATTACTACACAAATGCCACAAAGAAACCCACTTACAATACGCACATTAAAGGTTAAAAACCTTCTATGGTGCTGAAGCCCCCCCCCCCATGAGCCCCCATCCTTCTCCGGCCGGGAACGAGCACACCAGCTCTACCTGGTGTCTCACGTCCTGATTGAATAGATTGATAGCAGCCATTGGCTCCTGCTGCTGTCAATCAAATCCAATGATGCGGGCCGAGTCCTGCATTCTGTGTGAATGGACACAGATGCGTGACTCGGGAGCACGAGCGCACGGGTATCCACCAAGGAGAGACGCTTCTCCAACGTGGTCACTCGATGCGGGAAGGAGCAACCATCGCCGCTGAGGGACCCCAGAAGAGGAGGATCGGGGCCACTCTTTGCAAAACGAACTGCACAGTGGAGATAAGCATGACATGTTTGTTTTTTGTTTTTTTTTTACAACCACTTATAATATCTACTTACGTGTAAATTCAATCTTGCAGTACAGTACTGAACACTGACCACCCTCCCATCCATTTCTTGTTTTACACTCCATTGCTTGCTACAATGCTGGGGACCCATGGTGTATGGAAGGGTTATAGGGAAGGTGCTCAATGGGTGTGCCCTTTAAAGCTCTGCCAGTGTCCAATCACCTGAAGGTAGATGCTTATAACCCACAGTGTTTAAATAATCTGCCTGTGCCCTGTACTTTACTCCAGAATATAGAATTTACAGGTAAGTCATAATTCCTCTTATTTCTACAGTATGTGTAGAACTTCACGGCACAACAGAGCACTGTGGGGACTTTATAACTGATTGTATGTGCGTTCCGGTTATGTTTTTTTATTATATTCCTCCTCCTTCCCACCTTTTTATTCTGTATCCCCGTCCCCCCCTCATTAAAATATCCATAAACACCATTTTTAAATGTGAAATATAAGCAGCAGAGGGGGCAACCTATTGAGAACAGCTGTTACTTTTTCCTGAGTGAGTAAAAAACATCTTTGGATGAAGGTAGCAGGGTAGTCAGGATGGTGATGGAATTTCAATAAAGTGGTGCGTTCAAAGGCATTGTATGCTTTCAAATGAGTTTTGCTGTTTTTACTATGTACTAGTGAACCTTTACTACCTTGTAATGATGGACCCATATGCATAGTTGCCAACAGTGTAAAAAAATGTATAGGGACACTTTTTTGGCTGTATAATAGTCTTATTATAATTAGGGGCATGGACATCAGGTGTCCCACAGTGGAGAAGCCCCCCTTACATCCTGTGTCCCCCAGTGGAGAAGCCCCCCTTACATTAGGTGTCCCCCAGTGGAGAAGCCCCCCTTACATTAGGTGTCCCCCAGTGGAGAAGCCCCCCTTACATTAGGTGTCCCCCAGTGGAGCAGCCCCCCTTACATTAGGTGTCCCCCAGTGGAGAAGCCCCCCTTACATTAGGTGTCCCCCAGTGGAGAAGCCCCCCTTACATCCTGTGTCCCCCAGTGGAGCAGCCCCCCTTACATCCGGTGTCCCCCAGTGGAGCAGCCCCTCTTACTTCCAGTGTCCCCCAGTGGAGAAGCCCCCCTTACATTAGGTGTCCCCCAGTGGAGCAGACCCCTTTACATCCGGTGTCCCCCAGTGGAGAAGCTCCACTTACATCCAGTGTCCCCCAGTGGAGAAGCTCCTCTTACATCCGGTGTCCCCCAGTGGAGAGGCTCCTCTTACATCCGGTGTCCCCCAGTGGAGAAGCCCCCCCTTACATCAGGTGTCCCCCAGTGGAGAAGCCCCCCCTTACATCCAGTGTCCCCCAGTGAAGAAGCCCCCCCTTACATCCAGTGTCCCCCAGTGAAGAAGCCCCCCCTTACATCAGGTGTCCCCCAGTGAAGAAGCCCCCCTCTTACATCAGGTGTCCCCCAGTGAAGAAGCCCCTCCTTACATCAGGTGTCCCCCAGTGAAGAAGCCCCCCCTTACATCAGGTGTCCCCCAGTGAAGAAGCCCCCCTTACATCAGGTGTCCCCCAGTGAAGGGTGTGTCCCTCAGTGGAGCAGCCCCCCTCCACCAGCAGCGGAGACTCTCTCCGCCGCCATTACAGAACACCAGAAGTAACAGGCAGCGTGGAACAATAGGAGGACCCGGCCGGGTGGCTGCCAATAGAAATTGAGCCCATCCCGCAGCCTTTCCCACAACAGGTCAGAGACTGTCAGACCAGCAGCGGGGGGTGGGTGACCTAGCAGCTCAATTTCTATTGGCAGCCACCCAGCCTCGGCATTCTGGTCTTCTGCAAAATGGCGGCGAAAAATCGGTAAAACAAGGATTTCCCGGGACATTTCCCGGTAAAAACGCGAAAACCGGGAAAAGGGTCTGAATCCCGGGAATGTCGCGGGAAATTCGGGACAGTTGGCAACTATGCATATGTTGTAAAATTGTATAGCTTCATGGTCGATTGATTCCCTTATGTTTATGTATTGTTACAGCAGCTAGCCAGTTCCTATTCGGCAAAGGGACAAGACAACTTCCTGTTCCGGGTCACACAGCATCCAATTCATTGCCACTTGTTCGGTTTTGCATCACAAATATGGAAGGGCTAGTCTAATAGAAAAAGAAAAACTTGTAGCTGACTCAGTGTGCCTGTGAATTCTCTGCCTGCTTGTGTTTGCATCAGATCTTATTACTGTGTAGCTCTTACCTGAACCAGCATGAGACTGGAAACCTGGGGATTGTGTGATATGTAGTCTCTTCACAGGAAAATGCAGTTCTAACATTACAGACAGAGGTAATGCATTAACCTGTGCAGTGCCATGTTGCATGCCACATGTTGAAAAGCAAACAAACTTCTAACACAGGAATGTGAAGATCTACTCTACTATAGTCTGTGTGTACAGGGCAACAAATGGCACCATAAAGCTACATGATCAATGCGTATCTTGTGCATGTAAAAAAACACAACATGCAAGCATTAAAGTTTATAATAACTTTGAAGGAAACCTGCAGCGGTGACCCGTCCATAAGGGGCGCATGGGCATGCCCCCCCCCCCTAATCAACATACAGGGCGCCGGATGCATTGATTCCAATGGGGGGGGGGGGGGTGGGTTAAGCACATGATTAGCTCCAGAGGCTTTTATAGGCTTTAAAAAAGGGTGGTGTCGGGACTGCACAGAACTGCCCCCCCAGTTTTGTGACAATAGCTAATGAATATTCGCTATTTTCACAATGAATCTCCTCCCCGCCAATCAGGAAGCGGGCCCGTTATCCGATTGGTAAAAATGACAGGTGATACTATTGGACACCAAGGAGAAGAAGGTAGGAGGAGTATAGAGGAGAGCATGGGTGGAGGAGAAGACAGACCCACCCACCAGCCACCACAGTGGATGGCTCACTCGCACAGCAGCTTAGCCATCTGGCATTCCCTGGCTCGGATAGGGGAGGAGAGATCAGAGTGTCATCCCGGGCAGGTAAGGAGGCCGTCCGTCTCAGGGGCGGGGGTTGTAACAACGGCCTTGTCTCCCGCACGGGGGTTGGCGGTGGCGTTAGTTGGTTTGGTTTCGCTCCTCTCCCCCTCCTCTCCATGGTGTCGTCATAGCAACAGTGGGCGCTGCACTCTGCTATTGGCCAGGCAATCTTCTGGGACCTGTGACGTGTCCCAGAAGATTTCTAGCAGGAAGGGGCCGTCTAGGGCGAGAGGAGGAGTTCCCTAGGTGGCCCAGAAGAGGAAGGAGGAAGTGAGACAGGAAGTCCCACTAAAAAGAAGGTAAACCCCCAAAAAATTGCATGCCAAATGTGGGGTGAGGAGTGCTTAAAGTGTAAGTTTCACTTTTGGGTGGAACTCCGCTTTAAGCTGTGAAGGGCAGGTGCAGACCAGCACGGAGCCTACTCACACTCCTGTAGCAGATTAAGGAAATCTGAAAAGGAAGGTTGCACACCGCTGCTATCATCCACAAGAAACTTTATTGGAGACTGCTGAGACAGAACATGGTTCTGCCATGATGTTCTGTTTGAGCAGTCTCTAATAAAGTTTCTTGAGGATGATACCAGAGATGTGTGACCCTCCTTATCAACTGGCATAGAATTGTATTATTCTCTTAATTGTAAGCAGATGTCCAGAGTACCCCACCCCCCCCCCCCTACATCAGAAGTCAAGAGTCCTTCACCCTCCCTTACATCACAGTGCACCCCCTTACCTTGTTATGTTGCCAGGAAAAAGGTGGGAGGGAGCTGGGAAGCAGAAAGTGCAAGGTCTGGGCGAGGACCAGAGGAGAGCTGGAGTCAGCTGCCAGAGTCTACTAAATGCTGAGATCAGGGGAACCAGAGACGAGGGATTGCTGCGGCTGCACAGAAAGGCGCAGGATCTGTAGGAGGAGTTCTGTCCTCCTCTCTGCTTCTGATTGCTGAAATGGGGGTGGAGCAGAGACGAGCCTCTCTGCGGGTGCACAGAGAAGTGTGCAGGACCTGGTGGAGGAGCTCTGTCCTCCTCTCTGCTGCCAACTACTGAGATGAGGAGGGGGAGGCAGAAGAGGTGCAAGGGCAACATGAAATGGCCTGGTGGGCCTGCGGGCCTCAAGTTTGACAGATTGCCTTAGATGATGTTGCAATGCAGTTATACAGCTATAAAGCTCAAGGTACAGGCAACCTAAGCACACAATGTGCAATGATGTTTTTCAGGAGTAGTTGTAGAAAAATTATACATTTTTTTAGGGTACTGCTTTAGCACAATTAACATTTCTAGATGTTCCCTACAACACAGCAAGTCTTTGCTTTTTGAGTTGGGGTCAATTCTAGAGCATTTTCCTGTAAGGTTTCTGCCGAGAATTACAAAAGCACAACTCTCAGCTTGGAATGTGTTAACTGCCTTAACATTTTTTATCAATATAGAATTTCTTTAAGGTTTAACAAGCTCATAATAAAGCAGTGACCTCATGGCTCCACTCCTATCCTTTATCAGTTTTATCACGCTCACACCATTAAAGAGTTAATTAGAACACACATCCCTGTTAACAACCTAAAATAACATCATGAAAAGACAAACTTACCTTTAATAATTGACTCGGCTGCGTATAAATCTCGCTTGTAGGTCACCTAGCGAATAAATTCAAGCCATTAATTACAGCACAGGAAGAGATTATATGCCAATAAAGCAAATGCCCAGAGCAGCACTCTCCATTGGCAGCAATACCAATAATTCATTCAGTCTGCCATTTATGCAAGTACCAGCGCCACAGTGCATCAGAAGCAGGCGATCTAGATCAGTGTTTCTCAAACTTTTTAACCACCTCAATACCGGACACTTTTACCTCCTTCCATCTCAGGCCAATTTTTTAGCTTTCCGCGCTGTCGCACTTTGAATGACAATTGCGCGGTCATGCAACACTGCACCCAAATGAAATTGTTATAAATTTATTTAGACAGATAGTCTTTTTTTTGGTGGTATTTATTTACCACTGGGTTTTTTATTTTTTGCTAAACAAGCAAAAAAAAGACAAAAAAAATGTTTTCTTCATTTCTGTGATCGCCGAGTCCTTAGGGCTTGGCTGATCACTGATTGTGGTAAGAGGCCAATCACAGCTGCCCTTTACCACGTGATCAGCTGTCAGCCAATGACAGCTGATCATACGATGTAAACAGAAGCTGGATATCTTCTTTTTTTTCTTCCTCACGCTGACAGCATGAAGAGAAAAGAAAGCCGATACAGGCAGTCCCAGAGTTACGAACACAATAGGGACAATAGGTTTGTTCGTAAGTCGAAGTTGTTCGTAAGTCGCAACACTGCATTTGTAAGTGTAACTTCCGGTCGCAACACCGTGTTCGTAAGTGTAACTGCCACCTGTGCATGGATGTGGGATGTTCCGGGCGCTTGTTATGTTATCTGGGGCGTAGTACGGCAATGTGGGATGTGTCCGGAGGTGCTCGAAAGGTATCCAGGACCAGCGTGGAGCACAAGTGGCTGGTATTTGAGGCTGTTAGTGGGAGTCGTTCATTACTCGGGTGTTTGTAACTCGGGGACTGCCTGTAACCAGCTTCTGTTAAAGAGACATCGATCCCAAAATTGCCCACCAGTGCTGCTAATCAGTGCCACCTATCACTGCCGCCCATCAGTGCGTATCAATTCCACCTATCAGTGCCACATCTCAGTGCCGCCTATCAGTGCCCATCAGTGCCGCCTCATTTGTGCCTCCTGATCAGTGCCCACCAGTGCCGCCTCATCAGTGCCACCTATCAGTGCCCCTCAGTGCCACCTACCAGTGCCCATCAGTGAAGCCTATCAGCGCCCATCAGCAAACTGCTGCTTGGCACCACAAATACAGTACTTTCCAAGCAACAATTGTCCATTTATGTAATAAACGGAGGGGGTAAGAGGCAGGGTGGCACAACATCCACACTAGGGCGAAGGTCCACTTTAAGCCGGGGGGGCATGTAGAATGCTGCAATACCTTAGAAAACACATTTTGCTTTGGTTAGCACTAACTATATATATATATATATATATATATATATATATATATATATATATATATACACACACACACACATACATATATAGCAGCAGTTTTGCAGCATTCTGTACATATCCCGCTTGCAATAAAGGATTTATGCAACAAAGGTCGGTACGGTGCCATCACCAATTTTTGCATGGAAAGTAAACTGTACAAGACCCAGCCTATAGGAGACAGACAGACCTACCAGACCGAATGCAGCCTCGCCTTATCTTTACTTCTCCGCGGTGGTCGCTTGTACACCGTTTCCCACAAAGTGTGTAACTGTTTAAATCTTACACCAAAACAAATCAGCTGCCCAATTAGTGTTTGCAGACTTTGTACAAACTGAGCTTAGTGTGGTGCTCCAGGCAGCAAGGGCTGCCCGCTGGCTGAACGGCCGTGTGTTTGCAGTAGTTAAGTGTAACTCAAACATTTGATGTGAGGTCACCTCCACTAACATTATATTTACCTTCCACAGATCGGGGGGTCCTTCCACTAACTTTGCTCTGACTTTACTGTATTCCAGGGCCAAATGTAAGCATTCTGTGCCAAAATCCAGGTCGTAGTCAGTGCACTGTTGGCAGAAAACAAAAACACAAATGTCTTAAACAGCTGAAAAATATCTTATGGAAAGCTCAGTTACCATAAAGAGAAACGGTCACTTTGACCATTCAAAGCCCATGATAAATGTTTTTTTTGCTAGCCCACCTCCCAAGCCACCTCTTCTCACCTTTACCTTTGCTGGGGCCCAAGTGGCAAATCGGCAGGCACAAACGCTGTCACATAATGAAGAGGAAAATTACTTTAACCATTTCCATACTGGGCCAATTCCTCTCCTATCCTACATGTAAAAAGCATATATTTTTTTTGCTAGAAAATTACTCAGAACCCCCAAACATATATATATATATATATATATATATATATATATATATATATATATATATATATATTTAGCAGAGACCCTAGGGAATAAAATGGTGGTCGTTGCAATTTTTTATGTCACACGGTGTTTGCGCAGCAATTTTTCAAACAAATTTTTTTGGGGAAAAAAAAACACTTTCAGGAATTTAAAGGATAACTACGGTAAATATTCATTTTATTGTTTCTTTTAAAAAACAAACATGTCATACTTACCTCCTCTGTGCAGTTGGTTTTGCACAGAGTGGCCCCGAACCTCTTCTACTAGGGTCCCTCAGCGGCGCTCCTGGCTCCTCCTCTTCTCGAGTGCCCCGTCGGAGAAGCGCTCTCCTTCGGGACACCCATGTGGGCGCGCTCCCGTGTTCTGCTGCTGCGTCTATTGACACTGACAGCAGGACTCGGCCCCGTCCCCCGGCTCACGCGTCATTGGATTTGATTGACAGGAGCGGAAGCCAATGGCTGCGCGGCTATCAATCGATCCAATCAGGACCGGAGACACCGGCTGGAGTTGGTGTGCTCATTCTCCGTGCTGGAAAGACCAGCTCAGGTGAGTAAAAGGGGGGCTCTGCGGTGGTACAGCACTATAGAAGGTTTTTCACCTCAATGCATTCTGGTTTACAACCCCTTTAAAAAAAAAAACACAATAGTTACCCCCATTTTTTTGCATAATGTGAAAGATGATTTTATGCCGCGTAAAAAGATACTTAACATTAGAGCTGCACACTTCTGGATAAAATGAGAATCACGATTTTTTTTTGCTTAGAATAAAGATCACGATTCTCTCATGAGTCTCTCACGATTTTGAAGAACTTTTTTTATTGCAAAGAGTTACAACCCTGGATTATCAAACAAGATGGCAATATAAGACATAATACTCTTTGCTTCAATCAAATTTAAAGAAATGTAATGAAAAATAATGTAATGTGTAAAGAAATAAAAAAAATGACCATTAAGTTATAATAGGGTCTTTTTATTTAGTACCCGCCGATACCAATTACTGATACCTACCACAACTTTTTTGTTTAGTTGTCAGCAATAGTACAAACCATTGAAAAGTTATTTTACAAATGAAATAAATAAAAAAATAAAAATGTTGTGCTTTTTTTAATGTGAAATGTGTAAATATATGTTAAAGGTGTAAAAATATTAATGAACAAAGCAAAACAAAAAAAATAAGTTTTAATTATTATTCGTTTATAAAATAGAAGTAAAGAAAAAGAAATATAAGCAGGATAATAATAAATAAAAATGGAACATGAGAGGAACAATTTAATAAAATCCCCAAAAAAATAAAAAAAAATAATAATAATAATTTTTTTTAGTTGACAAGGTTGCTTTAACCACTTTACGACCAGCACGCGATGATGTACGTCCTGATTTTGAAGAGGGATATCTCGGGAACGGCACTAGCTGCTGCCACAACCGAGATATCCATCTCTTCGGGCGCTGGTCGTAATTCCGATAATGGTGGTCATCGCGGCGGATTCGCAGCGAGATCACCGTTATCGGCGGCGGGTGCCCCCTCCCGACGCTTTCCAGAGCCGTCGGTAGCGGCGGAGGTGATCGGGTTCTATCCGTGGCTGGGTATGGAGACGAGTGAGGCTAAGATGGCCCCCACCCGTCTCTATACCATAACAGGGCGGAAGCGACGTCAAAATGTCACTTCCGCCCATACGTCTTAAAGGCACATTTTTCAAATGTAATTTTTTTTTTTAAATGACATTTTTTTTTTTTTTTTTTGCATTTAAGTCCAAATATGAGATCTGAGGACTTTTTGACCCAGATCTCATATTTAAGAGGACCTGTCATGATTTTTTTCTATTACAAGGGATGTTTACATTCCTTGTAATAGGAATAAAAGCGAGCCAACTTTTTTTTTATTTTTTAAAACAGTGTAAAAATAAATAAAATCAAGAAAAATAAATAAGACATTTTTTTTTTTTTTAATGCGCCCCGTCCCGACGAGCTCGCGTGCAGAAGCGAACGCATACGTGAGT
Organism: Lithobates sylvaticus; assembly: GCA_028564925.1. Classification (NCBI taxonomy): domain Eukaryota; kingdom Metazoa; phylum Chordata; class Amphibia; order Anura; family Ranidae; genus Lithobates; species Lithobates sylvaticus. The sequence goes on from CM053030.1 coordinate 512,384,816, forward strand.
AGCGCCCGCATATGAAAACGGTGGTCAAACCACACATGTGATGTATCGCCGCGATCGCTAGAGCGAGAGCAATAATTCTAGCCCTAGACCTCCTCTGCAACGCAAAACATGCAACCTGTAAAAATTTTTAAACGTCGCCTATGATGATTTTTGAGGGTAAAAGTTTGATGCCATTCCACAAGCGGGCGCAATTTTTAAGCGTGACATGTTGGGTATCAATTTACTCGGCGTAACATTATCTTTCACAATATATAAAAAATTGGACTAACTTTACTATTGTCTTATTTTTTTATTCAAAAAAGTGAATTTTTTCCAAAAAAGTGCGCTTGTAAGACAAATACGGTGTGAAAAAAAGTATTGCAACGACCGCCATTTTATTCTCTAGGGTGTTAGGAAAAAAAACAATATATAATGTTTTGGGGTTCTAAGTAATTTTCTAGCAAAAAAAACTGTTTTAAACATGTAAACACCTAAAATCCAAATTGAGGCTGGTCTTAAAGTGGTTAAACTGACTTCATTTGCAGACCAAAGTTAATCCATCTGATCAGTAAATGAACAGAAGGACAGATAAGAAGATACGTTTCTTTTTACCCATGACTTTCAGCCCTGAGCAATGTTGCTGATAAACATTGCCGGTGTTCTGTCACGAAATGTCCGCCTATCGAAAAGTGTCCGCACCGTACTGCGCAGGTGCAGCGCCTGTGCAGTACGGAGGACAAATCGATTCGGAAAATCTCGGAATCTCGCAAGCCCCACCATCCAAGTGGACATAGGGCTACACAAAGTTAGAGGGCCCCTCGCGGGCTCGCTTTGCTCGCCACGATTCGGGCACGGCCTCGCTGTGCTCGGCCCCTTTTTATTCTAACTCTATGTCCACTTGGATGGTGGGGCTTGAACCTGGACTCACGGCGCAGGCGCCGTTCATCTTCGGCTATTTTCGGAATCTGCTTGTCCTGTGTACTGCGCATGCACAATCAACAATCCGACACAATCCGACAGGACACCGGCTGCTTTTTTTTGACAGCAGTGAGCAGGGGAACTGCTCTGCACTTTTTACATTAATCAAGGAAATGCTGGATTTAGATCATGTGGGGGTCAAATCAAGATCACTATCTTTTAACGATTGATCGTGCAGCTCTACCTAACATGTAACGCTTTAAAATTGTGCACAAACTTCGATCTCCATAGTCTACACTTTACACATTTTTACAGGTTACCAGTTTAGAGTTACAGAAGGGGGTCTTGTGCTATAATTATTGCTCTCGCTCTAACGTTCGCAGCGATACCTCACATGTGTGGTTTGACCGCCGTTTACATATGTGGGCGTGACCTACGTATGCGTTCACTTCTGTGTGCGAGCGCGAGAAGATGGGGGCACATTAACCACTTCCCACCCAGCCACTGCACATAAACAGCCGGGTGGGCACCTGCCCGTCGCGATCCCGATGTGCATGTGTCCCCCAGATACAGGGCAACATCGCTCGGCAGGAGGGCTCTGTGATTGGCCCTTCTGATCCCATGAGGATGCTGCCTGCTGGGGCTATGTGTGAGACAAACGTCGCCATCTCTTCACCAAGGTATAAAATATGGCTTTTTACTTATGCAATTAATACATAATCTGCCTTTACTTTTTGGCTTTATTGTATAATAGTAAGGAGACTGGGTTTAATCCATTTCTCCTTATCCCTATCACCCACCTGATTTAATTAACATACCTAAGTCACTATTACAAACGGAGGCAATTCTTGATATATGATATACACTACAGGGGATCCCCGAGTTACGAACTCGTTAGGGACTGCCCGCCTGTTCGGAAGTCGTAAATGCTCGTAAGTCGGCTGCGCATGCGCAGACCGACAAATACGGACATTTCCGGACCTTTCCGATGTTCCGTCTAATGCCGTTCTGCGCATGCGCGGCAAATTACGGACATTTCCGAAGTTTGCCGTCATTTTCCGAGGCTCCATCTGGCCGGGCATGCGCAGAGCGGCCAGAGGACGGCGGAAAATGGCGGAGGGTCCCTGCAGCGCCCTGTTCGTAAGTAGGGGTTGTTCGTAGGTTGGGCGTTCGTAAGTCGGGGACCCCCTGTATATATCTTTGTGTTGCCTTCTTTTTTGTTAAGTAAACTTTTTTATTTACCCCTTTCCATCTGTTTTGTAGGATTGATTTTCCTAAAAGTGTAGCTATACATTGTTCACCGCGATTCTACTGCGGGGATTCACTCTTTTTTGGGGACCCTTGTGAGGGATCTCTCGAGCCTTGAGGATTTATTCTTCCTTTTTGGGTAACCTTCTCTTCAACCTGGATATGTGTCTCCACATCCATTCGGCACCATCTTTAACAATTTCCTTTTAACATTCGATGAATGTAGTATTGGTATGTGCACATTCTATAACCATGATGTTTTCCATGTTTGACATTGTCCTTGTCCTTTTGTGTTTCTGTAAATCTAGACTTTGTCTGCTTTTCTGTTTCAGAGCATCTCCAATTATTGTCTCCTTCATGCCCCTGAATAAGGGACTTACCTGAATCTCCTGAAATGCGTCGGACTATAGGACGGTTGTCTTTCTTGCTTATATACTACACATGGACATTATGTATTATTCTGTGCATGACTGTTATCTCTGATTACTACAGTGTTTTTATCCATTTTTCTATCTTTTTGAATAACATTTGTGTCTTCTAAAAGTTCGCCCTTAAAGTCCCTTTGTACCGGGGGGGGTACTTGCCTTTATATACATCTGATCCCATGACGGCTGTGTCCAATCACAGCCATCATGTAATGTAAAACAGAGAGCTGTTGCCAGGCGATTGGCTCTGCTTCTCCTCACACAGAGTCAGTGAGGAGAAGGAGAGCAGATCTGCGAGCTGGGGATCGGTATGTATGAGCTGTTTTTTTACAGCTTTTTACACACTGATCACCCAGCTAGTGTCCCCAAACAGTGAAAAACACCAACACCTGTCCCACTGAACATCTGTAACACTCAACATCTGTCCATGATCATCTGGCACATCTTTCCGTGATCATCTGGCACACACCTGTCCATGATCATCTGTCCGTGATTATCTGCGCACATCTGTCCAGGATCATCTGTCACATCTAATTTCATTGTCCTGGTGCTCCAGGGCCTTCAAAAATATTATAGGTAATCAGGAAACTAAATGTGTAATTTATGCCTTTAGAACACCTGACGGTGCTACTTGGATGTTGGGCCTCTGTATGTGGTCAGGTTGTGTAAAAGTCTCACAATTGCGGTATCGCTATACTCAGGAGGAGTAGCAGAATGTATTTTGGGGTGTAATTTTTGCCAGGGGGGAATCTCGGCCCCTCCCGCTGCATCTGTGAGACGGGAAGAAGAGAGATGCAGCGTTTTACGTGACCACTGATCAGCACTCACAAATAAGGTATATACCGCTTTTGTTTTCTTTTTTTAATACAACGCACACACACAGGGGGACATATCATTATAAGTCAGAGCGGATTATATGAAGTACATGATGTGGGTTACAACCTCTTTAACCCTTTGATCGCCACTGATGTTAACCCCTTCCCAGCCAGTGTCATTAGTACAGTGACAGTGTATATTTTTAGCACTGATCACTGTATTAGCTACTTAACGACCGCGCTATAGCCGAATGACGGCTACAGCGTGGCTCATTAACTCTGGGAGGGCGTACATTGATGTCCTCCCAGAATCTTGCTCCCGCTGGGGCGCGCACCCGGGAACATTCGTGACTGCTGGGTATGGAGGAACGGGCGCATCACGGATCACAGTAAATGGCTGCTGACATCGGCCGTTTACCACGTGATTGCTCCGTCAAGCGATCACTTGTAAACAAACCAGCGTCACGTCTGGTTCCTCTCTCTCCTCTCTGTAAAGATCGGTACAGAGAGGGGAGAGATCAGATGGTGCTGCAGCGCTGTAGGCTGGATGTGTAGTGCCCACAGTGCTGATTTGTGCCCACTCCAGCCATTCAGCCAGCCATCCATCTATCCATTCATACTCAGCCAGCCATCCATCCATCCATACTCAGCCAGCCATCCATCCATGCTCAGCCAGTTATCCATCCATGCTCAGCCAGCCATCCATCCATACTCAGCCAGCCATCCATCCATACTCAGCCAGCCAGCCATCCATACTCATCCATGCTCATCCATCCATCCATACTCAGCCAGCCATCCCATCCATCCATACTCAGCCAGCCATACATACTCATCCATGCTCATCCATCCATCCATACTCAGCCAGCCATCCATCCATGCTCAGCCAGCCATCCATCCATACTCAGCCAGCCATCCATCCATACTCAGCAATACTCATCCATGCTCATCCATCCATCCATCCATACTCAGCAATAATCATCCATCCATCCATGCTCAGCCATCCCATCCACCCCATCCATACTCAGTCATACCCAGGGCCAGCCATAATCAGCCGTACCCAGCCATCTCATCCGTACTCAGCCGTACCCAGCCATCCCCATTCATGCTCATCCATGTCACATCCTTGCCACTAGAGTGCCTCACAAAAGTGTAATAGGTAGTCAAATTACATTTGACATTTATGCCCCTAGAACGCCTGATGGTGCTCCCTGCATGTTGGTCCTCTGTATGTGGCCAGGCTGTGTAAAAGTCTCCCACATGTGGTATCGCCGTACTCAGGAGGAGTAGGAGAAACTATTTTGGGGTGTAATTTTTGGTATGTACATGCTATGTGATATTGTATAAATGGACAACTTTGTGTAAAAAAAAAAATGTTTTCATTTTCTTTACACATTTTCCAAAAACTTGTAGAAAAAAATGACATGTTCAAAAGACTCACTATGCCTTATAGATTATACGTTGGGTTGTTTTCTTTCCAAAATGGGGTCATTTTTGGGGCGTTTCCATTGTCCTGGTGCTTCAGGGCCTTCAAAAGTGTAAGAGGTAGTCAAGAAATTATATGTGTAATTTATGCTCCAAGAACGCCTGATGGCGCTCCCTGCACACATGTGATATCGCCATACTCAGGAGGAGTAGTAGAATGTGTTTTGGGGTGTAATTTGTACTATGCATATGCTGTGTGCAACTGCTAATATAATAATTTTGTTTAAAAAAAAAAAAAAGAAAAAAAATCTTGATTTTGCAAAGAATTGTGGGAAAAAATTACAACTTCAAAAAACTCACCATGCCTCTTACTAAATACATTGGAATGTCTTCTTTCCAAAAAGGGTCATTTTGTGGGTATTTGTACTTTCCTGGCTTGTTAAGGTCTCAAGAATTGAGATAGGCCATCAGTACATCAGGTGTGATTAATTTTCAGATATTGGCACCACAGCTTGTGGACTCTATAACTTCCACAAAGACCAAATAATATACACTGATTTGGGTTCTTTTTACCAAAGAAATGTAGCAGCATAAATTTTGGCCAAAATTTATGAAGAAAAATTACTAATTAGCAAAATTTTATAACGGAAACTAAGAAAAATGCATTTTTTTTTTTACAGAATTTTCAGTGTTTTTTATTTTATAGCGCAAAAAATAAAAAACCCAACGGTGATTAACCAGTAGCTGACCGCCCACTGTCAAATGACGGCGGAGCGGTGCAGCTACTGTGGCGGGCCGCCGTCATATGACGGCGCTCGCTTTTTGGCCACTAGGGGGCGCGCACGTGCCGCGGGAGGCGCACGCGCGTGCCCGCCGCGTAGCTGGGGACCTGATGCGCGTGCCCGGCGGCTGCGATGTCCGCCAGGCACCCGCGATTGCCCGGTAAGTGAGCAGGACGTGGATCGGTGTGTGTAAACACACCGATCCATGTCCTGTCAGAGGAGAGGAGACCGATGGTGTGTCCCTTGTACATAGGGACACCGATTGGTCCCCTCCCCCAGTCAGTCCCCTCCCCCCACAGTTAGAATCACTCATATAGGGAACATATTAACCCTGCAGCGCCCCCTAGTGTTAACCCCTTCCCTGCCAGTCACATTTATACAGTAATCAATGCATTTTTATCGCTGTATAAATGTGAATGGTCCCAAAAATGTGTCAAAAGTGTCCGATATGTCCGTCGTAATGTTGCAGTCATGATAAAAATCACAGATCGCCGCCATTACTAGTAAAAAAAAAATAATAATAAAAATGCTATAAATCTATCCCCTATTTTGAAGACGCTATAACTTTTGCGCAAAACCAATCAATATACGCTTATTGCGATTTTTTTTACCAAAAAATATGTAGAAGAATACGTATCGGCCTAAACTGAGGAAAAAATTTGTTTAAAAAAAAAAAAAAAATTGGATATTAATTAGAATAAAAAGTAAAAACTATTATGTTTTTTCAAACTTGTCGCTCTTCTATTGTTTATAGCGCAAGAAATAAGAACCGCAGAGGTGATCAAATACCACCAAAATAAAGCTCTATCTGTTTTATTTGGGTTTTTATTTGGGTACAGCGTTGCATGACCACGCAATTGTCATTCAAAATGCGACAGCGCTGAAAGCTGAAAAATGGCTTGGTCAGGAAGGGGTTGTTTATGCCTGGTAGGCAAGTGGTTAAATACCACCAAAAAAAATCTCTATTTGTGTGGAAAAAAAGGACAAAAAATTCATATAGGTACAGTGTTGCATGACTGAGTAATTGTCATTCAAAATGTGAGGGCACCAAAAGCTGAAAATTGTTCTGGTTAGGAAGGGGGTTTTTAAGTGCCCAGTGGTCAAGTAGTTAGTGTCACTGGCAGGGGCGGACTGACCATTGGGCCACTCGGGCACTTCCCGAGGGCCCCGGACCACTAGGGGGCCCCATCAGGGTTGCCAGCCTTAGTAAAACCAGGGACAGTATGTAAAAATCTTTTTTTTTTTTTTTTACATCTGTTTCTGAAATGTCCCTTACCGACATCCTTTTGGTCTAAAATTCCTGAGATTATAGCTGTCCCACCTCTCCAGTACCTTCTCAGCCAATAGAAACATGTCTGTGTATACTGTGTGTACATGTATGTGTATACTGTGTGATTGTCTCATAATCTCTGATTGCCTGGGGGCCCCATAATCTCCTATTGCCCGGGGGCCCCATGAGTTGTCAGTCCGCCCCTGGTCACTGGTTCCCAAAAAAGTGTCAAAACTGTCAGTTAGGTGTCCAGTTGCCCCAATATCGCAGTCCCCATAAAAATCGCTGATCGCCGCCATTACTAGTAAAAGAAAATTTATAAATAACTAAAAAATCCATAAATTTATCCCATAGTTTGTAGACACTATAACTTTTGTGAAAACCAATCAATATACACTTATTGGGATATTTGTTTTACCAAAAATATGTAGCAGAATATATATTGGCCTAAATTGATGAAGAAATTTAATTTTTTACATTTTTTTTATTCAAAATTGTTGGTCGTTTTTTTGTTTTGTTAAAAAACGCAGAGGGGATCAAATACCACCAAAAGAAAGCTCTATTTGTGGGGAAATATTATATACATTTTATTTGTGTACAGCGTTGCACGACTGCGCAATTGTCAGTTAAAGTAACGCAGTGCCGTATCGCAAAAAATGTCCGGTCATGGAGGGGGGGGGGGGTGAATTTTCCGAAGGTCAAGCGGTTATGCAGCCCATAGCGCCCAATCAGATTTCAGCTTTCATCAGCTTATAAAGAAGTCACATTCATGATTTATTGCTGGGGGGGGGGGGGGGGTGCTGCACTGGTCGTGCTGCTTTCTCCGCCTTAGTAGGGAAGCCTGTATAAGCCACGGATGTATTTTAAATTTTTTTCAGCCAGAATGTGAAGAGGGAAAGGCAGAGCGCTCCCTTCCTCCAGGCTACGGAGCCACAAATTTACTCAAATGCTTTCAATTTTCCTTATTTACGAGCAAAGAAAATTGCAGCAATTTCTGAAGATTGCTATCCCTTTGGCAGCTTTGTAGCTGGGTGTTTATGGAAAGCATTACTGTCAGGGTTATGAAATATAAAAAAAGGTATGAAAATGTGATGTAACCCCAGTGAAAAAAAAAAAATAGATCATTATCAAAGTAATGATATACGACTTATCTATTTATTTGTATAAATATAAATTTAATTAATTTAATATAATTTAAATAATATTTTAAATATAAATATGAATTAAAAAAAAAGCTGCACTCCCGCATTGTTCTTCGTATTCAACAAACTTTATTGCTCAGCAATGATTCACTAATCCAGAGCATTGCAAATACTCTCCACCAGAGAGTTTCTTCTACTACTTCAATGTGTATCTCTCAAATACACATAATTAGTGGGGAAGGATCTGTCCTGATCCTTGTACAGCAGCCATACACATTCCTTTTCAAGCAATGCTTGTGATTAGGCAAGGCCGTGTTCGGTATGTACGGTTACCCGGCAAGGTGACAAGGTACACTTCCTAACAAATGTAAGATCTTAAAGTTTATCTTTGGCAAACTTTTTTTTTTTTTTTTTTTTTTTTTTTTTTTTTGGATAGAGTAGGGAAAGTTTAGAACCTCTGCCAAGCGTTTTTTTTTTTTGTTTGTTTCATTAGTTGTTATTGGAAAGATATTTTTATATACAGTGCCTTGCAAAAGTATTCACCCCCCTTGGCATTTTTCATGTTTTGTTGCCTCACAACCTGGAATTAACATGGATTGTTTGAGGATTTGAATCATTTAATTTACAGAACATGCCCACAACTTTGAAGATGTGAAGATGCCTACGGAAAAGGTTTCTATCGGAAATTCCGATCGCCTGTAGCAATTCTGACGCGCAAAATCCCTACGCATGCTCGGAAACAATTTGACGCATGCTCGGAAGCATTGAACTCGGCTCGTTGTAGTGTTGTACGTCACCGCGTTCTTGACGGTCGGAAATTGGTGTGATCGTGCGTAGGCAAGACAGTTTGAGCGGAATTCTGTCGGGAAAACCATCAGGGCTTTTTCCGACGAGAATTCCGATCGTGTGTACTGCCAAACTTTTATTGCTGTCTGTGTCCCCAATTTCCCCCTCTATATTTACTGAAGACCATTGTCATCTTGAAATAAAGTGAGGGTAAATTAGAGTTATCCTCAGAACAAAAGGTAAGAGAAGAACAACTACTACAGGGACCTCTATCTGGGGTATTACATGTTTGGGTAAACCACCTCAATACCAGGCATTTTCACCACCCCCCCCCCCCCCCCTCCTGCCCAGGCCAGTTTTCACCTTTCAGTGCTGTCCCCAGTGGTGGCCCGTCCATACAGAGCGCAGGGGCACCGCTCCCCTGATCCATGCGTCTGGCCCCCCCAAATCTACATGCAGGTTGCCGTATGCATGGATTCCAATGGGATTTTTTTTTTTTTTCGAAGCAGGTGATTAGAGCTGGAGGCTCTAATTGGCTTCAAATAGGGGTGCTCTGTGCCCCGAACCCAACAAACCCACATTTGTGACAATAGCAAATTAATATTCACTATTGTCTTCCTGATTCTCCTCCCGGCAAATCATGAAGTCCTGAGACCTGATTGGCCAAGAAGAGAAGCAACCATATTGCCCACCGAGGAGGAGATGCAGGGGAAGCTGCCGAGGCAGAGGAGACACAGGGGAAGCCACCAAGGCGGAGGAGACACAGGGGAAGCCACCAAGGCGGAGGAGACACAGGGGAAGCCACCAAGGCGGAGGAGACACAGGGGAAGCCACCAAGGCGGAGGAGACACAGGGGAAGCCACCAAGGCGGAGGAGACACAGGGGAAGCCACTAAGGCGGAGGAGACACAGGGGAAGCCACCAAGGCGGAGGAGACACAGGGGAAGCCACTAAGGCGGAGGAGACACAGGGGAAGCCACCAAGGCGGAGGAGACACAGGGGAAGCTGCCGAGGCGGAGGAGACACAGGGGAAGCCACCAAGGCGGAGGAGACACAGGGGAAGCTGCCGAGGCGGAGGAGACACAGGGGAAGCCACCAAGGCGGAGGAGACACAGGGGAAGCCACCAAGGCGGAGGAGACACAGGGGAAGCCACCAAGGCGGAGGAGACACAGGGGAAGCCACCAAGGCGGAGGAGACACAGGGGAAGCTGCCGAGGCGGAGGAGACACAGGGGAAGCCACCAAGGCGGAGGAGACACAGGGGAAGCCGCCGAGGAGGAGACACAGGAAGGATCGGATGATGCCCGCGACCTAGATGGGGTAAATGCAGTGCTGAAGTGCGGACTGACGGACAAGCGAGCGACAGGGGGGTTTAGGGGTGTCCACGAACCAACTGACCAACCGACCAATCGGGGGGGGGGGGTGGCGGGTGGTTTGTTTGCCCCCCCCCAAAAGAAAATTGAGCACCAGCCGCTACTGGCTGTCACACTTTGAATGACAATTACTCAATCATGCAACACTTGTATCATCTTTTGAGACAGATAGAGCTTTCTTATGGTGGTATTCAATCACTACTGGTTTTTGTTTTATATATATATCTATATATATATATATACTGAAAATTCAGGGAAAAAAACAAGTTTTTCTTTGTTTTTGTTATCCTATTTTGCAAACAAATAATCTTTCTTTATAAATTTAGGCCAAAAAGTATTCTGCTACATTTCTTTGATTAAAAATAACCCAAATAGGTGTTTATTATTTAGTCTCTGTGAAAGTTTTGGAGTCTACAAACTACACTATAAATATTTGAACATTGATGAATCCTGATACTCATTTCTTGAGGCTTTAAAATGTCAGGACAGTACAAATACCCTTTTTGGAAAGGAGACATAACAGACAGGTATTTAGTAAGAGGCATGGAGAATTTTTTGAAGTTCTAATTTATTGTAACTTTTTTGGAAAATTAAGAAATAAAATAAAATATTTTTATCACAATTATTATTATTTTTATTTTTTTACATACTGTCACCATAGTACAGCTGCATCGTATGTGTGGTTTATCGGTGATTAGGGATACTGACTAAGTGACAGTACTGTATGTAAAATAAAATGTAATTTTTTTTTTTTTTTTTTTTTTTTTTATATATACTGTGGAGCAGTACAGTGTTATTCTGGGGAGGCGGATAGGATTTTTATTTATTTTTTATACACTATGACTGCTTATAACAGTGATGATCACTGTTATAAGCAGACATTTCTATGGATGGCATCCATTCATTGCCCGTGTGTACTATTGTGATAGCTGTGATTGGCCCCGTCTGTACCATGTGATCACTGTGACCAATTACAGAGATCATTACAATATTACACAATGAATGGCCATGAATGAAAAAGCCACACATTGTGTACAAGTGTCATGTGATCGCTGTGATTTGTCACAGTGATCACAAAGTACCAGGGCCTGGCCCAGTACAGTGATCTGTCATCAGCTTTGTCTGATGTACACAGATGGTGACAGATTGAGCCACAATACAGCCTCTGGAGCGCGCAGAAGGTGCGCAACTGGGAGGACATTACATGACACGCATGCGACATTCCCTTCGATTTTCGCCCTGAGTAGCTGCTTTTCTGCGTTTAGGTGAGCAGTCGAAAGGGTGGTAAAACCACGGCTCAACCTCCTGCATTTACCGCCCCCGGGCTGCCCATGTTTACAAACCCAAAGAGCAGCGTTGGGGGGGGGGCAGCCAATCAGGATTCAGCTTTTAGCAGCTGCATGGAGACAGGGAACTGAAGGCTGATATCTAATTGTTTCTTATGGCACTCATTAAAGTGTAATCCGGGTCATCCATGAAAAGTAATATTCCATGGTAGGGCAGTGAGATGTTTAAGTCTGTCTACAGTGTTTATTGCCTAGCCTGTGGCATTGTGCTCATGCAGGCTCTTGCAGTATCCATAGCTCAAGGTTACCCAGAGACACAGTTGTCACTGGGAGATTTCATTTGAAAACCCTTACATAACCAATGAAGTGAGTGGCCTCAGCTGATACACAGAGATGAAACAAATCATCCTACATACGTTGTACCTGTATATCTGAAGTCTTCCCTTCTCTACAGCCATTCAAAGTCCAGAATTTATATAGCTTGTCTGAGCTTTCAGAAAGCAGGGGGCGGAGATCTGAAATTACACTCTGCAGAGCTCAGTGAGGAGAGCTCTGAGAGATGATTGGCTGGAAGGGACGCACCCCCCTTCACACAGCACACAGGAACAGAGCTGAGGCTGTCAATCACATGCTGTGTGCTGGAGCTCCCTCCCCTGTCATCTTTTTTTCTCTTGGTGTCAGGAAAACTTGGCAGAATTGATTCATGCTGATAGCAGAGGAAGGAGGCAGCAGACAGAAGTGACACTTAGTGCTCTGGAGTGAGACAAGTACACACTATAGAGGGATATGCTCTGGTCATATTTTATGTCTGAGGTGTACAATGACTTTTAAACTTTTCTTTGCTTTTAAGCGGTAGTGGAAGTGGAAAGTGGAACTTCAGTAATTTTTTCATCTTTCCATCTATTAAATATTCTGCCCTTGTTGTTGTTTTAACTTTGGATAGTAAAAACAATTTTTTTCTGCCAGTAAATACCTTATACAGCCCACCTCCTGTTTCTTGTCTGGTCATTAGCCTAGGCTTATGACATCATGCACAGCTCTCTCTCATTCCAGTGAGAGTTTGCCAGGAAGAGAGGGAGGAAGAGTCATAAGAGGGCCAATGAGAGCTGCAGAGCTGGAGGTGTGCCTCTGTGTAAATCCAGAAAGTGAACAGGCAGCAGCTTCAGCTGCCCACAGTTAAAATGGCTGCAACCAGACTCAGTGGAGGGAGATTTCTGCAGCATATTTGGCAAGTACAGAATCACAGTATATATAACATAATATGCAAAGTGGTTGGAGGGAAGCTTCAGAATGGCAAAGATGTTTTTATTACAAATTATGTGAGCAGACTGCAGTTCCTCTTTAACATTCAATTTTGCAATGACTGTAACTTCCTGAACGAAGACTACATACAGTGGAACCTTGGATTACGAGCATAATCCGTTCCAGGAGAATGCTTGTAATCCAAAGCACTCTCATATCAAAGCGAGTTTCCTCATAGAAGTCAATGGAAAACAAAGATAATTAATTCCGCATTGACTTCTACTGCATGCAATACCACATGTGGCCAGAGGAGGGGGGTGCCTGGAGAGCCTCGGGGACAGCTCAGCTGCACCTCAGCTGAAACGATCGGAAACTGAGAATTTCCGAGTGATTCTGAGTATTTCCGAACGACTCCGAACAGCTCCGAGTGTCACCGGCGCCCCCGCACCTCTGGCCAAATGCGGTACTGCACACCCCATTAGCTTGAATTCCGCTTGTTTTGCTAGACAACACAAAAAGGATTAAATAAATAAAAATTTTAAAAAAGTTGCTCGTCTTTCAAAACGCTCGTTAACCGCGTTACTCGTTAACCGCGTTTTAAATTTGAAATTTTTCTGTTCGCTATGGTCGAAAACAAAATATCGATTTGACCCCACTAAAGGATTAAAAAAAAATCTTAAAAACAAAGAATTTTAAATAAAAATTCTACTAGTGCATAGCCAGCTTAACTGCATCCATTCTGCGATAAAATCTGTCTCGCTCCATCACGGCCAACGGACTTACAATAATAAATTCCGCCAGCATAAATAAGAGGCACGGATTGTGAAACTCGCCGCGCCTCTCCCAAAAATGCTTCGGATGTTATCATTATCATTCCTGGAGCCTCCTGATTCCACAGGAAACGTTCGCTCTTGTTTTGTTTCTGTACAACAAGCGAGACTTCCGTTTTCAGACAATTTAAGCCCTCATTTCTGTCTGGACTCTTCCTTTTCCAGATCAAAGGAAAAACTTCGGAAACAGTCACTCAGATACCGAGGATCTCCGCTTCATCTCTGCGAATTTCTGTGACTACAGGAATCGCTCTTTAAAATATTTCAAATGGGAGAAACAATGTGAATGAGACATTTGTTCAATTGGAAAAGACAAACTGGTGAGCATCACACCTGAGCGTGACACCTGAGCGTGACACCTGAGCGCCACACCTGAGCGTCACACCCGAGCGTCACACCCGAGCGTCACACCCGAGCGTCACACCCCAGCGTCACACCCGAGCGTCACACCCGAGCGTCACACCCCAGCGTCACACCCCAGCGTCATACCCCAGCGTCATACCCCAGCGTCATACCCCAGCGTCATACCCCAGCGTCATACCCCAGCGTCATACCCCAGCGTCATACCCCAGCGTCATACCCCAGCGTCACACCTGAACGTCATACCCCAGAGTCACACCTGAGCGTCACACCTGAGCGTCATACCCCCGCGTCACACCTGAGCGTCACACCTGAGCGTCATACCCCCGCGTCACACCTGAGCGTCACACCTGAGCATCATACCTGAGCGTCACACCTGAGCGTCATACCCCAGCGTCGCACCTGAGCGTCACACCTGAGCGTCACACCTGAGCGTCACACCTGAGCGTCACACCCGAGCGTCACACCCGAGCGTCACACCCGAGCGTCTCACCTGAGCGTCTCACCTGAGCGTCACACCTGAGCGTCACACCCGCATCACACCTGAGCGTCACACCTGAGGTCATACCCCAGCGTCACACCTGAGCGTCACACCTGAGCTCCACACCTGAGCGTCACACCTGAGCGTCACACCTGAGCGTCACACCTGAGCGTCACACCTGAGCGTCACACCTGAGCGTCACACCTGAGCGTCACACCTGAGCGTCACACCTGAGCTCCACACCTGAGCGCCACACCTGAGCGCCACACCTGAGCGCCACACCTGAGCGCCACACCTGAGCACCACAACTGAGCGTCTCACCTGAGCGCCACACCTGAGCGTCACACCTGAGCGTCACGATTTTGAGTGGCTTTTCAAGCATTCTGTTTCGTGTTTTTGAGCGTTCTTAACGTGTTTTTTTTTTAATTAGCCAATAGATCAAAATACCTTTTTATGCTAGGGTTGGAGGCTTAGGGGTTTTGGTTTGATTTTATTGTGTTCCCCCAGTCAGTCCACCCCCCACACAGTTAGCAAGCACCCCTAGCAAGCTTGCCAACCAGCGCACGCGATATACGTCGGCAGAATGGCACTGGTGGGCAAAAGGGCGTACAGGTACGTCCCCTTTAAAAAGCAGTGCTCCGTGCACTGCAGTCTCTGTGACTGCGGGTCCCGGACATGTTTTTCTTGGCTCTCCTGTGCAAATCGCTGTAGCTCTACTGCGGCCGCTTTAAGGGCTATAGGGGGCGGGCGTACGCCAGCGACCTGCGATTGCTCCTCAGAGAGCCAGAACGGGGATCTGTCGATGTAAACTGACAGATCCCCGTTCTGTCAGGAAAGTAGAGAGGTCTGCTGTTCCTAGTGATCAGGAACAGCAATCTTTCTCTACTCCTCTTCAGTCCCGTCCCCCGTCCCCCCCCCCCCACAGTTAGAAACACCTCCCTAGGGAACACATAACCCCTTGACCGCCCCCTAGTGTTAACCCCTTTCCTGCCAGTGACATTTATACAGTAATCGGTGGCTATTTTTAGTTCTGATCGCTGCATAAATGTCAATGGTCCCAAAAAGTGTCAAAAGTGTCCGATCTGTCCGTCGTAATGTCGCAGTCCAGCTAAAAATCGCTGACCATCGACATTACTAGTAAAAAAAATTATAATAGAAATTTCATAAATATCCCCCATATTTATGAAATTTTTATTATAATTTTTTTTACTAATAAAAAATAAATTTATGCTAGGGTTGGAGGCTTAGGGGTTCCCTTTTTTTTTGTTTGTTTGTTTTCCTCACGACTCCGTTGGCAAGGGGGTCTGGAATAATTAGGGGGGTTTGGGGTTTTTAAAGAAAAAGTAGAAGGAAGAATTAGAATGTATCTGACTTTATGGGAAGGGAAATATAGATGTAAATAGAGAGAGAGGTGAAAAGAGAGAGACTAATGGGGCGGACAAGAAGCAAGTATACAGAAAGCAAAAAATATATCAGGAGAGAAAATAAATGTAATTTGTAACAATATTAGAGAAGAATGATGTATACTACTTCGGATATAAGTTGTAATGTTTATCTCTTTGTGTTGGGTATGTACTCTCTCTGTGGATATTGTTCTCTTCCTGTGGTCTTTTTGTTTTTTTTGATTGGTATAAAGAAAGTTTAAAAAAAATGTCATAAATCTATCCCCTATTTTGTTGACGCTATAACTTTTGCGCAAACCAATCAATATACGCTTATTGCGATTTTTTTTACCAAAAATATATAGAAGAATACATATTGACCAAAACTGATGAAGAAATTTGTTTTTGTTTTTTTTTTTTGGATATTTATTATAGCAAAAAGTAAAAAATATTGTGTTTTTTCCTAAATTGTTGCTCTTTTTTTGTATTTAGCGCAAAAAATTAAAAAGCACAGAGGTGGTCAAGTACCACCAAAAGAAAGCTCTGTTTGTGGGGAAAAATAGACGTCAATTTTGTTTGGCTACTGTGTCGCACGACCGCGCAATTGTCATTTAAAGCGACGCAGTGCCATATCGTAAAGAATGGCCTGGTTAGGAAATGGGTAAATCCTCCCGGGGCTGAAGTGGTTAAATTACAAACATGTAATACTTACCATGGTTTTGCACTGAGCAGCCCCAATCCTCTTCTTCTTGGGTTCCCCTGCCAGTGCTCCTAGCTCCTCCCCTTTCTGAGTGCCCCCATAGAAAGCCACTTGCTATGGGGGCACTCTTTTAAGCTTTACTTTGTGTGTACATAGACACATGCAGCTTGGCTCGGGTCCACCCCCTGCTCTCTCCTTACGGGCTGTGATTGACAGCAGAAGAAGCCAACGGCTCCCGCTGCTGCCTCCATGTCCAGTGAGGAGAGAGAGAGAGGAGAGAGCCGCTGCTCTCTGGCATAGCGCTGGATCAAGATCGGGCTCAGGTAAGAATTTAGGGGGGTTTGGGGAGGAGCTTACCGCAGAGGTTTTTTTTTTTACCTTAATGCAGAGAATACATTAAAGCAGAGTTTAACCCACATTTTTCACTCCTCGCCATGCAGCACTAATGTGCATTCTTAAAATGAATTGGCAATTTATTTTTTATTTTTTCTCTGTTCACTTACCTGATTTATGCTTATATCTAATTTCAATTCCTCCTTTAGGAGCCACGGCGCCGAACATAATTTCTGGCTTTGCATTGGCTCCTGGGAGATCTTGGTCAGCTTGACGTGGCACTGCTCCAGTAACATTTAACATTGGTATATATATGCAAAATATTGGTCAGCGTGACATGTTAAATGTTACTGGAGCCGTGCCATGTCAAGCTGACCAAGATTTCCCATAGAAGCCCACATTAAATGTACGAGAGCTGTGCCATGTCAAGCTGACCAAGATTTCCCATAGAAGCCCATGTTAAATGTTACTGGAGCCGTGCCATGTCAAGCTGACCAAGATTTCCCATAGAAGCCCATGTTAAATGTTACTGGAGCCGTGCCATGTCAAGCTGACCAAGATTTCCAATAGAAGCCCATGTTAAATGTTACTGGAGCCGTGCCATGTCAAGCTGACCAAGATTTCCAATAGAAGCCCATGTTAAATGTTACTGGAGCCGTGCCATGTCAAGCTGACCAAGATTTCCCATAGAAGCCCATGTTAAATGTTACTGGAGCCGTGCCATGTCAAGCTGACCAAGATTTCCCATAGAAGCCCATGTTAAATGTTACTGGAGCCGTGCCATGTCAAGCTGACCAAGATTTCCCATAGAAGCCCATGTTAAATGTTACTGGAGCCGTGCCATGTCAAGCTGACCAAGATTTCCCATAGAAGCCCATGTTAAATGTTACTGGAGCCGTGCCATGTCAAGCTGACCAAGATTTCCCATAGAAGCCCATGTTAAATGTTACTGGAGCCGTGCCATGTCAAGCTGACCAAGATTTCCCATAGAAGCCCATGTTAAATGTTACTGGAGCCGTGCCATGTCAAGCTGACCAAGATTTCCCATAGAAGCCCATGTTAAATGTTACTGGAGCCGTGCCATGTCGAGCTGACCAAGATTTCCCATAGAAGCCAATGTTAAATGTTACTGGAGCCGTGCCATGTCAAGCTGACCAAGATTGCACTGCAAATGCGTGAGATCATCAGGTGCATGCACGGAATCCAGGTAGAAGGACACTGCGGCTTCAGATGCCCACACTGGAGATGGCCGCCCTGTGCAGGAACTTCACAAAGTAAGAAAACGATGCTGCACAAATAGAAAACTGGGCATAGTTTACAGCATACCTTTGTTACATTGCATGGGGCATGGGTATTCTGGGGGCATTTTTATCTTAAAAGGCATATTTCGACCAGAACTTCACTTTAAGGCAAAAAAGTCTTCTACCACAAATTTGCAAGCGGCCCTAAACAATCAGCATAACTTCACGATCTTTTCCCGAATCCAGACTTGCGTCTATCCCGCCTTCTCCAATCAACCATTTTCACATTTGTTTCGTGTTACCCAATAAAAAGACTGTCGTCACACGCCGCCGTACAAATCGGATAATTAGAAGTTAACACGAATGGCTCCAGCCCCGTTTGTCATCCTAGAACTTGTTTAGACGGTGACTGCGTCTCGGCCAGCGTGAGCTACAAAGGCGCTTTTCTCGCTCTTAAGACTATCGCACTTCTCAGGCCGGCATTAGAGCGTCCTTGAAAGTGATTGAAATCTGAATTCTGCTTCAAAGTTTGTTATGAAGAAATGTATTTGGCGTATATACACTTTCTTCCTCCCGTCTACAGATTAAACGGAAAACCAAAAAAAAAAAAAAAAGCGAAAATGCTGACGGCCGTGCCACCTCAGTAGTGACTGTTTATGTTATGTTGTATAGGAAGGAAATTTGTATCAGATAGAGATTGGGGGGGGGTGGAAGGAGGGGGGTCATCAGAGTTGTAGAAGAGGAAGAGCCGGTGGAAAGTCTCTCATGTATCACATTCCACATCTCAAACATCCCGATAATGTACAGAAGTGATTCCCCGACTTCACACAACATCCTTCTGTTTATACTCTGTACAAATCAAGCGGAAACCGTTGCTATATTAGGACGGCTTATGTCACTTACGTTTGATTCTGATAATAATTCCAAGAGAAGACCAAATATTCGTTTTTTTGTCCATTGTGACAGTGCGAGGCCCCGCCACTGTGCAAATGTAGGAGAAAATTACACATTAAGACCCCTTTCACACCACACCGCCCATAGCGTCGGTGGTAAAACGCTGCTATTTTTAGCTGCGTTTTTACCGTCGGATTTGCGGCGCATTTCGGCCGCTAGCGGGGCGCTTTTACCCCCCACTAGTGGCCGAGAAAGGGTTAAAACCCCTGGCAATACGCCACAATAGCGGTGTTTTGCCGGTGGTATTACAGCGCTGCCCCATTGATTTCAATGGGGAGCAGCGGTGGAGGAGCGGTAAACACACCGCTCCAAAGAAGCTGCTGGCACGACTTTTCCTGACGTCCTGCCAGCGCACCGCTGCAGTGTGAAAGCTACAGACAATGGTGTGGCTGTTTTAGGGCAGATTGCAGGCGCTATTTCTAACGCTATAGCGCCTGCAAAACGCTCTTGGTGCGAAAGGGGTCTAATGCCCCGTACACACGATCGGATTTTCCGACGGAATATGTCCTATCGGACAATGTTGTCGGAAATTCCGACCGTGTGTAGGCTCCATCGGACTTTTTCCGTCGGATTTTCCGACGGACAAAGTTTTATCTCCTGCTCTCAAATTTTCCGAAAACAAAGTCCTATCGGACTTTTTCCGATCGTGTGTAGCGAATTCCGACGGACAAAGTGCCACGTATGCTCAGATCACATTACAAGACCAAAGCTATTGGCTACTAGCCTCTACGTAGTCTCGTCGTAGGCAACGAACGTCACCATGTTCAGGATGATCGGATTTTCCGACAACTTTGTCCGACCGTGTGTATGCAACATTAGTGTCGGACAAAATCCGTCGGAAAAAATCCGATGGATTTTGTGGTCGGATTTTCCGACCGTGTGTACGGGGCATAAGACTTAACGTGATGTTCCAGACTATCGTTTCTGAGCGGAGAAAGTTGTGTTTTTTCTCCAGATTCTGTAGTCCTGAATTGGGGCCTGGAGCTTGAAGGTTCCAAAGTGTCTTGGAATTTGTCATGGACAGGGGAACCTTCAATCCTGTGTCTGGATTATACTGGGTGGCTGCAGCCTGTGTGAGTACACAGTTGTGCAGGGTCATTATATGCCGATCAGGTGGTGAAGCACTCCCTTATAAGTGCGTCGTGGCGCTGGGGGCCATTCTCCATGCACGCCTGATGGGGCTTCATCCCCACTTGCAGAGGACTACTGGTCGGCTCATTATCGGACCCCTTTATGATTTTATTTCTGATCAAGCACATTACAGCATATACAAGGTAATTGGCTCTGGATGAGCTATTATCTACTCCCTTCCCTTGTCTATACACACCAGTCCCCCTTCTTATGCCTGTGGAACTATTGCCACATGGGTTTTCACACTCACCACATTATTTAATTTATTCATATTTTTGGTTTCATTGCATATTATCTTATCGAACATACACATTGGTACCAAGCTCACTTTGTTCCATGCTTGTAAGAGTGACCCCCATACTATGCACAGAGGCATTTGATTATACCGCATATACTCGAGTATAAGCCGACCCGAATATAAGGCACCTAATTTTACCACAAAAAAATGGGAAAACGTATTGACTCGAGTATAAGCCTAGGGTGAGAAATGCGCAGCTACTGTAAGTGGAAAAGAGGGTCAACAATGCCCATTTGCAGCCTCACTGTGCCCATTTGCAGCCATAGGTCCCCCAAACTTCCAACTCTGTAGTTAAGGGTTCCTAGATGCCCCCTAGCTGCAGCCAAAATTTGGGGTCTCTGGACCCAAAGGGTCCCGAAATGACATTGCTGCAGATGGACACAATTGACCGAATTTGGGGCCCCGTATCTCGGGGGCTACTTGGTGCTAGGAACCCAAAATGTGGTGTGCAAACCCAGTGGAACCAGCATTACAACATATCCAATGTTGGGGTTCCTAGCACTAAGTGGTCCCGAGATACTGGGCCCCAAAATCGGTTCGGAAAATGTCAAGCACTTTTCTGCAGAGAATGACATTTTCCGAACCGACTTTGGGGCCACTTGGTGCTAGGAACGCCAGCTTGGATATTTTGTGGTGCAGGTTCCACTGGGTTTGCACACCAAATTTTGGGTTCCTAGCACCAAGTGGCCCCGAGATACGTGGCCCCAAAGTAGGTTCGGAAAGTTTCATTTTCTGCTGCAGAAAAGTGCTTGACTCAAGTATAAGCCTCGGGGGGCATTTTCAGCACAATAAAATGTGCTGAAAAACTCGGCTTATACTCGAGTATATACGGTATTCACCCATTTCCTATCCTCCCTTCTTGGCTGACACTTTCACCAGTAGTCAGGAGTCATATATGGTGTAAATACTCACTGACACTGACTATTCATATTTTTGTGGTATAAATTTATACTATTTACACATACATTACTGTATATATATTACTATTATTTTCATAGAATCCTTTTGGATGGTCTAAACAGGCCACGAGTGATTCTTATATGGATACCGTCATCTTCCCTGCGATCTCCACACTGCAATCTATTGTGTATGGGTATGGCCCCCTCAGTTCCCGTGGTGGACACCCATAGGGTGAGCCCTGGCTGTCGGTGCCGTATTTGACACAGAAGCCATTTTGTGAGTTACAATTATATTCTGACATGCTCCTATCTGGACTGACAATACTATCCAGATGGATTGGTTTTGATGTATAAATATTTTCTTTGTAGATAATTGGATTTCGCCCTCTCCTGAAGAAGTGATGTTTCACGAAACGCGTAGAGAATATTGTGCTGTCATTCTTCTGTTTTTTTTATCACACATTATGAACCGTTTCCAATTTTTATCCATTACTGTCCATTGTAATATTGCTGTGAATACTGATTCAGTGAATTGTTTTATCATGTTTCAACATTGGCTTAATTGTCGACAGATAATTCATTAAAGATTGTCCTTTATGTACTCCTACCTTTGTATACGCATTGTTACTATGTATATGTTCATTACATCGGCTGTTGGGTACACGCCTCATCTAAAGTCCCAAACTCTCTCTTCTTTATGGGTTGTTATATACTTAAGCCTGAGGATAGATCAGGGCTCCCATATTGGAGACAGGAGTTCTCACTAAGGGGTCAGAGGAGCCCCAGTCAGGAGTCAAGAGACAGAGGGTCTCACCCAGAGTCAGAGGAGCAGCAACCAAGAGTCAAGAGACATTAGGTCTCACCCAGGGGTCAGAGGAGCCCCAACCAGAAGTCAAGAGACAAGAGAACTCATCCAGGGGTCAGAGGAGCCCCAACCAGAAGTCAAGAGACAGGAGGTATCACCCAGGGGCCAGAGAAGCCCCAGTCAGGAGTCAAGAGACAGGAGGTCTCACCCAGGCACCAGAGGAGCCCCAGTCAGGCCTCAAGAGAAGAGGTCCCACCCAGGGGTCAGAGGAGCC